>JABTTQ020002903.1:20-377386 GCA_016081115.2 Rehmannia glutinosa | reverse complement strand
CAGTATTACTTCCCATGAATGTCTCCCCATCTCTACTAATACTTACTATTCCTGCAGGATTTAACACTTTTTTATCACAAACTACCCACCATCTGACTTAAGCTTCCTTTAAAAGAGTTTAAGACGGAGTTAAACAAAAGGACTTGTTCACCCGGTAAAAACTCCCTCTTCTTTATCATTCGATCGTGCCATCGCTTGGTTCGCTTCCTTGTAAATCCGGGAATTTTCATAGTTCATCCCTAATTCCTCCATCTCATTCGTGTAAGAGCCACCTTTCACCCGCCGTTGAAGTCAAAATTTAACTTCTTACAAATTTCAAAACGCCTTATGCTCTAATTCGACGCAAGTGACTCGATTTCACTAACTGATACTTAAGATGTGCCCAAGCGGTGTTCAGATGCGTAACCGATATGCCCATAGTAAGCCATCTAAACCATGGCCCAATCTTGCGATTTATGTTCACATCGTTTTCTCTAAAATCGCTTAATCTCACGATCGCTACCGCTTGTCCGCTTGCTTGATGGTATGCTAATGCCACTTGCTTAACCCCGCATTTCGCAAAGTGAGAGTGCTCATTAATTTATTCACAAGTGCGACCCCAGTCCGCTAATCAAAGCTCTCGGGTTCCAAACCGAGGAATATATTTTCTTCAGAATTTGAGCACTACTCGCGATCATTGCTTCCGAGCTCTAATAGCTTCAACCCATCGAGATACGTATTCCACGCAAGTAGAATGTATCGATAGCCCGATGAAGATGGGAAGGCCCATGAAGTCGATCCCACACATCGAAGAGTTCTACTTCCATCACATTGGTCATTGGCATCTCATGTCGCCTCGAGATGTTTCCCATCCGCCGGCACCTATCACAACTTTGTACGAATAGATAGCAATCGTTAGATAATGTAGGCCAAGATAATCCACTTTGTAATACCTTAGCCGTGCGCGCCGGGATCAAAACACCTCCGGAAGGTGAGGAATGGCATCCGCCGAGAACTCCCTCCCACTCTTCGAGGTACACATCGTCAATGATGGTGTTTACAAGACCTCTTAAAGAGCAGGGGATCGTCCCACATGTAAAACTTGACATCACGGGATAACTTTTCTTTGATAAGATGATAAATCCTGAGGCAAAACCCCCGCAACCAAATAATTAACAAAATCGGATACCATGTGGAATTTAGCTTGTAGCATCGTGTTGCTCATCGGGAATTCCTCCTTAATTGCCTCCGTGATTTCTTTTCTCCTCCTTCTTGTATTCTAGTCTCCGACAAGTGATCGGCCACTACATTCTCGCAAATTTTCTCATCCCGAATCTCCACATCGACTTCTTGTAGGCAAAGAGGATCCACCGAATCGCCTCCCGGCATCCTCCTTGTCAAAATGTATATTTAATTGCCGCGTGGCCTGGATGGACGATCGTCTTAGTCCCAATCAAGTAAGATCAAACTTGTCGAATGCAAACACAATTGCTAAAGATTTCCTTCTCAGCTGTAGTGTAGTTTTGCAAGTAATCGTCTAAGGTTCCGCCGCGTAGTAGATGGCTCAACATCTTGTCTCAAGCTTCTCGACCCAAAACAGCCCCAACCGCAAAGTCGCCGCATCACACATTAGTTCAAGGGTCACCCAATCCTAACTACTAGAACGGGTGTCCGCTACTAAAGCCTTCTTCTGTAACTTCAAAAGCTCGCAAACAATCATTAGAAAAATTGAAAGCAGATCTTTTTCTAATAACCGACTTAAAGGTTTAGTGATTTTAGAAAAGTCACGAATAAACCCTTTGTAGAATCCGGCGTGTCCTAAGAAACTTCAATGGCTTTCTGCTTGCTGGAGGTGGGAGTTTCTCGATTGCCACAACTTCGCTCTATCAACTTCCAAACCCGCAAAAGAGACTAAATGGGGCCTAAAATAATGCCATCTCGTACTATGAAGTGGCACTTTTCCCAATTAAAACAAGGTTAGTCTCCTCGCATCTCCTCGCAAAACTAGAGAAAGGTTATTCAAGCAATGGTCATATGAATCTCCAAACACGTAAAAGTCATCCATGAAAACCTCCATTATTTTCTCAATGAAATCATGGAATATAGCCATCATGCATCTTTGAAAAGTAGCGGGTGCATGTACATACCAAATGGCATCCTCGCGAAATGCAAAGGTACCATAGGGGCATGTAAAGTGTCGCCTTCTTGGTCTTCCCGGCAATCATGATCTCGATTATACCTGCATTAAATCATCGAAAACAATAATAATCATATCCCGCCAAACGATCAAGCATCATATCAATAAAGGGAAGGGAAAAGTGATCTTCGCGAGTAAATATCATTCCATTTCCTATAATCAATACAAATTCTCCATCCAGCATTACTCTAGTTGCTATAAGCTCATCACTCTCGCTTCTTACTACGCATCATCCCCCTTTCTTCTAAGACCACTTGTACCGGATTTACCCAAGAGCTATGAAATAGATAAATAATTCCAAAGATCTAACCATTTTAAAACTTCTTCTAACGACTTCTCGCATTATATGGTTTAATCTTTTTCGATTTTGCACCGAAGGTTTGTAGACATCTTCCATTCTAATTTTATGCATCACAATAGATGGACTAATGCCTTTCAAATCGAAATTGACCAACCTATCGCCGACTTATGTTTTCGTAACACCCTAAGCAATTTATCGAGTTGAACCGAAGGTTAAAAGTGATGATGATGCGATTACCGACTCGTGTTATTCGCCTCCAAGGAATGCATATTTGAGATGCTCGGCAAGGGTTTGAGTTCGGGGTTCGATTTGGCCTTCTTTCGAAGAGAGCACGGGCTGCCCGCGGCCGATGAGCACCGGCCGTGCCATCCGGCAGCCTCCTTCAGCCTCCTCTTCGACCTTAGGCACGGGGCCGCCTGTGCCATTTGGCACGGGCCGCCGTGCCGCCGCCGCCGGCTAATTTTTCGCCGCCATACGCACGCCCGGGCGTGCTCTGGCAGCACGGGTCGTAAGGCGCCCTCGTAGAACCGATTCCCGTACGCTTTTCAAAAGGTGTGTCCTCTTTGCGCTCCCTGTAGTTCCCGTGATATTATCCAAAGCACAAACACAATCATACAAGTCTTGCTTATCAATATCAATAGTCAAGTTCGATGTTGAACACGAATGTGTCAAACCAAACTCCAAAGTATCCCTAAACAATGTATGATCCGCATACTAATCAATACAGATTCAACTACGCTTATGAATTTACAAGTCTCCATACCATCATGAAATCGTCCGCTTTTTATATATCGTAAATAGAACATGCTCATCATTAACCCGTAACGTGAGCTCTCCTTTTGCACATCTATTAAGCGCCTTCCCCCGCCGCTAGAATGGACGCCCAAGTATCAAGGGAACGCCTTTATCTTCCTCCATGTCCAAAGACTAAGAAATCTAAGGTGGAATATGAATTTATCGACTTCTGATAAGACATCCCTCGATGATTCCCTTGATATGTGAGTGATCATCCGCGAAGGAAGTTGTAAGGTGACCGAGATGGCTTCACCTCTCCCAATCCAAGTTGCCTAAAATAGACAAGGGCATTAAGTTAATACTCGCTCCTAAGTCACAAAGTGCTTTCTTAAAGAAAACATCACCAATAGCACAAGGGATAGTGAAACTCCCTGATCTTTCAACTTCTGTGGGTAGTTTCCCTTGGATTATTGCACTACACTCCCCTGTCAGATTGACTGTCTCGAAACTAGTCATCTTTCTTTTCTTTGACATAACATCCTTCAAGAACTTAGCGTAATTGGGCATCTGCTCCAATGCATCTGCAAAGGAATGTTAATATGCGTATTTTTAAAAATATCTAAAACTTAGCAAATTGTGCCTAACTTTTTCTTTGAAAACGTTGGGGAAAAAGGAAGGGAACATTAAGTTTAGAAATATCAGGGTTAGAGGAAGATTTAAGTTTCTCAAATTTCCTTTTGTTCAAAGACGATGTTCCTCAAATTGTTCCTTGGCCTCAACCTCGCCATTTGCCTCAGCCTCCGCATCACCCGGCGCATCGATTGTCGAGCCAAGCAGGCGCACGGCTGGCCGTGCGGGTGGCGCACGGCCGTGCCGTCCCCCGCGATTCTTCGGAATTTTCTCGGCATTTTCGCCCTCGTATTCCGCTCCACTCCTCGCACGAATGGCTTTACACTGCCCTTTGGGTTTACTACCCAGTGTTGCTCGAAATCGGCCTTTTTGATGCCGCCCACCAATTATTGTAGCTATTTGACCAATTTGGGTCTCAAGATTCTTCATCCGGGACCCCAGTTGGGTGACATGGTTTTCGATTTTATCCATCTTGCCTCATCCTTGTTGAACCTCCTTCCTTGTCTCTGCATAAACGAGGTGAACATGTCTTCCATGGTTGGTTTAGATCCGCAATAACTCCATTAGTCACATTAAACCCCTGGTGGTTGCATCACGCTCTTTGTGTTCGCATAGAGAAATTTCCGTGGTTTCAGCCTTGATGATAATGAGTGGGGTTTTGATTGTTCCGAAATTGTTGAAATTCCTATTATTCACGTAATTTGCTTCCTCTATCAAATCTAGAGAACTCCCATTACCTCGCACCCGCGTTTACCGATTTGCCTTTGTCAATGTACTCAATTGATTGGTCAAGACGGCCATCCGTGGCCGTCAATTCCTTAATTGATCCTCAATCAAACTTCAAATACCCTTTTACGTTAGTCCTCTCGAGGGCCATTGATAGCTATTCATGGCCATTTCTCTAACAAGTTGAATGCATCTTCCGGAATCTCGCGAGTAGAGCGCCGCTGCGGCATCTACAAATGATCTCGTCCTGTTCCATCAACCCATTATAGAAAAAGCAAAGTCACGATCTTCAGAAATCCATGTTGCGGGCACCTCCTCAACAAATCCCTAATCTCTCCTAGGCCTCGTGACAAAGTGCCTCGTGAGTCAAACCGCTCGAACCGAGTGATCTCGCTTAAGTCGTAGCGCCTTACTTGGTGGGAAGTATTTAAACACGAAACCTCGACTTAGCTCATCCTGCTTGTTCACACCCGAAAGTTAGGTGCCTAGTCAGCTTCCTACTTTATCCCTTAAAGAGAAAGGGAATAGCGAAGACGTATAAGATCATCCACCCCATTCATCTTGATAGTATTGCAAATTTGTATGAAATTCGCAAGATGAGAGTCGATCTTCAGATTTGAAGCCCCTAAACCGGTTCTCATTGCACCATCGAGATCGGCCGGCTTTAGCTCAAAATTATTCGCATTGATCGGGACATTGGCAATGCCACCATAGTTGTGATTGATTGGGCGAAAGTAATCGCCGCTTTGACGCTTGTCAAATGGAGCCACCGAACCTCTGGTATTGGTAACTCAACATCGACCCCGTTAGCCTGGTTGTTACCCCCCAAGTATCGCTTCCTCGCTATTGCTCTTCAACTTCTCGCCATGGTTTTGTCCTCGTCTTTTTCTCGCCCGCTTAGTAGCCGCACTATTTCGCCTAGCAAAAGCTTCAACCTCCTAGATGAACGGTGTTAAGTCTCCTTTGCTTGAGCGAGTGATCATGCAATTACCCGAACCAACTAAAGAAAACAAGTTAACCACAATAAAGTAAAATCGAACAAATTAAAAAAAAAAAAAAAATGTCCAGATTAAGAATAGTTCTATTTATCGCAATATTAGTACTAAAATTTGATTAATCCCAAGAACGGCGCCAAAACTTGTTCGCCTATTTTTATAGCTTCACCGCAAAGTACGGATCGCTTTATAGAATAGGGTTTGCAAGGTCGAATCCACAGGGATTAATAAATTAATGTACTAAGTATCGATTATAATAGTCCTATTTTTATCTAAACTATCGAAATTTGAAGGTTTGGTTTTATTACTACTAAAGCGTAAATTAATCCTAAAATAACAAAGTAAAGAGTGATTAAAAGATCAAATATGAAAACGGATGGATTCCCGGTTATGGTTTCAATTAATATCCCACTTTTATGCTCAAAGTTAAGCAAACCAAGGTTAAACATATTCTTCTATAGACCAATCACCAAAGTAATTTACCCTCTCTCGAGATGTATGTAAAAGCGTAGATTGGAATATCTATGTTAGCATCTCTACTCAACATAAGATATCCAACTCCCAAAAGTTCAAAAGATTAAAAGATCTCACAAATATTCACAGCATTTCTCAATCATGCAATCTATTTGTGTCAAGTACTCAAGATCTAGTATTGAAACTCATCGGTTAGAATTATGAATCAATACATCAAACAAGTTTAGATCAAAGGCCTTTTGATAAAACAAGAATTAAAGCAAAGTACTTGAATAGAGAAAGAAAACATTAACTTCAATTATCCTTAATCATCACATAAAAGTGTTTATTAATCTACTCCCAAACCCGGAATCACAAGAGTTTTAGCCGACATTGAAAATAAACAATTCATAGACAAATTATCCATAATCAAAATCTAACTAATTGAAATAACGATACGATGGAATGAGTGACTCGGGATGACGACGATCTCTCGATCTATCTTCAATCCTCGGGCGTGTGGTTGCGTCTTGATCAATCTCTCAAGTATCCGGGGAAACCGCTTTTTCTCCGGTTTCTAGGGTAAAAATCAGCCTCCTTGTTTGTGGCCGCCCGGTCTATTTGTACTTCGTGCTCGGGTCGAAACCTAGTTGAAATTTGACAAACTCGCTTTTTCCCAGACGGCACGGCCGTGCCCCTTGGCACGCCACCGTCTTTGGGTGCCGAACCATTTGTAATCTTTTCTTCGTAGGCACGGCGTGCCAATATGGCACGGCCGCCCGTGCCCCTAGGCCGCACCTTTGGGTAATCCCGCTGGTCGAGCACGGGTCAGTGCTTGAGGAGCACGCCCCGCCCGTGCTCACCGGAACAATATGCCCATGTACTCTTTTTTTTCCGCTTTCCCTGTCATTCAACTTCTTCTCGACTCGACTCCAAACTTCAGCCACTTGGTCAAGTATTGGCGGTTGCAATGCTCGAATTGTTGCCACTATGCCACAAATATATATAAATTCCTACAAAACGAGCAAAGCGTAATCCAATTCCACAAAACAAGAATACTACCCAATTTACTTGTATAATGCATGCATATTCCCACATTCTAGCCAATATTAAGTCCAAAATACATGCAAAATACCACTAATCAATTATCTCCTCAAATGTCCCATTTTTCACAACTCTGGATCTCCAAAGGCCCTAATTGAGTTGTCCGACACTCGTAATTGGGCGTGATATCCAATTGAAGGACTCTTCCATGGCTGTATTGACAACATCGTCTACTTGTCACTCCTACTGACAAGTCCTTTGCTAAGAGCTCCCAATATATCACGAGTGACCAGGGATAGTTGTTGTGTTCGCGATAGCTTGTGTATTCAACCACGCTTGTGTTGAAATCACTGAGCAATCTGGCTGCTTCTCTACCGCCGCTGTAGCCTTTCGTCCGTCTTGTCCGTCTCGAATCGATACTTAGTAGCACATTTTTTCACCTAATATATTGGCATATCATGCCAAGTTATAGAACTCGTGGATCAACAATGTCACCTACTTGATATCGATATAAACCGGATATGTGGTGATCATTATTTCATATTCCTTGCCAATTTCAACGCCCACAAGGTCAACGGGTTTCAATGAGTGAGTCCTGGTAAGTTGGGCTGGTGTGGCAAGAACTCAAATAGGCCATGTTTGGCATGATGGTGTAGCAAACTTGAGATGGATTGCACATGGGATTGAGATTGATCCCAAAAAGACACTCAAGAAACATATATTGTGTTTGCTATTGGTAATCCTCCACTATAGTGATCAAGAGTCGGGATATATTGAGCCATTGCGCCAAAATAATCACATCAAGATACTTAGTGTTGGACCAAATTCTAGTGATAATCCCTTCCCACTTGTCCTCCGCAGCACACACTCGATCAATAAAGTCCGCCAAGTCCGGTCGGGGCCGCATAATATGGGTCATGCACTTACGTATTGCCGTACGGTTACTTTTGGATTAAGTGACCCGCTTCGATATCATGTGTTAGTTGTTGCCAATTCAGATGGAAAACCCGATAACTCGTGAGGAGGCATGAGGCGAATGTTGTCCCAACCACGAGGACCTGTTCACGCCGTAAAGTCCACACAATATTTGTGTGTACATACTTTGAATGTGTCCACACAACAAATGGTTTCATATGGGCTCGTGTAAACATTATACGGGTTATATGATCAGTTCTTGAAACTATCACTCTTGTACAATCTTGTGAGTGCGGATCGTGCCAGAAACCCACTCCGAGTCTTTGTGTCGGCCCTTGTAAACATGAAGTAAAGTCCTTTGCCTTTGTCTAGTCCCTTTACATACCTATTTTTATATAACGATTTGCATTCATCACGAAAAATTTGATCACAAACAAAGAAATGAAAATATATTTGCTTCATTCAATTTATACTTACAGGTTCGTAACAGACGTGAGAGGACTGCGTAGATATATACGTCGATCCCAATCCTCTTTTGCACATGGAATAAGCTTCAGTTCGCCAGCTGAAGTTCCAGAGCTGTTCAAATAAAGAAACAAAATCACTCATTTTTGACGTCACGCTTTTATCATGAACTTTAGTTTGGCTTAATTGCAAAATATGCCCTGTAACTTTAGGGCATTTGCATTTTAGGACTTTTTTCTTTTGGCCTCTGCACATTTGGACTATAATTTAAAAAATGTTGCACATTGAGGACATCTAATTTGGGATTTTTTATGACTAGTGTCCTTAATATCCCATTGACATTTATTTCTCCTCACAAATCAACCCTCAAGAGGAGGTATTTTTAAGTGAAAACTTGCACATTTGGTCCCATAAGAAAAGGGGTCAAACAATTTTAGTCCCATAAGAAAAGAGGTCAAACACTCAAGTAGTCCCATGATTTGCTTTTCTTAGTCCCAAAATGATTTTTTTGGTAAATTTAGTCCCATATGAATAAAAAGTTGCGCTTTAGTCCCAAAACTAATGGAAAACTTAATCGTTTGTTAACTCTATTTTCACGGACCAAAAGTGCATTATTCAAAAATTAATCAAAAAAAAAATAAGAAGAAAATTATTTGAAAAATCTAAAAATTATTTCAATAAAATTTAAAATTATTTGCAATTTAGTGAAAAAAAGTTATAAACAATCCAAAAATTATTCTAAATCTAAGAATTAAAACATAAGAATATATGATAATTTGTTTAAGAAACTAAAAATCAAAAAAATCAAAACTATTTTCAAATCCAAAAATTACAAAATGAGAATTGTTATAGAAAAACTAAAAATCATTTTAAAATTTAAAACTATTCCAAAAACTAAAAATCTTTTTTAAAATTTGCGAATAGTTTTAGAAACTCTAAAATTTGCTAAAAATCAGATTTTAATATTCAAATTTTGGAATAATTTTAAGACTTTTAAAAAAAGGATTTTTTCAAAACATGCAAATGTCAATATTTTATTTAATTTTTAGATTTAATTCCATATTTGATGTAATAGTCAGATTTTTAAAATAATTTAATTTTTTTAAAGAAATTCTATGTTGTCACTCTTTTGAATTTATAAAACAATTTAGATTATTTTGTAGTTTGTTTTTCATAGTCTTCAATAGGTTTCAGTTTTTAATCCATTTTTAAAATTTATAGACAAACTTCCATATTTTAGACATATTTCCATATTTTATTAATTTTATATGGAACTCATTTTTAATATTTGAAATAATTTTAAGATTTTTAAACGAACTTCAGGTTTTTTTCTTTGATTTTCAGATTTGTTTTACACATTTGGCGAATTGTCAGATTTTTTAAAAATATTTTATAGTTTTTTAAAACAATTTAAGTTTTTAATTTTTTTATTTTACAAAAAAATCAGATTCTTTTTGTTAAATTTTCAGAAATCTTCAATAGTTTTCAGTTTTTAATCCATTTTCAAACGTTTAGACAAATTCTCATATTTTAAATAATTCTCCAGATTTTTTTAATTTTATATTTTAATATTTCAAATCATCTTTAGATTTTTAACAATTTATTTAGTTTTTTAAACAAATTTTCATATTTTTAAATACACTTTTAGTTTAAAAAAACTTTTGAAAATAGTTTTTGAGTTTTTTATTTTAGAAATTAACATATATCTTAATATTTTAAATAATTTCAGATTTTTTAAAACTGTTTATAGTTATTTTTTTAACAATTTTCATATTTGGTTGTTTGTAATTTTAAAATAATTTATATTTTTTACTATTTTTAGTTTTTTGAACAAATTATCGGATTTTTATATATTTTAATTTTTTAGATTTTATTATAAATTTTTATTTTTTAAAATTTGTTAAAAAATTTCAAATAATTTTTAAATTTTTGTTAAAATAATTTTCAAATTGTTAGACGATTTATCGATTTTTCAATTATTTTTTCTTTTATTTAATTAATTTTAGGAGAAATGCACTTTGATCCTATAAGAATATAATTAACGTTCAGCTAAGTTTTCCCGTTAATTTTAGGACAAAAGATGCCACTTTTGATTCGTATGAGACTAAATTTGCTAAACAAAATCAATCGGGACCAAAAGTGCAAATTATGAGTCTAAAAGTGTTTGACTCTTTTCTTATAATGGAGTTAATTGCATCTATGGTCCCAAAGATTTTCTTCATTATAATTTTAGTCCCACGTTTGCAATAGTCCCATAGGATTAAGATTATTGCAAAAGTAGTCCCAAGATCTTAAATTCAAGATATTTTTTGTCCCATAATTTTCAAGGATTGCACCTTCGGTCCCAAAATAATTCATTTTAAATTTTACCCAATTTGCACTTTTAGTATTGTTGACTCAAAATGGTATCGAGCCCAGTTTATTAAGAACTTTTAGTTAAATTTATTATATTTATGTAATTAACAATTAGTGAGGAGAATTTCTCCGAGAATATGGATCCTGGACAATTGTCCGAGATGTACGCCAGACAGACATATCGTCAAATTTTGACGATGTATGCACAAGAACACCAGGATAAGATCAAATATTGGAACCACCAATATGAGATACAAGAACGCGTAGAGCCAATAGGGAAGCCTTAAGGCAATGCGAAATGCTAGCGCATATCATATGAGTTTCTGACAAAGAACGAGACATTGTATGTCGAATTGATGAACCTCCAAAAGAAGTTCATGAGAATGCCCATCGAACAATTATTCCCGATGGAGTACCGAATGGAACGAGATACTTCCGACAAATCTAAGTTCTACGAAGATCTTAGAGAAGTCCGTAAGACGGTGCACTATTATGGCAACCGCCATATTCATCTACTAAAGACAAGTTCATCGGATCCAACTTATGCACGATGGTGAAATGTCGAAGGAAACTTGAAATTCTTCATGATATTCGAAAAAACGGTCAAGAACTTGGAGGACAGACCGAGTTCTTCCCGAGGAAAAGCGATAGATTTTGGGATAGTACCCTATTTACACCAAAAAGGAAAACCAATCGGTTATACGAAAAATGAGGGACGATGAAAAGCTCATTGCTATCATCAAAGGAAAATCCATCATAAACTAAAAGTGATGGATATGGAGAAGATCAATCTTAAAGATCTACATGACCTTGCGTAATCCTTCGCCGGATTAGGTATTGTAGACTTAAAGATGAACGCAGAGACGGATCAACTTTGGTTACCTATGACCTCATGGTAGACCAATTCCGCCAATTCCACCACCGCCACCAAGAATCCCAACATCGCAGAGGAGTGGGGTTCAAATCATGGAACCCAGGACGTGAGAATGCACCACGTTGAGATTTTACCACAGGAATGAAACTCTTTCAGAACAGGAGCTCGACCACCTCTACAGAACTCGAGTACCTCCTGAAGGCCAAATATTCACCGGGACGCCTTATGGAGATCGTATCTAGATCCAATACATCCACATGGATTGATGCTAACTGATATCCCATTTCAAAAATCGAAGAAGTCCTTATTGATGAATGGGCATCAAAGAATGAGGATTGCAAACAGTACCCTTGATCTTTACGAAGATTCCTTCATTTTACTCCTTGAAATGAGTATTGAGGATCCGTAAAGATTGCATGGGATATGACAGATGCAAGTACGAAGAGCGCGGTCACATCAGAGAATCACTAAAAGGAATTGTCGATGATATGGCAAAACTATTCAAAATCTAGTTTATCTAGACAAAGTTACTTTGAGGGATTAGAGGATGAAAAAGAAAAAGATATAAACAAGCCCCTCTATAACCTTGAGTTACATGATATTTTTCATATTGATGAATATATCAAGTTGTTCACCGAATACCTGAAAATCCAAGATTGAGACAAGAAAGCTTCACAAACATTCTTTGCAAAGATTCAATCCCCTGGAGAGAAATGCTTATCAGGGAATATAAGGATGCAGCAGAATTAGATACAGATGGCGGAAGAATGTCCTTCTTAAAGGCCAAGTTATCTCAATAGTGTTACCAGCACTCTATACAGAATTATAAGAGATTACGAGGAATTAACAAAGCGTTCCTCTATGTTGCATGGACAATGATATCCTAACAATTGTGGAGATCAACCACGACGCATAAGAAGAATGAGAGAACCATCCATACCGCCGGAAGCATCGGCAAAAGGTCTTCATGGAGACCTAGAAGGTTTTGGTCAAAACAAAACAAGCCCGGGTTACAAATCGAAAAGACCAAAGACCAAGTAGGAGTAGAGCCTCATCATCAGGTTCAAATCAAGCGAGTACCAACAGAACCACGGGGAGAACATCTTTCAAAGTAGCTCATACCGTGAGCTAATGAAAGTTTCGAGATTGTAATTGGGACATGCGAGCAAGAGGGCATATCTCAACCGATTGCCCGAAAAATCAAAGACAATGAGTCGACAATTTGAGGCTACACCGTAAATTGAAGAAGCCGTCTCTTACTATCGTGATTTAATACAGTATATCAATTTGAGGATATTCCCTCGTATGAAAGCATCTATGAAGAGGAGATCTATTCTCGATGATGGAAGTAAATCCGATTTCGTAATCGTAGTGAAGAAGAAATTCTTTAATGACGATTAGGGAGGATATGTCGATTCCTCTCTCACACTACGGTTTCTCATAAGACTTTATGAAAATTATGAAAGAAGATCCAAAGCTTCGTATATACAACGGTTTTACTATCGAAGCAATGGAGAAGGCGTTGGATAAGATTGGGTTTCGAACATAAAACACCAAATTATTCACAGGGTAACAACCGGAGAATTTACTATTCCGATGGAATTTATCTGGTAACCTCGATCGAGATGCGATTGGTCCCTTACAGAGAAATCCAGAGATCAAAAGCGAGAGTCAAAAGATAAGTTGCAAATACACTCTCATGGATTCACATCGAGCCATAAGAGTAATTATTAAGGCAACATTCAAGGAAGGAATAGATTCGCCACCGAATCTTGCTATTTTTGATAAGCGGATCTCAAACCTCAAGGATTCATGCCTTGAGCGAAGCATGAGAAATTTGTATCTTTGGGAAATTGGCATTTAATGTCTATCCTAGAATTGCATACAACTGGGAGAGATCGAGATTTCAACAGAGTCCTAATCCTTCATCAAGATTTCAAAAGAGACGATTTGATGAAAAAAAAAGGAATAGACCTTTACTCGATCACATACAAGATATCCTATGCTCTCTCGAATACACATCATTCAAGTATTCTTGAGAAAGGAATTTATTGAAGTCCCAAGAATCTTCGAGGACTTTGCCAGGGTGGTTCTACCGAGAGATCATAGAGTCTCCAACTATCAAGGAGATCGATATGAAAATAAAAGATCAACCAAGATTCAACAAAAGTCGAAGTCTCGTAGTTGAGCCAAGAAGGATGTCTTTCCAACAAGATGCAATGATAAGCGTGAGTCGCTCTAAGAAAAAAGACCAAGAACGCTTTAACGCATTCCGGATCTTTTCAAAACAAAGCAGAGAGCCGAAATGTCCGTAAGGATGGCGAGAAGTTGAAGTAATATTTGACATCACTCAAAAGGATAATATTTTTCCTTGTGATGTTCTATATTATCTCCAACCACCAATAGTTGGAAGGTATCAATGAAGCCTGAAGATAGGTGAAATTGAGTTGACTATCTCAGGAGTAGCAGGAAGAATTCCGAACGCTTATACTTTCAATTGAATTTCTTGAGGATCATAAACCTTGGGAAAGATTACAAGATGGAATGGAGTTCACGGTGGCTGATAAAAGATACAGAATTAGATGACCACTAGTCCATTCTCCATATACATTTCTATCGGAATGTTATATGCGGAATACAAGGCCAAGTATTTCACTGCCTATATCGATTCAGTCTTTAATATGTACTTTGCAAAGCAGTTTTAGATTTTTCCTAAAGAAATTGGAGAAGATTTACCACTATTGCGAAGAGATTTCTCTAAAAGAATTCTTATTCTTAACAAGGGGAATTAAACAAGCAAAAATCATGATCGGAGGCGCGGTACCCCATGGTACAAAGTGAAGACGCCACCAATCTATTTCCATGATACAGGAGCAGATGTTTTGCTAGGAAACAATTTCCTACAAACATTTAAGCGATTTACACAGTAGAATGAGACAAGAAGACTTATTTTCACAACATTATGTGATCATAAGATTATTGTCCGTAGACTCATGAAGCATTTTAAGTAAAAATACCTATTAATTTTCGCAGCAAGCGTGGTGATGAAGCCAAACTTCGAAATCCAAAAATGGCGGATAAAATAAGATTTGGTGATTCCTTATTATCCTTTCGACAATATGGTTCGGCGAACGATACAAAGCGATGGGATAATAACTTGTATTCATTCGTAATACAAGGAGAAAACGAGTACCTCCGCAGGTCATGCGTGGAAGCCACGAGTGATGTTACCATAGAAGATCAAATATCACTCTAGGATATCAAGAAGAAGATCCAAAAGAATTATAATGAAAATCCTTTGGCATGGTGGGATAAGAACGAGCTCAAAGCATCCTTAAAGGTTAAACCAGGAAAGGAGTACGAGTTCGTGAGATTCAAACTAATCCTTATGAATCGGGAGGATCGTGAGGATATGCGAGAAGATACTTAAGGAACATCTTGACCTGGTTAATTTCACCATGAGTTTCTCCATACAAAGAACCGGGATTCTTAGTCGAAACCATGGAGAAATCAAAAGAGGAAAGCTAAGACTTGTTATTAATTACAAAGGGATTAATAATATTTTGGAGTTCGACGGATACTATATCCCAAGCAGAGAACATCTGGTTAACTGTATTAAAGGTGCCAAGATATTCTCAAAGTTTGATTGCAAATCTGGATTTTACCATATTAAGATGGATGAAGAAAGCAAGAAGTTCACAGCTTTCTCTACACCACAAGGACACTATATTTGGAACGTGATGCCTATGGGATTGGCTAACGCACCCCAAATATATCAAAGAAAGATGGAAAATCTCTTCAAGGATTATTTCGCTTTATGTTCGTATATATAGGTGATATTCTTATCGCTTCAAAGAACATGAAAGAGCATCTCAAATATTTGGAAATATTTTCGATGTATGCCACAAGGAAGGATTAGTGCTTTAAAAGAAGGCAAAAAATTGCTACAAGACAAATTGAATTCCTGAATTGAAATCGATGAACTGGAATTATCCTACAAAGTCATATTGTAGAAAAGATACGAGGATTTCGGATATATACCAAAGACAAGAAGCGACTTGAGTTTTCTTGGAGTTGTTAGTTTTGGTATGTTCATAAACAATCTAGCACATTACAAGGAAGGTGTTTAGCCCATTGCTCAAAAAGGATGCTACATTCAAATGGGAAGATGAACATCAAGAAGGAATAAAATGACTTAAAAACGTTTGCAAAAAGCTTCCAAAGGTTGCAATTCCACAAGACGAAGATGAACTGGTTCTATATACGATGTCGTGATCACAGTGGCGCTTGTTCTCACAAAAGCCACACCTAATGGGAAGTTCCATGTAGATATTGCGGCGGTCTTTGTACCGACAGTGAAGCGAATCAATGGCATATAAACGAGAAAGAATTCTTTGCAGTCAGAAAGGCTTTCAAAAAATGGCTTTTATTTTTATTGGATAAAAAGTTTACTTTAAAAAATTGATAATTCAAGTGTCAAGGCTTTTCGAAAAACAAAATTGAATCAAAACCGTAAGAGGCTAGATTACTTAGATGGCAAGTGAATGTCAATATTATGATTATGATATTGTCATTATAAAATTTCATGAAAATGTTCTTGCGTATTTTTTAACACGAGATGGAAGGGCGCCTGCGTTCTTTGACGAGGTCCTTAAACGAGTAAGACATCTCAGGGAAAACCCGGAGAGTCTAGAACGAGATTCTCGAGACGTTATGTCTCAATGTAGAAGTTGTTGGACGACTTCAACAGCCGACAAAAATCTGTTTCTAGTCAAATACGAGCATGCCGCCGCTCAAGGACAACTGTTCTTAAGACTGCAAGGCCTCTCCTCCAGCCGCATCTCCTAAGATGCAAAAAGAGCGGTTAGAGAATGGGGCTCTAACCCGGAGGTTATGGATTCAAATACCATAATCACAAGTGTTGTAGATGATGCATCCCCGAGGTGTACAAGTAACGATGGTTGAATCTCCTGTCACAACCCGAGTCTTCAAGTCAACCCAACACCTGGGGTAAAGACGGAGAGTTGAATCTTAGGCCACGACATGCAAATCTAAGGTTCAAACTGACGAGATTAAGATTTATCCAATGCGTGTTTATCAACGACAATGGAACAAACTAGTTACAAGGAGAGATATTAACCTTAAAAACTATAGTTGATATCTCGAGGCAAGTATCCCGAGTTTGATGAAGCCAGGAAGTCATCCAAACGAAGTACATGAATGGTATACGTTTGGAGCTCTAGCATCAATCTATACTCGTATCACCAGGATTCCTAGAAATTTCAAAATTACCGAAATGGATTGGGGAAGCGATTTACGAGACTTGGGCCAACAATCCACACTTGGCCGGAGGAGACATTTTGAACTGTGTTTTCTAAGTGCAGCTCCCCGAACTAGCAAAGAAAGGTTTTAATGAAGCTTTTATTTTATCAAGCTAAGAAGACCGGATGGAAATTATTTAAAATATATAAAAGCGGCTTCACGAAAAGAAGGACCAAGATTAGTAGGAGAATTTTCTCAAGATGAAGCTTCTACTAGATTTGAGCATGGGGTCTTTGGGTTTGTCTAACCGAAATGGACAAAGTCAAATATCCATTCAAGTTTTTCCGTCGAGCAAATGGATCTTTCCTTTGAATTCGATGATTGGATCAACAATGATTCGCAGAAGAACTTTTCAAAACTAAGAGAAAGAATTATGTGGGAGAATAAGATTCCTAAGCAAAGAGACTTAATGGAAATTCTCGTAATATGGCACATGTTGGTCGTTGGATCGATTGGATCTGTCACATGCCCCGAACAAAAGAACCCGAGTTTGGGAAAGGATTCGACCCAAACCCGACCGACAAGATCATGCGCACTGAAAAGACAAGGACCCGGCTCACCACAAGACGCGTTATCCCGGGGACCACGTAAACCAAATTTTTAAAAGATTCCCCGACAAACATCACATGGGCCGAGTCACGCGAAGAAAAAGAAAAACTAACGGGCGAAGCAATAATGCGAGATATGACGTAAGCGGTGGCGCATAAGTTTCAACAAGATTTGAGTCCGCCTTTTCAAGTCCTGACTTACCTCTATAAATTGCAAGATTTGAAGGAAGTTGTGGACATCGAACATTTTCCTTAGTTTTCTTATAATAAAGTCTAAGAGAAAAATTTGTAATATTTTGAGTGTTTTAGTTTTCAAATTTTTATGTGTTTTCGAGTGCAAGCCTCATACATGAGAGGCTAAACAAGTATTCTCCTCCCAAAAGGAGATTACTAATGTAATAAATATTTCTAAAAGTTCTTAATAAAAAGGGGCTTTTTGCTTCAACATGTGTTCATAATGTTCTATTAATTTATCCCGTTTAAAGATTATCTTGTACGCCTGGAGTAGGAAACGAACCAAGGCTGTGCTGAGCAGTTGCTGAAGGAGTCGGATAACTTGCAGATCATCTTCCCTGAGGGTGAAGTTGAACAGTGAGGAGCTGTTTGTTAAACGATCTGGGGGCAGTAATTTTCCGACTGGTGGTGTTGCGAGCCATCTCACCCGGTGCTGTTTCGGTCAAAGAAGGTATGAATTTTAAGGGATATTTTAATTTTACGGAAGCATGTTGGGCCTGTAAGTCCAAGCGGCTATGAAAATCTAGAGGGGGGTGAATAGATTATCTCCATCTTTTCGATTTTACCCTCTTTTTTGAACCGAATGCTCAAAGACAATAATAAAGGTGCGAAATGTAAACAACACACGTCGATTTATAGAGGTTCAACCCACCTAGGGCCTAATCCTCTACCACCCCAGTATATCCGGGATGGATTTCAAAAAGAAAAAAGATTTTATTAATTACCAAAATTAATATAACACCAACTTACAACAACACCTTGAAGAGCACCACACTCTTCTTCAACACCACCTTTGAGATTACCACAATCTCTTCTTGAAGATTACCACAATCTCCAACGGCACCTTGTGAAGATTACCACAATCTTCAACCTTGAAGAATACCAAATTCTTCAACACCTCAACAAGAAGATTACCACAATCTTCTTACACCTAACACCTAGATCACCCAAGTGTATTCTTACCACAAGAACACTCACAAGGATATCTTGTGTTGAATGATAACCCAAAAATTCAAGATTACAACTCGATAATGAATTATACAATAGAGTGCAAGTGTAATCAAGAATAGCCTAGACCTCAAGAATGTGAAAGTGATAAGCTAGGCAAATTACAACAAGAATAATGACAATATAAGACCAACTGTTTGCTTGAGTATATTTTGTTGTGTTGTGTTGTTCTCTCTTGTAGTTGTGCTTCAAATCTTCCTCTATTTATAGGAGATGATTGATACTTGATAGGCTCCTCTTGGAATCTGATATCTACAACAAAATTGCAATTAAAATCAAGATTATAGCAAGTTAGAAATCAATCCCACAAATTAGGGAAAATTTATCTCCGTTGCACAACGGTTAGAATTTTGTTGTCAAACTAGAGAGCGCGACGGTCAAGACCGATAAGATTAGAAAAATAACACACCAAATTTTACACAGGGTGACCGGTCCAAAGGGGTCGACCAACGTCCGCCTAGGGTGCGATCGGTCGTCCACCATGGTGACCGGTCACCCCGACTTGCTTTTGATAGTTCCGCGAGTTATTTCAAGAAACTCGTTCCCCGTAGTGAGATTTTCTATCTATTAAAACCTGAGTACCCATACATGATGCAAAGATGTTGAGAACATTGTCATTCTAAGACGTAAGATTCCATTCGAAACCTGGATCCAAGTAAAATCGAGAGTGTCCAACGACGGCTTGCAACGGGATCCCATCGACGAACCGTAAGAGAATGGAAGAAGGGATATTCATTCAAGCCAATTCGATTTGCTAGCTTTCTTTAGCGGTTGAATCTCTCTCCTTTTTTAGGCTTAGTCCGCTCACTACCTAGGTCGAAAGAAAATCATATCCCTTTTGTTTTGAAAGTGACTTAGCCCAAATAGGGATTTTTAGACCGGCTTTTAGTTAGAGAGTGGAGGATAAAAGCTAGCACCGGAGGTCCCACTTAGTGATAGGTAGAGACAAAGCACTCGCAAGAGAGCTTGAAGCTAATAAACAAACTTTGCCAGTAGGGAGTATGGGATTCCGTCATAAGTTGTACTAGTCTGGTTAAACCCATCCGTTGAGGTCCGTTATGGTAAAGATTGAAATAGAGGGGCTGCGCCTTGCTCGTATATTTGCCAGGTTGAGGTATGGTCGCCTCTTTGGTCAACCTATTCGACCTCCTAAATGAAATGTTGTCCGATTTTAGTCGAAAATAAACCTCAAAAAATACTCCAAAAATTCGTAAAAATATTTTAAACCGATCGGGAGTATTTAGGACAACATTAGAAATATAGTTTTGATGAAATAATACATTAACACAAAAAGTGTTGTCCGATATAAATTCCAATAAATACTCCGAAAATAGCAAAAGCATTTTAGACCAATCGGGAGTATTAGGATAATATTTAGAAACATAGTTTCAATGTAAAAACCCATTGACATAAAATCATTAAAATTGTTGTCCAATATTATCGAAAATAAACTTGAGGAAATACTCCTAAAAATATTAAAACCATTTTAAATCATTTAGGAGTATTTGGACAACCTTTAAAACCATTGTTTTGGTATAAAAACAAAATCATCAAAATCATGATAAAACTATTTATCAAACATTCTCCCCTTCTTGATGATTACAAACCAAAACAATTTTAACGAGGTCGATTTTTGAAAACAAAACAATTTTACCGGTAAAAGAGAACTATCCGTCGTGGAGCGACAACATTCTATGCAATATAAACACAAGGATGGGAGTAGAGATATTCAAACATATATAGCAAAAGCTCCCCTATCAATATGCACAACAAGAGTAATGTAAAAGCAATCAATCACAAGCTAAAAGCTTTAGCTTTTACATATTGATCTTAAGTACAAGAGCTTATAAGCTCCCCCTGTCAACAAAACATCATTAGACAAGAATATGAGTCCATACTACAATAAATGGACTAAGTATAATCCACAACTTATGGCTTTAGGAAGCCATAGCTTATAGATTCTTTTGTTTAGCTTAACTTAGCTTCTATGAGAGAATAAGTTTATAACTTGTTTCTCCCCTTTGGAATCATCAAAAGAATGTTAGCACGATAAAAACATCATATAATCATATCAAAGTGCGCAACTAAACCGATGTATCGAGCTATTTTAACAATGAAGCTTATAGGCCAAATGGTGAGGAAAAAGTCGATCATACGACTTGTAGAAGCTTATGAAAACTCATTTGATTTGCAAAACATGATCTCTATAAATATATAAGACATTTGAAAACAAGAGAGTCATGTAGGTGATGAATTTTTCATTGAGACATTTTATCGAACACTTGGCGGCGTCAAAAATTGAAGAAGATATAGATAGCCCTTGTAAATGCAATCAAGCCAAGTTTTTCATCACCATATCATTTCAAACACAATACAATATATCATAAATAACAATCTCATCACAAACATATACAAATTTCATCAAGAAAATACATATAGGCCAAGTTCTCAAGGTTCAACCCAATTGAGATAAGGAAGTAGAATTCTTACCATTTAATCGGTAAAGACGAGCAATGATGATGATAATCGAGCCTAAGTAAGTCCAAGTTATGAAATGCATGCAACAAAATAAATTTGGAGTGAAATTTGTGTGCAATTGGCAAAGGTGACAAAAAATTACCAAAAGAGCCAAAATGGCTAAGTCTGAAAATGCAGACGATGTTAAACCAAAAAACCATTAGGGCGACCGGTCCAGGCATGGGCGACGGCGAGCAGTGGGCGACCGGGTCGGCCTCGCCCGGCAGCCCACTTCGTTCAATTCTTTTCTCAAAATCCGAAATTTGATTCAAAAATCCGATTTTTCGCCCCTAAGTTTAAAAACGTGCAAAATGTAAACGTAGACCTCATTCAATATACATTATGTCATAATCAAGCTGAAATGAGGTAAAATACTGACGGTGAGCGATTAAAAGGTCCGCGAGTTATCCTTGAGACGGATTAAGCATATCTCAAGTTTTTGTTAAAACATGCCATCCCTTAAAAATATCGAATCTTAATATGTTTAGTTCGATTAAGACGCAACCATATTTTGAAAATAAAATTTTCACCGGACTTGTTATCCCAAAAATAATAACGTTTTAAAACTTTGGATGAACAAGTCATAAGAAGAAGTGCCTTACAAGTATTTGAAAATTTCTTTTAACGGCACTTTAAAGAGATTCGTTGGGATTGTTTTTAAGTCGAGCATATAGACATAGACATATAGAATGTCGAGTCTAAGGAGTAATAAACGAATAAACATACCTCGAATTCGTTTGTCAATCAACATGCCTACCTCAACCTTTGTCAAATTTTCACATTTGTGGCCATATAGGTTGAAATGGTTCTTTCTTCTTCAATGCCTCACTTCTTCTTTTGAGTGTGGTGTATAATCACCTTCTTGGCATTGTTGAACTTGAATTCCAATGATCAAATTTGAGCTTCCTCATCATGATCATCTTAGGTTCACTTTTGCATTGACTTGGAAAAATATCTTGCACAAATATTCATTAGTAGCACAAAAAATATTATCAACATAAATTTGCACAAGTAAACAACCTTGCCCTTTTTCAAAACAAGAAGTGTAGTATCAACTTTACCTTTTGTAAAATTATTTTGCAAAAATAGCTAAGTCTATCAAACTATATACGGGGTACTTGTATCAACCGTACAAGGCCTTTTTATAAAAACATTTGGCCTAAAAAATTTAAACTCCGATAGACTTCTATTTGAATAAAACCATTTAGAAAATTGGATTTAACATCCATTTGGTAAAGCTTGAAATTTTCTCAAAACAAGAATGGGCAAGTAAAGTGCAAATAACTTCTAAATGTGCTATGAGTGCAAATATTACATCAAAATCAATACCTTCTTCTTGACAATATCATTGAGCTACTAACCTTGTCTTGTTCATCAAACTTGTTGCGAAATATCACAAATTTCTGCAAAATCTTAACAAGATATTTTGCACACGAGCATAGTAATATTGAATAATAGATACACTATTTTAAGCACCACATACTATGCATCATTAAGAGTCTAATAAGTTCAAATAAGCTTAAGAAAGCTACATAAGGTCTCTTTTGAAATTTGACAATAAGAGAGCACATAGTTGAGACTTTATTTACAAGAATCATATGAATAAGAACTTTGACATAAGTATCCAAGAATAGTGGCATTTATATGTGCAATAAAATGCATAACTTAGTAGATCAATTGTTTTATCAAAACAAAATATAATCATTTACAAATCTTGGATAAAACAAGCTATGTCAACTAATGTCTTTTCAAAAAAAAAAAAAAATAAAGAAAATCCTTTTAATGGCACTTATGTGAAATACTTTGACATAACTAGAAAGACAAGCACATAGGCATATGACAAAAACATATTGAGTCTATAGGGATGAATACCAATGATGAGCATACCTCGATAGTTCAATCATCTCATGAAGAGGATGAGGAAAAATATATCCTACACATATCTTAAAACAAGTATAGCACAAAACGAACATGATACAAGTGTAGGCCAAAAACAATAAAAGATTCATAAGTAAGCTCTTGCCATAAAAACCCATAAGAGATTATAAAACAATTTAGTCTAAGCAAATACTCAAGAGTTTTAAAAACATCATTCAATGTCTTCTTTTCAAAAATATTTAAAACAACAAATATATATATTGAAGACCTTAATTTTAAAATTATGAAAACTCGTTTTGCAATTTAGACACAAATAAAAACATGCATAGAAAGATAAAATGCATATTTAAATAGGGAGATACGGTTTACCAATTTCGCCATTTCCATGGGTTGTGTTGTTCCCATTGTTGATGATATCTTCCCATTTGAAAATCTTCATGTTGATGGTGGTTTCTCCAATTGCTCCATTTCCAAGCATTGTGGCCTTCCCATTTTTGAAAGTGTCTTTCTCTTGGAAAATCATCTTGTTGATGATGTCTTTGCCTTTTCCAAGGATTGTGTTCTCCCCATTTTTGATTATATCCTCTTCTTGGAAATTGACTTTGTTGAAAATGTTTTCTCCTTCTTTGATCAAATGAGATGTTCATTTGATGTTTCCTTAGTATGAATTTTCTTCGATTATTATTTCGCCGGGTACCTAATCTAATATTGTTTTGTGGTACCCTCAAGTGATTGGGTCCTTTGGGATTAGTCTTGAGACTTTTAGGTCTCCAACAATAATTAGAGCTATTTCTAGCCCGACAAGTATTTACCGTATGACCCTTCTTACCGCAATAAAAGCAAGTAACATCACTAATATACATAGGAACTCGATTCTTTTTCATATGCTTGACAATATTAGGCTCATGATCAAGTTCACTATTCAAACTATCACAACTATTAACATTCACAACATTGGGCAATTTATTGGTACTCAAGTTGGATTTTGATAAATCATTTTTCATGCAATTAATATCCTCAACAAGAGTACTATTTTGTTTTTCAAGGTTTCTATCCTTGTCAAGTGTGGTGGTGTGAGCACATGATAGTGATTCATAGGAAGTAAATAAACTATCCTTTTCATTTTTCAAAACATTGAATTCCTTTTTCAAATTTTTGTACTTAACTAGTAAATTTTGAAATTCATTTTGAAGATCATCAAAATCATTTTGCAAATCACTATAATTATTTTGAATAACAATATCATAGGAAGTAGAGGGTTTAAGACATACCTCGTTTTCTTCTTCGATGCCCATAAAACATTGTTCGACTATTCCATAGTTGGAAATTGTAAAAGGCTTGTTCCATAGATTTGAACTTGTATCCCTTTGAGAAATAGATGCTTTTGTTTGACTTCTTTCATTTGCAAATACTCCATAGATGGCTTCTAATTTTTGTCATACTTCATCCTGCGATCGAATTCCTACAATATGTTCATATTCCAAATTAGTAAGTGAATAATACAAAACCATTGTTCAACCATTTTAAATCATTTAGGAGTATTTGGACAACCTTTAAAACCATTGTTTTGGTATAAAAACAAAATCATCAAAATCATGATAAAATCATTTATCAAACAGTGGTCCGATATGGTCGTAATGGACTATATCCATTTATGTTAATAAACTTAGGCAAAGTAAAGTATGTAGACATGTTAGTAAAACTATTACGTATGCCCTGTTAAGTTTATAGGTCGAAACCCGACATGGTCCATTTAAAACCTCTTAATAGAGATTGAATCTAAGTAGGTGTAAGAATGACACGAACAAAACAGTGTCGAAAATGAAATCTTTCACAACATGTGATACATTGAAAAACATGGTAATTTGGGACTTGCATGGCAAATTTTATAAATCTGGGGATCGTTTATGCATATCTCTAAAACTCGTAGGGCTAATAGTGCAAAATTTGAAAATAGTGGGATGACAAATGCAAAGTGCGGGACTAACGAAAGTGTAATAGGCCTAATCTGTGGACTCGAGGGTACAATTTTCTCTCTTATAATGGGACCAAAAGTACATTTTTCTCTTTTTAAGTAAATTAAAACCTCTATGGTAGTATGGTGTGTTTGTAACCTAATAAGGGTGTATTTATAATTTCAAAGATCAACTAAAGTTTTTGTAATTAGGCAAAACCTGAGGAGTTTAGGGGTGGTTTTGTAATTATCCCTTTTTTTAAGTAGTCTATAATAGTTTATATAGTCACCTGAGAATGAATTCGGAGACGGCGCGAGCAGATAAAATGGGCGAGCAATCGCCGTTAGCCATCCTTCGATCAACGGCCGAGATCTCGTGCGTGGCGATCGGGATCTTAGATTTGAACGCCTCCCGATCCGCGCTCCGTCAACATTGAAACCCTTGAGAAATTCGGTCTGGGCATTTTAGGTGAGGATTTGGGCCAACACATCTTGTTGTATAGTGTCCGCATTTTGGGTTATCTCTTCGATTAGCTAAAGGTTCCTCGCGTCTTTCTCGCATGCCAGAGGGCCCATTGGAAATGAAAAGTCCGAGTTAGCCGCCATTGATGCAGAAAACTGTAAGTATATGGCAAAAACTTGTATGAGACGGTCTCATGGGTATTTTTCATGAGACGGATCATATCTGTAAATAAGATTTGAACCCAAATTCAAACCCATGAAAATGACCCATGTTTTTTGTGTATTGTATGATCCGGCTCCCAAACTTAAGTCCATGAGACGGTCTCAAATAAAACCTTCTCTAAGTATATCTAGAGAGAAAAGGAGAGTTTGTATTCAGCTTACAAAAATAAGACCAATAATTGTTGGGAATCTGGTCTCGTCGAAAAAAAAAAAAAGGAATATGGCGAGTTGTTATATAATAACGCAAACATAGGTTTGCTCATTTCTATCGTGGGATTTTTTTAGAGTTATCAACTAAAAAATTCAATTGATTTTCTTACAAGATCTTTTGTTAGGATCTTCTCTAATTGAATAAAGAAGAAATTTTAATACATCTTCAAATTAGGTGTCATTGTTTACCTCATCTACTAAACTGCTTTTTTCCGCTCTACTTAGAGCATCCTCTTATCTCCAAAAGAGTGTTCTATCTTCAATTTAGATCAAAAACTTGTTTCAGTTGCTACGCCAAAATCTGCGCCATTTTAAAGATATGAAACTTAACGTTGTAGTCAGCGCCAATTTTTTTTTTTTTTTAAGTTAATGATTTTAGTACACATTATATACCATAAAATTAAATAGTCATTTTTAGTATAAAATTTAATGCAAACTGCTGGAGATAGTGCAGATTCTATACTAAAATATTGCAAACTATTGGAATTTGTCTTAACCCCGCACTACATGAATTTTTTTTTTGTGTCATCTCCTCCATATCGGTGGAATATTCCCATCAGATCCGCCGAGAGAGAAAGAGATGAGGTGGTAGAAATTTTCATGTAGTGAAGGGGTTAAGTAGGGAAAAGAAATTAATTAAGTGGGTTAAATGCCAAAAACCGCACATAATTTAGGGGTATATTAAAATTTCCTCTTCTATATGTTTTGGCCAACTCAAAATGGAATAAAATTACTTCACATGGACCTTTTTTTAGTTAATAATATTGTTCTACTAAACATGTCTTTGTTTTTTAAACCAACTAACAATAGTTGCTAAACACGTCTGCTCTAACGAATTCTAATGAGATCCTTTTTTTAATAAAAGAAAGTTCTCTGAGCTGGGGACACGTATTTGAATTAAGCTTTATATGAATAATGTCGCAGAACTTGTAAATGCTAGACATATATGAATAGCAAGCTATATATACCAATGAAGAGAGAGCATATAATTTATTAGGCCTTCTGTAATTTATCACACATATAATAGGGTAAATTATTTTTGCAACCTGTACTATGATTATTTTATGGGTTTAAAAACTAAATTTTGTTTTGTTGAAAAGACAAAATTACCAAATCATCAAAAGCTTTAGAAGTTATTGCACTTTATAATCCAGACTCTGGGTCATTTGTTACTTTGCCACCTAAAGTTATCACTTTAGTTGATTTGACACTTTTGCCTCGCGTGACAATATCTCAGTGAAGTATTCTCCCACCAGAATGCTTGAGGTTATAATTTAACAATATCGCAATGTATTGGTACTGAGTTCCAATTAAAAAAAGTTTAAGTATTAAATCCGCAAAATGATCATAGTACAGGTTGCAAACAATAAGTTTCCTTATATAACATGCACTTAAAAAGGCATAAGTGACTTGGCCAGCATGGTTAGGGCTGACCGCGTGAAATCTACAACTAGGACTAAGACCACTCATTGTCGAGTTCATCAAATCTAATGCTCGGTTCCTTAGACATATAGTTGATAGAGGAGATTTTAGTGAACTCCCAAACTATACGCAATTTTCTATATTAGTGGCCCAGTTACAATTTGGCCCGGCCTGGTCCAACCCAATTTTTGCTCTTGGCCTGATAGACTGGCCCAACTTGGACATTTTTACAGCTCTAACAAGACAAACCACTATTCTGTATGCATCGTTAACATTAATAGTAAAAGATATATACTAATATTCCTCAAAAAAAAAAAAAAAAAATATATATATATATACTAATAACTTTTGCGACCAAAGATTAATAAATTTGTCACAAAAATTAAATCTAATGTATATGTCTATGGATGAGATTTTCTATTCCATTTTGTATATTACACTTCTTATTTTATTATTGTGGGTGGTGATAGTAGAACTATTAAAACGGATATGGCCCGACTAGGCCGACCTCTCACTATGAACAAGGTAAGGGGTTGGGTTGAGGTTTCAATAGCCCACAAAGGGGCGGGCCTAAATGGGCCAGTCCATTTGTGCCGTGGGTTTTGGCGGGTTGGTGTGGGTCGGACATGGGTTGGCTCGCCACTTTATTAAAAAAAAAAAAAAAAACAATCTCTTATAGGGAAAAATATAAAATTAGTCCCGCATCTATAGGGTGTTGTAGTATTAGTCCTGTAACTTTTGAAATTACGATTTTAGCCTTTATGTTTTGTCTTTTGTGCAAGTTTAGTCCTGGTTTAGATTTGTGCAATTTCGGTCCTATAAGTTTTAAGTTGATGCAAATTTGGTCCTAAAAGGCTATTTTAATATTTTAATTATTCCCAAAATGCACTTGATAGCCAAAATAATCAATATACCTAAGATCAATCTTAGTATTAGTGCCTATATTTTATTTACTTGAGTAGAATTTATTTATCATTTATACTATTGATTGCCTAATGATGGAAGAATTATAGATTTATTAATCCAAATCAAAATCCGAGATACGAGCTCTACATGTATTATTTTCTAATTATAAAAATATAAAAACATGCATAAATATGCCAAAAGTGGTTATTTTGAATAACAGGATCAAAATTGCCACAACTAAAAAATAAAAGACTAACATTGCCAAATTCTAAAAATTACATAATTAACATTGTTATTTTTGGTAAGGGCCAAAATTGTCAAAGGACTAAAATTGAAACTTTAAAAGTTATAGGGTTAATTTTGCAACACCCATATAGATATAGGACCAATTTTGTAATTTTCCCATCTCTAATATTCAGTCTGGCCATAAAACAAGTCAGGCCACCACAGAAAATAGAGCGCACGGAAGAGTTCGATCGTTTTGCTAATTTATGGTAAATAAGCTTGCGGATTATAATACATTTTTTTTTTGATTCAATGTTTGTGCTGGTGTACTATTCCATGTGTCTTTGTTTTATCAGTATTTATTCAACAAGATTTTTTTTTTTAGTCGACTTATTTACAAACCAACATTTCCGGGAGTTTTTAAATTTTAAATGTTGCATAATGAATTGAACTTTGTAGAAAAACATAAGTTTCATTGTTGGTTTCAATGGTTAGTTTACATGTGCGGCGAATTTGTTTTGTTCGTAAAACAGATGACTTAAATAAATCTTTGTTGAAACCAGAAGACTCGTGTTGAGTTATTTACCTTAGACTTTTAGAATTATCAGTGAAATATTCTGCAACATTTTAAAGATTTTATTTCAGTTTATGAATAAAATATTTCTAACAACTATTTTTAAAATAACTTAATTAATTTACATGCATCCACATTCCACAGTTTGAATAAGGGCATAAATTAAAATTTTATGTTCAGTATAAAATAAAATGGTGGGCCTGCCCGCTAATCCGCGGTCCAACTTCCAAAGAGGGTTGGATTTGGATTGAGAATCTTTTGGCCCGCCAGTATGGTGGGCTGGCCGGCCCCACTCCGCCTCGTCCCGTCCCACCAAATGGCGGGTTATCGGTCGGTCCGTCGGCCAGCCCATTCTGACAACTTTAGTTGATTGTATAATAAGATAAATACGTGTTATTGATATTTTAGATGCATTTACACTTGTGAGTCATGTACATCCCATCACTGAAGCATGAATCTCATCGAGATTGTTTGCAACAAGGTTTAGCGAACAAAAACACGCGCGACTAACCATAGCGTGGCAAACTGCACCCCGCGCCTAACTACAACTACACGTTTTAGAAGCTTAAAAAGTAACTCTATGATACAGTCGGAAGCTATGTACAAATGAACAACGAACAATGAACAAAAGAAATATGAAACTTCGCAAATAAACGTAAATTGCAATTAAAAGAGATAGATCTTAAATTTTTAATATCAATTTAACCACCTTAAAAATAATAATAAATCAAGTATTTATAGGATTAAACTCCTACCACAATAAAACCCTTAACTATTGAAAACTCTTAAAAGATAATAAAACAATCTACTAAAACTAATCTAATAGATATTTAGATCTTATCTCGATCATTCTTTCTGGGGTTGAGACGATTCATCCTCAAATCACAAGGAAGATCGTCCCTAGAAAATTCGTAAAATCATGGAGGGGCGCGAGAAGGATGAGATGGAAAAAAGAAGGTGAATATCAAAATGTATTTGAACTAGATCAAAAACAAAATAATCTTGTTGATATCTAGATAATCATCATCCATTATCCGGTAGCCTTTAATACCAAGATAGTATGGCATCGACTCACGAGAATTATACTTTTATCCATGCGGACATCAACAAACTTCTCCTCGATTTTGCAAATTCTGCAAAAGGCGGCAAAAATCTCCTATTAAAGAATATTAATTTACCCGTGTGAGGAGAGAATGATAGTTTCAGAAGCGTGTGTCATCAACAATATATCTGATCTCCGATCGAGGAAGACAATATCCACTTCCCATCAATAATCAACATTCTCAATTTCTTTATCGAAAATTGGTTGGTCATCGATCATAGCCACTATTTTTCTCCTCATTGAAAATTAGTGAGCTGTCATCAAGGACGGGCGTACAGCCCCTGGTGGGTGGCACGTGCCCCCCCCCCCCAATTTGTTTTTAATTATTATGTATATTTAACTTTTAGTTTTTATAAATAAAGTAACTTTGTGTGAATTTGAAATAATCAAACAACCAACCAAGGCATAAACAAAGATGCAAAGGCGGTCCAGGCCCAAATTCAGTTTTAACTTTTATAAATTATATATTCAGTATTCATTAGGTTTAGGATTTAGAATAACCAAAAAGTAGTGTCGCCTTGTCGTTTTCCTCCAAAATCTCGTCGTCTCGACCGCATATAGACAAAATATTTCAAGAAAAAAAAACTCAACAAATCAAAAAGATATGGAGAGGTACTTCAAAAGAACATTAGAACCACCATTTCCTACCGAAAAAGAACGATAACACCAAATCAAGTGGGAACGAGTTTGACGCAAAAGAACTTCCAACGGTCCTAGAGCTTAGAATTTCGATTTTGGATTATAATCCAAATATTCGAGATGAAGTTTGAAGGGCGTACTTATTGAAGGGCCCTTGTCAACCCTTGAACCATAATTTTCCTTTTACATAATTTGGAAAAAAATCAAGATGTTTCAACTCGATTGGTTTACTCAAGATGCTAATTGGTTGGAATATAGTATATCCAAAGATGCTGCATTTTGTCTTTGTTGTTATATCTTTAAATCAAAATCTGGGGAACAACCAAGTGGTAATTTTGTTGGTGAAGGGTTTAGGAATTGGAAAAAAAGTGAAAAACTTAAAGAACATGTTGGGGGTCCTAATAGTGCTCATAATCGTGCTTGGGCTCGATCAAGCTTTGAAAAATCGAAAACAACACATTCAATATGCTTTTGATAAGCGCAGATCAAACTCGAAGAGAGTATCGAATGCGACTAAATGCATCGATTGATTGCATTCGATTTCTTTTGGTCAAGAGGCTTGCATTCCGTGGTGATGATGAATCAAATAATTCAATGAATCAAGGTAACTTTCAAGAGCTTTTGAAGTTTCTAGCTGATCATAATGATGATATTAAATATGTTACATGTGGTGCTCCTGAAAATCTCAAATTGATATCACCTAGTATTCGTAAAGATATTGTGAATGTTTCTTTATGAAAAAAACATTAATATCATGGAGGAAATATGAGATGCATTATTTTCTATTTTAGTTGATGAATATTGTGATATTTCAATGAAGGAAGCGGATGGCAATTGTGCTACGTTTTGTGAATAAGAATGGTTGCGTAGTTGAACGTTTTGTTGGTGTTGAACATGTTACTAGCACCACTCTTTGCGTTAAAAGAAGCAATTGATTGTTTATTTTCTAGACATAACTTAAGTATTTCGAGGTTACGAGGACAAGCTATGATGGAGCTAGTAATATGAAGGGAGAGTTTAATGGCTTAAACGCACTTATTTTGAAGGAGAATCCATGTGCTTTTTACATTCATTGTTTTGTTCATCAACTTCAACTTGCTCTCGTGGTCATTTGCGAAAAAACATATCCAAGTTACAACACTTTTTTTTTTCCAGCTAGTATAATAAATGTTGTTGGGGCTTCTTCTAAACGGTGTGACATTTTTCATCAAAAACAAGCAGAGAAATTTTTAAAGCTCTCAACAATGGTGAAATTTTAAACGGAGAGGCTTGAATCAAGAAACTACTCTCAAACGCTACCGGTGATACGATGGAGCTCACATTATGATACTTTAATTAGCTTGATCACAATGTTTTCTTCTACAATTGAGCTTCTTGAGATAATTGTAGAGGATGGGGTAAGTTCGAGCAAAAAGTGAAGCCAACAACTTGCTAGGATTGATGCGATCATTTGATTTTATTTTTACATTACATTTGATGAAAGTCATACTAGGAGTTACGAATGAATTGTCAAATGCATTACAAAGGAAAGATCAAGATATTGTCAATGCCATGAATTTCGTAAATGTATCCAAGCAAAGACTACAAATGATGAGAGATGAAGGATGGGATTCCTTTTATGATCAAGTTTCTTTCTTTTGTGGGAAAGAAAATATCGATGTCCCGAAGATGGAAGATTTATTTGTAGCTTGATGCAGTCAAGACGTAAAGCTCAAGTGACAAATTCACATCATTTCCGAGTTGACTTATTCTATTCTATTATAGATATGCAACTCCAGGAGTTAAATGATCGTTTCACTGAGACGAATACATAATTATTACTTTGTGTAGCTTGCTTATGTCCAGATAATTCATTCTTGGCTTTTGATAAGCAAAAATTGATTTGTCTTGCAAGATTTTACCCTGAAGACTTCTCTGCGGTAAAGATTGAGGCACTTGATGATCAACTCGAAACTTATATTCTTGATATGTGTTCTACTAAGGAGTTAGCAGGTTTAAAAGGCATTGGAGCTCTTGCACAAAAGATGGTAGAGACAAAAAAGCACGACGTGTATCCATTAGTCTATTTGATTATAACACTTGCATTAGTTCTTCCAGTTGCAACTGCTACAGTTGAAAGAGCATTTTATGCAATGAATATCATAAAGAATCGACTACGCAATCAAATGGGAGATCAGTGGATGAATGATAGTTTGATTGTGTACATTGAGAAAGAAGTTTTTGATAGTGTTGATAATGAGTCAATTATGCAAATATTTCATTCTATGAAAACTCGTAGATTTCAATTGTAAATGCTAGATTGTTTAGTAATAAAAAAATTATTTTTGATGTATATTGTGCCCCCCATATAAAATTTCGGATTCGTCCCATGGTCATTCATAGTCACCATTCTCTTCGATTGTCGCAGGCGTTTTTCATAGCCAATCTCCTGGGGTCTTAATCTTCCTCATCAAAAATTGGTGATACATCATATCCACCATTCTCCTCGTTTGATGAAATATATGAGGATAGATAAAAACAAAATCACATCCACAACGGTAGTTCTGACCACTATCTCCGTTGCCCGCCTCGCGTGTTTGATCTCGGTGGCCGTGATTTGAGCAAATGACTACTTCGGCAAACCCCTGCTACGAGTGTGGAACATGATTATCCGTTGTGTCAACAATTCGATCTATTGATGGATCTGCCTAATGCCGTTCATGTGGATCTTGCCCCGGACAACATGATTTAGGAGCATAGATTGGTGTCCAATACTAACCGATGTAGGCGGAAGCTCAACAAACGAATAACGAACAAAAGCAATACGAAATTTCGCAAAGAAAAGTAAATTGAAATGAAAAGAATTAAATCTCAAATTTTTAGTATCAATTCATCCCTCTTTCACTATATCCATAATTATTAATCGGTATTGAAACTCTATTTTCTAAAACAAATTACAAATATGTTGGTGGGTTAGTTTTACGGTGAAGTTGTTGGAAATTTGGTTTTGATAAAGCGGGCGTCGACCAATCTTTGACCAAATTTTCATGGCTAAGAATTTAATTCTAGAGGAATTAAATTATGAATTGTTAATCGACCTTTCGAGTAGATGTTCATAGTATTTTATATTTCCCAAAACCAAATTTCTGATGAGTGAGAAATTAATACACGAAATTGGCCACGAATGGGCATAATTTATCCTAGTATAAATACTAGAAAGTGTTATTGGTTGGATATACTATAACACAAGTATATGATCACAAATGGGCCTTGCAGACCGGACCGACCCTTTGGGCTCGAGTTCGAGTTTAGTTAGTTTTGTAACTTGAACATGGGCTTGCCCAAAATCAAGTAATCTGTTGGGCCTATGAATCTAGACATTGGAGGTGTCCAGGTTCATGTGTGGATGAATCTAGACATTGGAGGTGTCATGTTCATGTGACTTTTGGAGTTTGTAACTCCTCAGTGGTGGTCATAATAAGGGTTTGTAACTCATGGGAGTTACATGTGGTTTAATGTCCCACACACTTTATCTTTAATTCCCTTCATGTGTTGGAAATGATGGTCTATATAAGTTTTAGGCGTTTTCTTTGCTTTGAGGAGTTAGAAGGAAGAGATAAAGTCAAGATACACGAAAATCGCATATCTCTCGCATATTATTCAAGTGTCGGTAAAAGTGTCGTAACTTTTCGAAGAATATTTTCAAGAACACTTCCTTCGCACTCATGTCCAGCAGCCCGATTCTCGCTCCTTCGAGTTCGAAAGGTGCCTTTGTGTCGATGGTGCTCACTGTACACAAAAGGAGGTTAAGCCATTTTATCTTTGGGGACATTACGTCAAACCGTGAGCACTAGTCGGATGTATTTCTCTTGCGGATAGAGTTCTACTCAACTCGGCTTTTGTTTTTAAAGTTCGTTAGATTCATGCTTCGAGTTGGATTCCATTCAAGACTTGTAATTTTACATCTCTTGTAATTTTCTTTTTTTTGTAAGCCATGTTGAAGGTTTTTCCCGTTGTAATCACTGTAATTATTTTCCAACAATCGCAAGACAAATACCGTACCTTCACGATGGCGAGGAGAAACAGAGCTTAGCTTGGAGATGAATCTGACAGAAGACCTTCAAGTGGTTTGTTGGAATTGTAGTTGTTGCTAAAAATGCATTGCGTTTGAAGCATGGGGCTAGGATGATGATTTCCTATGATGTAACTTTGTCTTTAACAGACTTAGTGGTACACTTTACGATATGTATTGTGTGTTATGAACTGAGGATATTTTTTCAAAAGGTTCATGGTTTTGAAAAGAAATACGAAATGAGGATGTGATTTCCAAGAGGTTCGTTATTTCTAGTTTTTTGGATTGAGAAATGGATGATTCCAAAAATCCAAAAATATGTTGAAACTAGTGTAAAAGTTTCAACTGATCCCGCATGATATTCGTGCTGAAGGGATGTTGTTTAAATGAAAAATTCCAAATGGTTTGCATCGTTTAGATGTTGTTACCAGGTTGGAGAATTTTCATGAATTCCTAAATGCATAACTGGAAGAAAATTGGATTAGTGGCCTGATTGTTCGATTGAAAATCGAAGGAAGCAATCGAAGGTCTTAAGCTAAATCCATGAAAGTCTTGGTAGAGACTCGAGTAAATTATGTTGGAATATGTTTTAAGAATTTTAATGGATCGAGCGATCAGGGGGGTATGACCACACTTTCTCTCTCACTTTGGCTTTCGAGTTTGATTGCGATTTAAGTGTTGCGAAAGTGTTGTCGGAGGTGTTGTAACACCGACATTGTACCAATTCTGCGACATCCAGTGTTGTAACACCGACATTTGCGACATTTGAGAGATGTTGCCAAAAGTGTTGTAACACCTAAGCGCTTTGAACCATGTGTGAGGTTTGAAATGTTGTTTGAAGGTGTGCCAAAGATTCAAGGTCACACTCGGCCAAAATGGTTGAACAGAATTGTCAGAACAATGTTCTGAAATTTGTTTGAACGAGGTTCTAACGATATTGTTGGAACGAGGTTCTAATAGTAATAGAACAATGAAAAGCATTTTAATGCTAATGAAGGACCATGAGATGTGTAAGTTAAAATCCGGAGTTGAACAAAGAAACTCGAGAATATGTGGGGAAGTTGTTTTAACGGCGAACCACATATTGAATAAAATCCCACTTAAAGGGAAATATAAGACTCCTTACAAATTGTGGAAAACTCGTAAGTCTTCTTATAAATACCTTAAAGTGTGGGGGTGTTTGGCTAAGGTTGCAATACCTGAACCAAAGTAAGTTAAAATCGGTCTTAAAACGGTCGATTTTGTATTTATTGGATATGCACTTAATAGTAGTGCATATCATTTTATGGTACATTAGTCAAAAATCCGGAAATGACAGTTGGTACCATAATTTAGTCAAGCAATGCTATATTCTTTGAGAATATATATCCTTGTAAAGAAAGGATAAATGGAAGTTTAAAGAAACAAATGTATTCGAGATGTTTCTCGGAGGTGTTCTTTGAGGTGTTACTTCCGTGTTATATCCGGGAATGTACTTGCAGTGTTATTCTGCATGTTCTTGAAGGTGCTACTTTGGGTGTTATAACATCCTGAACAACACTTGGTAAGACACCACACGTCACACTTGACAGATTAGTTAGTTCAACACCAAGTGTTGAAGAACCGAGACAAAGTAAGAGGCCTAAGGTGGTTGAGTCCTTTGGACTGAATTTCTAACATTGATGTTAGATGATGAGCCAAACTCGATTAAAGAGGCTCTAAGTAGTCCAGATGCTCTGCTCTGGCAAGAAGTAATCAATAGTGAAATTGAGTCCATTCTGCAAAATCATACGTGGGAGTTGGTTGATCTCCCTGCTGGTAAAAACCTTTAGGATGTAAGTGGATCTTAAAGAAGTATAAAGCAGATGGAACTATTGATAAGTATAAAGCACGCTTTTAGCCAAATGCTTTAAACAAAAAGAAAGGGTATGACTTCTTTGACACCTATTCTCCCAGAACGAGGATTGCATCTATTCGGGTGCTTCTCGCGATTGCTGCTTTGCACAATGTAGAGATTCATCAGATGGATGTCAAGACGGCGTTTCTGAATGGAGAGATAGATGCTGAAATCTATATGGAACAACCTGAAGGGTTTGTTGCACCTGGTCAAGAAAAGAATGTGTGCAGTTGATAAGATCCTTGTATGGACTGAATAAGCTCCAAAACAATGGCATCTTAAGTCTGATAACACGATGTTGTCAGATGGGTTTAAAATCAACGAGTGTGATAAATGTGTATATGTCAAAGGGACATCGAAAGCATTTGTCATAGTTTGTCTATACGTAGACGATTTGTTAATCATGGGCAGTAGTCATGATGTTATCATGGACACGAAAAGAATGTTAAAGAGAAACTTTGACATGAATGATATGAGAACTACTGATGTGATCCTGGGGATAAAAATCAACAGAATTCATGATGGAATTATCTTGTCACAATCTCACTATGTGGAGAAAATGCTCAAGAAATTCAATGCTTTTGACAGTTCACCGTCAAAGACGCCCATTGATTTAAGTGTAAATTTGGTTCCTAATGAAGCAGAACCAGTGGCTTAGATGGAATACTCACGTATTATAGACAGTCTGATGTACATTACCAATTGTACACGTCCAGACTTGGCTTACCCTGTAAATATGTTGAGTAGGTTCACAAGCAATCCAAGCCACGAGCATTGGAAAACGTTAACCAAGGTGTTAAAATACTTGAAGTATACCTTGGAGTATGGGCTATACTACTCGAGATATCCAAACAGTACTTGAAGGGTATAGTGATGCTAGTTGGATTTCGGATTCGAAAGATTCTTATTCCACTAGTGGATACATATTCACCATTGGAGGTGGTGTGGTATCGTGAAAGTCCACGAAGCAAACGTGTATAGCTCGGTCCACCATGGAATCAGAGTTTATAGCTTTGGATAAAGCTGGTGAAGAAGCAGAATGGCTTCGAAACCTTTTGGAAGATATTCCATGTTGGAGGAAGCCTGTGCCTTCTGTGATGATTGACTGTGATAGCCAAGCGCCTATAGGAAGGCACATAGCAATATGTATAACGGTAAGTCTAAACATATACATCAGAGACACAATACCGTTAGACAATTGATCTCAAATGTTGTGATGTCAATTGACTACGTAAAGTCAAAATACATGATAGTGGAATCGAGATCAATTGAGTAAGTTGCTAAAGGGAATGGGCTTAAAGTCCATAAAGTAAAATAACCATCATAGTGGTAACCCAACCATGATGACTGGAGATCCCATGAACTTCGTTCAATGGGAAAACTAAGCTATGAAGGTTATGTTGCAACACTTGGAAACAATGTTTCAACCCATCCCTAGTGAGCAATGCCAAGTGTTGAAACACCTGCAAGTTGTGGCGAGGCTAAGTCATTTGACTTTTAATGATTCCTACACCTCGTTGAGGTTGAGTATGGCAGGATACTCGGATAGGAGATCACCTATATAAGTGAGAAGTGCGGGCCACTTCAAAGTAACACTTATGAATCCAAAGTGGTGTCCATGGCCGAAACGGACACAAAACGTGAAAACAGGAGTTGTTGAGACTTTACTGTGTTAATGCTATTGTCTCGGTATACACCGTGGAGGAATAGTTCAAGGCATTACGTCCGCTAGGCCGCCAGTGTACCCGATGGTATTAACTACGGAAGATTTAAAGCCACAAGCTACCTTTCCGGATGTAGTATTGTCTCTTGAGGACTGGTTGCGTGTCTGCATTCATGCATGCATTAATTTCCACTTATATGGGGGATTGTTGGAAATTTGGTTTTGATAAAGCGGTCGCCGACCCAACTTTGACCAAATTTTCGGTGGCTAAGAATTTAATTCTAGAGGAATCAAATTGTGAATTATTAATCTACCTTTCGAGTAGATGTTCATAGTATTTTATATTTCTCAAAACTGAATTTCGGTGATGAGTGAGAAATTAATACACGAAGTTGGCCATGCGAATGGGCATAGTTTATCCTAGTATAAATACTAGAAGGTGTTATTGGTTGGATATACTATAACACAAGTATATGATCACAAATGGGCCTTGCACCGGACCGACCCTTTGGACTCGGGTTCAGGTTTAGTTAGTTTTGTAACTTGAAAATGGGCTTGACCAAAATTCAAGTAACTATTGGGCCTGATGAATCTAGACATTGGAGGTGTCCAGATTCATGTGTGGATGAATCTAGACATTGGAGGTGTCTAGGTTCATGTGACTTTTGGAGTTTGTAACTCCTCAAGTGGTGGTCATAATAAGGGTTTGTAACTCATGGGAGTTACATGTGGTTTAATGCCCACTCACTTTATCTTTAATTCCCTTCATGTGTTGGAAATGATGGTCTATATAAGTCTTAGGCGTTTTGCTGCTTTGAGGAGTTAGAAGGAAGAGATGAAGTCAGTATACACCGAAAATCGCATATCTCTGCATATTCTTCAAATGTCGGTAAAAGTGTCGTAACGTTTTGAAGAACATTTTCAAGAACACTTCCTTCTGCACTCGTGTCCAGCAGCCAGTTCTCGCTCCTTCGAGTTCGAAAGTTGCCTTTGTGTCAGTGGTGCTATTGTACACAAATGAGGTTAAGCCGTTTTATCTTTGGGTACATTACGTCAAACCGTGAGCACTAGCCGGGACGTATTTGTCTTGCGGATAGAGTTCTACTCAACTCGGCTTTTATTTTTCAAGTTCTATCAGATTCATGCTTATGGAGTTGAAATCCATTCAAGAATTGTTATAGTTAGGTTTTTACTTTTCTTGTAATTTTCCTTATCTGTTTTGTAAGCCATCTTGAAGGCTTTTCCCGTTGTATCCACTGTAATTTTTCCCAACAGAAGTGTGAACTATAATTCAAGTAGGAGAAGAATTCCTGCGGAATTAGATTGTAATTGGTTGAAGAATGCTGCAAGGAGAATAGTCGAATTAAAACTCTTGAATATTTGCGAAACGTGTAAACAAAGAGATAAAGTCGTTGTTGGGTAATGTTCCGTCAAAAAGGAGTCTGGTGCAGCTGAGATTCTTTGCAATACAATAGGTAATGGAGTTCATATTCAAGTGATCATATACATATTGCCATGTGGGTCATGTTTATACTATAAAAAAATGATGCTACCTGCATTGCTGATTGAAGTTGAAACTTTAAACCTGAATTGATTTAATAACAAACGATGAAAACATCTTTAAAAAATTTACAAATATGCCACCGGTATTTTTCCTAATCTGTTATTTTATAACCGATGTAAAAGCATTTATTTCTTGGTTCATTTGACAACCGATGTAGATATTTTAAAAAATTACAATTATGCCACCACGCATTTGGTAACCGGTTAAACCTATGTAAAAATGTCTTTTTGTAGTAGTGTTTGATCTGATAGATATATGGATTTCAATGAAGCTTATGGGCCGGATTTTTCTGATAAGGATCGCAAGTCCAAATCTTAAATTAATTTTGAAAAGTCCGGAGGAGATTCTGCAAAGCCCATCATAATTGGAAGATTCAAGTAATTATCGTGACTTATTCACTCCATGACACGCCCTTGAGCAAGTCACAATAGAGTATTTGTAGACAAATTAAATTTACACCAATCAATTGGTGACACATGTAAAATTCTATATTAACTATCAATTTTATATTTTCTATTTATATTTGGGAACTTAAATAAATTTAATTCCTAAATTAAATAGTTAATTTATTGATATTTTAATATATATTTTGTTGTCCAATTAAAGATCGCCAAATGTCAAATTCTTATAAATCAAGATTTATCTTGATAATTTGTTTTTTGATAATTATCACATTTTGTGATTAAAACTTCTCCCCTACAAGTATAAAAAGTAGGGGTGTGCACGGTTCGGTCCGGTCCGGAGATTTTGAAATCTTCAGAACCATCCCGAAGTTCGAAGATCCCAAAATTAAATCTCCAGAACCGAACCATAAAAAAAATCTCCGTCCCAAACCGTTCCGAAAGTTCGGTACAGTTCGGTACGGAGATTTGGTTCTAATGGGACGGTACAGAATGGTTTGGTACGATTCGGAGAAACGGAGATTCAAATATTTCACAAACAAAACACACAAAAAGGTGGAAACAATGTAAAAATCATCAAACGGTTATACTTTCAATTTTTTTTAGTGCAATTTCAAAAATACATACTAAAACTATTAGTACTATATGAGTTTAATTTTTTGATATTTTATATTTAAGTTATACATAAAATTTCTTTAATTCATATTTAAATGTTAAATTTTGAATATTGTAAATATAAATCTTTCTTTCATGATATAGACATATACTACATATTAGTTTAATATCAATTTAACTTTTAAATCGTTTTTATCTAATTTATAGTTAAAAGCATTGATTTTTCTTTTTGGATTTTAACATATATGTTTCAGATATTATCTTATTCGTAATAGTAATCTCAATGAATGACAAATTTAGTAGCCTCTATTATACAATATTATTATATAATCCTGCCATATTGCCATGAGCTCTTGACTAAGAAAAAAAATATAATCGACTGATAACTTTGATAAACTAATATGAAACAAAAATCTATAGTCTCAATGTCTTAATTTCCTAGTTAGACGATTACTATAGTTTATGTGCAATTTACTAATCATTTAACTAATTTTAATTCAATTAATTTTCTTGACTAGAGGATGAGCCTAGTTATGATCCTTAATAAGTAAAATATCATCAAATTTAAATATTTTCTACAAATCATATATGATTTTATAATTTCATTTATTAGTTCATTTAGATAAACTAGTATGAATATATGACGTAACTATTAGTGAATTAAATATATATTTAGATTCATTTGATATATGGATAAAAGATGCCAAATTTTTAATTTGATAATTTTTAGTATTATATAGTATTGAATTTCAAAGGAATATCTAGTTAATTCAATATCAAAAAATAAATAAGATAAAAATATTATATATGTATATATAAAAATTATTTTAAAATCGGTTCTAGTTCGGATATTTGGTTCGATACGGTTCGGTATGGTTCGGTACGGTTCTCGGTACGGATATTTGAAAAAATCTCCAGAATCGTACCATGTAAATTTTTGGGACGGTTCGGTTCGGAGAAAGTCAAAAAGTCAACGAATATTTTCGGTTCGGATATTTTTTGGTTCGGATATCGGTTTGGGTTCGGTGATCTCCAAGTCCCGTGCACACCCCTAATAAAAAGGGTCATTCTCAAGGAATTAAATCACAATTCGAAGAGAAGAAATACAAATAAGCAAGGTAGTGGAGAAAATTCTCTAAAGTCAAGAAGATCAAAGGAGATCCACGGTGTTCAATGCGAAATTCAAGGCGTTCATCGTAGAGTCCACTCAAATCACAACGCTCGATTCGGGAATAAGCTGCTCAAGCCCTTAAGCTAACGTTATAAAATATCAAGTTCATCTTCGAGGAAGATCAAAAGGTCAATTTCACCAAGAAGTTCTCATATTCAAGTCAAATATCGTCAAATATATCACGTTTGATTTGAGATTAAGCTTTCAAGCCATTGAATTAACGTTATTCAAGTTTCAGTTTGGAGAAGATCAAGCTGAAGAGTTCATCTCCAAATTCTTAAATTCCAGATACTATATTTTTGAATAAAAGAATCAGAAGAGTTTCTAGAGATTGTAACCTTTTGATATTTTTTTTTATATAAATTCAATTTGTATGTTTTTTCTTATTTGTTTATTTGCAAAAAATAAAAATTTGTGTTACTATCACGTTTAGCAAAAAAATCTTTTAACTATAGAAAATTCTCGATTTTGGTCCTGCAAAATGAACGATTTGCAAAATAGTCCTATAACCATATAAAAATCTTAATTTTGGTACTAGTTTCACCGGATTTTAATCACGTGAGTTACAGGACTAAAATTAGGACCAAAATATCTAGTTTCATCTAATTCCTATTTTCAACAGAAATTAGGACCAAAATTGAGATTTCCATATAGTTACAGGACTATTTTGTTAACAACGAATTTTGCAAGATCAAAATTGAGATGTTTATATAGTCACATGACTTATCTGCATAATGTGATTTTTACAGGACCTTTTTGCTACCGCTCTATTTACAGGACTAATTTTGCTGTTTTACAATTTTCTGAATGGGTCGTCCTTAGTTACTATAAGAACATTAAGTATAAATGAAAAATTAGACGGTGTTTGTTGGATGCATGGGCATGGGAATCATATACAATTGTCCACCAAACTCCCTTTCAATTTTCCGCATAAAAGACGACTATGGTACTTATCTTGATTCATTGATAATACATACTGCATCCTTTTCATAGTACTTAAGCAGAGTCATACAACACATAACTTTCACACGTCAATTTTAACCTTATTACACATTAAGAAAAAAGACTATTACGGTCCTTTCGACCTTGGAACGGTGTTACCAAAAAGAACCCAAAAGGACCGACCAAGCAAATGCCAATAAGGTCTACTGCGGTAATGATGGACTAAAATGTTTCGACACGACTCTTGAGTCAAGAAGATCCACTATTGGCTTAGAGCTAACACACCTCGGCACCTTGTACTGATTAATGGAAGCACCCCTTGAGATTGCATAGTCCATTAGCTCTTCAAACGTCCCATTTTTCACAACTCGGATCTCCAATGGTCCAATATGTTTGTCGGACACTCGTAATTGGCGGTATATCAAGTTGAACGATTCTTCCATTGCTTGACAACATTGGTCTAGCACCTTGTCCCTTAGCGCTATAGCGGAGTCCTTTGCTAGTAGCTCCCAATATATCACGTAGTGACCCGGAATATTTGTCGTGTCTGCATAACTCGTGTACTCAAACACACTCGTGTTGAAATCGTGGAGCAATAAAGAAGCATTGTTTACTGCTTCTTGTAGCTCGGTTTCATCTGTCTTGTTCAGATCGATACTGAGTAGCACGTTTTTTCGCCGGACAAATTGAAATTGTGGTGCCGAGTTATAAAACCCGGTGACTCGAAGGATGTCACCGACTCGGTATCGATACAAACCGGAATATGTGGTGATCACTACTTCATATTCCTTGCCAATTTCGACGTTGACCAGGTCGACAAGTTCATGGTGGGTGGGCTTGGGTGAGTCAGGTTCATGTGGCAAGAATTCAAAATAAGCCGTGAATGGCATGATAGTGTAAGAAACTTCGATTGCTTGCACATGGGATTAAGATTGAGCCCAAAATAGCACTCCGATGATGCGTACATCATGGATACTATTGGTAATCCTCCGCTATAGTAATCAAGAGTCGGGATATATTGAGCCATTGAGCCGGGGTCGCAACCGTGTCGATGTGCTTTGTATTCGCCAAATTCTAGTGATAACTCCTTCCAATTGTCCTTTGCACACTTCCGAGCGATAAAGTCAGCCAAGTCCGGTCGGGTCTCATAACAACCCGGTTCATGAATTCACGGATAGAAGCGTCGGTCACTGTTGGGTTGAGTGATCCGGTTTGGATATCATGGGTCAGTTGGTGCCAGTTGAGCTGGAGGAACCTGATGACCCGAAGAAAGAAGGCGGCAAACGACGTCTCTATCCGGAGGACTTGTTCACGCTCGTAAAGTCCACATAACATTTGTGCGTACATGCTTTGGAACGTGTCCACACAGTAGATGGCTTCAACCGGGCTCATGCGAACATTGAACGGGTCATAGGGTCGAGTTTTGAAGTGGTAGTTTTTGTAGAGACTTGTCAGTGCAGATCGGGCCACGATCCCACCTGGAGTCTTCCTTTCGGACCTTGTAAATAAGAATGAAAGCACTTTGCCTTTGTCCAGTCCCTTCACGTGTCTATTCCATAAAAACGCCCACAATCGTCACAAAAGATTTTTCACTACGAAAAAAACAACTAGATATTCACTTTGTTTCATTATATGTATACTAACAGGTTGATAACAGGCGAGAGGAAACTGCAAAGAAGAACTCGACGATCCCATTCTTCTTTGGTAGATGGAATGAACTTGGGTTCACCAGTCGAAGTTCCAGAGCTGTTCAATTATAAAAAGAAAAAACAAAATAATAAGGGATACTTTTTTTTTTTTTTTGAAATGAAACACCCATTATATATGTAGTAAAGAATACATACAAAAGACAAACTTCATGTGAGACGGTCTAATACTAAAATCCATTAGAGGGATCTCAAAACCAACCCTGTAGCATTTTTGTAATTTTTGTATATAATATTTTTTTTAAAATATGTATTTATCATTCATTATTCTATTTAATTTGTTAAAATTAATAATATGCATAAAAAAATATTTTTTTACTTTTTTATTTATTTTATTTTTTGGGTGGAGCGACCAGCCTAGCCCGCAGCCCGCGGTGAGTTTGGTTGGGCCAGCAATACCCCGCTCGCCAAATGGCGAGCTTTTTTGGCCCGCGGGATGGCCCACTCCATCAGCCCATTTTGACAGTTTTAGTCCCACTGAATAGTATTAGTTGGTCATCTAATAAGTATTAGACATTTCGTTGGATCGATGGGGTTAAGTCTGTTTTAGCGGGTCAAGTAGATCCGTTAGACTGAATCCATCGAACAGTTACACCACCTAACAAGAGACTATTGGATCTAATCAAGGACATAGACATCACACAAACAAATCCTAGCCAACTATTTTTCCCTAGTCCAACTATTTTTCCTACAGAAAAAATATAAAATATCATTTTTAGTTTTTCCCTAAGAAAAATAGAATAAAAAAATTTGTGATGAATCGAGAACTGAGGAGCCCCCCCTTCCCCACCCTCCCCCCCCCACCAAAAAAAAATCCATCCCTAGATCTAATTAAAAATCCAATTAATAATTTTTTAAAATAAATGAAGATATATAAAAATCCAATTAATTATGAAAATTACAATAATCACCCTTATGGTTTACATTCCTCTTATATTTTGCACTTGTAGTAGTTTCCATAGTGGAGGTAACAGAAATACCGTCGTCATCCAATATTTTCACAATAACAACCATCAACTTTTCTGAATATTCTAAATAACCCAACTTTTATATATATTACAAATAGCACAAATTTTCGCGGTATATTTTACTGTTACACCTTCAACTTTTCTTAATATTACAAATAACAACACTAAAATTTATTACTATTTGTAATATTTTGAAAAAATTGAGGGGTGTAATCCTAAAATATTTGACGAGTAAATTCCGTCAAGTCAACTAATTATTGGAGCAAAATGCAAGACGGACATAAACCTCAAGGGTGGTTTTAGTAATTTTCAAAGTTAGCTGGAATCTTTTGTAATTAAGTCAAACTTCATGGTAGTTTTTGTAATTACCCCTAATAATAATAATAATCAAATGAATATTTCCATGCCTATAATAGCTTATTACTTAGATTAGTCACCTGACGATGAATTCAGAGACGGGTTCCGCAGTTAAGATGAGAGATCGATCGCCATCAGCCATTCTTCGAATCAACGGCTGTAGATCGTCAGAGGCTTACGATCGGGATCTTAGATTTGAACGCCTCCCGATCCGTGGCTCCATCGACATTGAAACCTTTGAGATATTCGGTTTGGGCATTTTGGGTTAGGATTCGGGTCAACACATCTCGTTGAACTGGATCCGCATTTCGAGTCATCTCTTCCATCACTTGAAGTAACTTGGCGTGTTTCTCGCTTGCCGGAGAGTTAGCCGCCATTGATGCAGAAAGATTGTCTACTTAATTTCGAGAGAGAGAGAGAGAGAGAGAGAGAGAGGCCGTTGTGAGGATTGGAGCAGTAGGGGGGTTTTAAAAATGGTGGCGCCAGAATGATGGATTGGTTACTTTTTTTTTTAAGTACAACCGGGTAATTTGGGGAGAAGACACACGTACTTTCGATGAGATCGAATTCGGTCATTCGCTTACAACACACGCCTCAACCACTAATAATTGATTGGTAGTTGTACCAGACTACCATGAGATATTAATGACAATTCGGGTTACTGAGTCGTGTTTTTTTGTTAGTTTCAGTTTAATTTCGGGTTATTTTTAAAATACCTCAAAAAAATTAAATAAATTATAAGATATTATTTATTAAAACAAATTGGTGACATGGTGTCAAATTTGTATTAATCGTTTTCGTATTCGTGTTTTTCTCATTTTTCTTTAATTTTACTTAATTATGTTAAGAAATAAAAAAAATATAGTTTATAATTTTGAGATTTTCATCAAATTCGCCCTATTTTTGTGGTTGGCTACAAATTTGTGTCATGTTATGGTATCGTATTAGGGATGACCACATCTAGAATGAAAAGAATGAAAACGTGGGTAATCGTGACAATTTGTTTAGAGCAATTAGTCAAAATCTTTTTCCCCACTTGATAATATTTATAGGCCCAAAATCTTTTGAGCTGATTTTCTGAAATTTATATGTAGTATAAGTTCAACTTAAAGGGGAACAAAGTTTTATTATATTAATGTAGCGTGTCATAGCTAATTACAAAGAATTTGTTATAAGTCAACTCAAATTTTCATTTCCACTTTCTTAAACTGAATGGGGCCTAAGATCCTTCCAGAAGATCATCCCAAATTGAATATATGTACCTCAATTCTAAAGGGTATAAAAATTGCGTCGTTGGAAATGCTAAAATATTTAATTTCAATAGATCACCATGTTAAGCTGATACTGGTCAATACTGAATGAATTAATTCAAAATAAGTTATGTTTTGGCCATAGAATATTCTTCAAAAAAATGACATCTTGCCATTCTCAAGGCGGGTGAGAAAATACTTTTTCTGAATTACTCTATATCATTTTTTAACTAACACTAATGTTTAAGTATAGTTTATTCCAATGCTGTATTTATAATTAATCAAGGGTATTTTAGGTGTATTAACATAATCCTTAATATGTATGTTTTTTTTTTCCCTAGAAAGTGACTTTTTTTTACGCCTTTTTTAAAGGAGTCACTTATTTAGTTTGAATAGGAGGGACTAGTTCTTTTTTTAGGAATGGTCGAGCACAAATTTTTTTTTTTGAGATAAAATCGTATCATTTATATTATTCAACAGCAATATCATCCGATACAATTTTATCCATCTAATGAGGATAAAGTTTGAAGTGCTTAGTGTGCATAGTTAAAGGTCGAGCACAAATTTTAAGAGTAAGAAAGTTGAAGTGCTTAGTGTGCATAGTTAAAGGTTGTATTAAATGTTTTAACATTTAATACCATATGTAAACGAATAAAACAATACAACATGCAATAGAATAAAAACAAAATCACACAATATAAATTGTATCTACAAGTTTAATAACTTGACTAGCAAACAGATCGAAAATTTCATTAGTTAATTATCTTTAAAAAGTACAAAGTATGTAAGTATCAACTAGCAATAAAATAAATAATTTGTAGAGAAAATACATTGATAAAAAAACCTATAGAATATATTGTTGATATATATATGTATGTATATGTAGTTTATATATATAGGGGTAACTTCAGTTGTAGTACCTCAATTATACCTTCTTTTCGGTTTTAATACCCCATATTTTAGCCGCATTAGTTTTAGTATCCAACGTTTTTGATTTTAATTAATTTGGATACCTTCCGTCAAATTGCTGTTAAAAATGACCGGATGACTGGTTGCAATAGGTTTCTAAACTTTTGGATATGTCAGTTTTGGTACTCTATGTTTATGAATTTATCAAAAATGGTCCCTAGACATTTAAATTCTAATTCAATGGACCTAGTCTCTTCAATACCCAAAATTCTTTACTTTGGGCCACAAAATGGTATCAAAGACTAGGTTTATTAAGAATTTTTAGTTAAATTTATTACATTTATGTAATTAACGTTTGGTGAGAAGAATTTTCTCCAAGAAAATGGATCTAGACAATTGTCCAAGATGTCTACCTTACAGGAGATATCGTCAAATTTTGACGACGTACGCACAAGAACACCAAAACAAGATAACATATTGGAACAATCAATATATTAAAAATGAACTTGCAGGACCCGATAGGAAAACCTTGAGACACTGCGATAGACAAACATCATATTATTTGAGTTTCCTTACGGTAAATCAGATATTATATGTGTATCCAATGAATCGTCAGGAAGCAGTTCATGAAAATGCCCATCAAAATCACGATTCCTGATGTAGTACCAGAATGGAACGAGAAACTTCCAGACACATATAAGTTCTCAAAAGATCTTAGAGAGGTCCAAAAGACGGTGCAAAATTATGTCAACCGCCTTAATCATCTACCAACACAAGTTCATCAGATCCAAAACCAAATGGAGACGGTGGTGAAATATCAGAAGGAAACTCTTGAAATCCTTCATGATATTCAGAAACGAGTCAAAAATCTGGAGGATAGACCAAGTACTTCCGGAGGAAAGAAGCGTATTGATTTTGGAACAATACCCTATTTACACCAAAATGGAAAACCAACCGGCGAGTGCGAAGATGACAGACGATGAAAAACTCATCGCTATCATCAAAATAAAATTCATCATAAACTAAAAAGTGATGGATATGGAGAAGATTAATCTTAAAGATTACATGACCTTGCAGAATCTTTCGTAGGATTAGGAATTGTAAATTTAAAGATGAACGCAGGAGATGGATCAGCTTTGGTTAGAATTGACCAACATGGAAGACCACCTCCACCGCCACAAGTAAATCCCAACATTGAAGAAAGTATGGGTTCAAATCATGAAAATGAAAGAATGCCTCACGTTGGAGATTTCAATACAAGGACAGATCCTATTGTTACAAGAACTCGACAACCTTCCCGAAGGCCAAATTTATATAATACGCCTTATGGAAGATCGCAGCTCGATCCCATGCATCCATATGGATTATTGTTAAATCTGGATATCCCAGATTTTAAATATCGAGAAGTCCTTATTGATGATTGGGCGTCAGAAATGAGGATTGCAACAGGTACCCTGAATGTTACGAAGGATGGATTCATCTTATTCGTTGAGATGAGTCTTGAAGGATCTGTAAAGATTGCATGGGATATGACGGGAGCAGATATGAAAAGCACTGCCACAGCCGGAGAATCATTGAAAGGAATTGTCGATAATATGGCAAAATTATTCAAAATCCATTTTATCGGACAAAGCTATTTCGAGGATTGGAAGAAGAAAAAGAAAAAGATATAAATAAGTCCTCTACTGCCTCGAGCTAATGATATCTGTCATATTGACGAATATATCAAGTTATTCACCGAGTATCGATGGAAGTCCAAGGTGGAAGATAAAGAAGCTTCACAATTATTCTTTGCGCAGATACTGAATCCCTGGAGATAAATGCTTATTAGGGAATACAAGAGTGCAGTTGATTTGGATACATTGGCAAGAAGAATGTCTTTCCTCAAGGCCAAGCTATCTGAATGGTGCCACTAGTCAGCACTATACAGGAATTATAAGAGATTACGAGTAATTAAGAAAACAATTCCTCTATGTTGCGTAGATGATGATATCCCAACAGTTGTGCAAGGTCAACCACGGAGGCATAAGAAAAATAAGGAGAGAAGCCATCCATACATACAACCGAAGTAGCAAAGAAAAAGAGTAGGTCTTCATGAAGACCTAAAAGGTTTTGGTCAAAACAAAAGGCCCGAAGTTATAAATCAGGGCAAAGACCATTACAAGCAGGGTAGAGCCTCTTCATCCGGATCTAATCAAGAAAGTACCATTAGAACCCCGAGAAGAAGAACTTTTAGACGAGCTCACACCCGAGCTAACGAAAGTTTCAAAGATTGTAATTACTGGACATGTGGAGCAAGAGGGCAGATCTCAACAGATTGCCCCGAGAATGAAAAATGAGGAGTTAGACAGTTCGAAGCTACACCAGAAATCGAAGAAGCTGTCTACTATCAAGATCTTATTACAGGTGTATCAATTTGAGGATCTAGCCTCAGATGAAAGCATCTATGAAGAAGAGATCTATTCTGACGATGGAAGTGAGAGTGAAGAAGAAATTCTTCAGCAGACGACCATAGAGGATATGTCAGGATTCCTCTTTCACACTACGGTTTCTCATAAGACTCTTATGAGAATTATGAAGGAAGATCCAAAGCATCAGATTTATCTACAGGGTAACTACCAGAGAATTTGCCACTCCGATTGAATTCACGGTAACTCGATCGAGATGCAGTTGGCCCCTTACCGAGAAGTCCAGGAGATCAAAAACACAGTCAAGGGAGAAGTTGCAAACACACTCTCATGGATTTATATCGGAGCCATAAGAGTTATTATTAAGGCAACATTCAACGAAGAAATAGATTTGCCACTCGATCTGGCTATCTTTGACAAGCAAATCTCAAATCTCAAGGATTCATGCCTTGGAGCAGTTACATAAAATTTGTATGCAGGAAAATTAGCTTTTAATGTCTATCCTAGAATTGCATACAATCTGGGAGATCGAGATTTTAACAGAGTGCTGACCCTTCATCAAGATTTCAAAAGGACAGATTTGATGAAAGAAGGAAACAAGCCTTATTCGATCACATACAAGATTTCCTATGCTCTTTCGAACACACATCATTCAGAAGTAGTCTTAAAAAAGGAATTTATCAAAGTCCCAAGAATGACTTTGTCAGGGTAGTTCAACCAGAACTTATTGAGTCTCCAACAATAAAGGAGATCGATAACAAATTCAAGATCAACCAGTCTTCAACAAAAGTCGAAGTCTTGGAGTTGAGCCAAGGAGGATGTATTTTTAACCGGACAGAATGATAAGCAATAGCTGTTGGGAAGAAAAAAGGCCGAGTACAGTTCATCAAATCCCATATGTTTTCAAAACACAAGGAGAGCTGAAATGTCCCGAAGGATGGAGAAAAGTTGAAGTAATATTTGACATCACTTAAAAGGATAATATTTTTCCTTGTGATGTTCTATATTATCTCCAACAACCTATAGTTGGAAGATATCAAGGAAGCCTAAAGATGGGTGAAATTGAGCTGACTATCACATGAATAGCAGGGAAAGTCACAGAGCAATTAATACTGGGTATTGAATTTCTTGAGGATCATAAACCTTGGGAAAGATTACAAGATGGAATGGAGTTCACAATGGCTGATAAAAGATAAGAATCAGATGACCACTAGGCCATTCTCCATATACATTTCGATTCGAATGTTATATGTTGAATACAAGGCTGAGTATTTCGCCGCCTATATTGACTTAGGTATCGGAATATGTACTGCAAAGTCGGAGGTTTTTCCTAAAGAAATTAGAGAAGATTTACCAGCTATTGCAGGAAGAGATTTCTCTAAAAGGATTCTTATCCTTAACAGAGGAATTAAACAAGCAGAAATTATGATCGGAGGTGCAGGCGGTACCCCATGGTACAAAGTAAAGATGCCACCAATCTATTTCCACGATACATGATCAGATGTTTTCAAAACAACCAAGGAACCCAGTTCGGAAGAGTTACTCTGGTTACGTCTTTCACTGAAGATCAAATCTCAACAAGACGAGCTTGGGGTTTATGGGTCTGTCTTACAGAGATGGACAAAGTCAAGTTTCCATTCAAGTTTTATTAGAATTCGGTGAATGGATTATTCTTGTTAAACACCATGACTAGGAAAAACAACAAGATTTCCAGAAGACCTGTTTGAGAAAAAGAGGAGACTTCTTTGGATAAACAAGCTGCCGGGGGGTAAAGAAACTCGTCAAAAATACTGTAATATTGCTCATATTGGCCACTAGGAAAATCATATTTGCCCCGAATGTACGAATTAGCCAAAATTTGGTAAAGGATTCTGGCCAAAGATTTACCGGAGATGTCCCATAGACAGAGAAGGAAAATCACAAAAGTTGCCAAAGTATCCAATAATTCGGGGACCACCAATAATTCGACCAAAGATTGACACCCACTTACCAAAAAGACAAAAGGTGGGTCAGATCTAGCAATTGACATCTAACTAATTAGATGTTAATAATTCAAGAAGAAGACGTAAGCAGTGACGTCATAAGATTCCTTCCAACTAAAGGACGAAAAAAAGAAGTCATCAGATAATGGGAGCCTTATCAACATACTTTCGATACCAGACAAAGTAGGGCCCTGACCATGTGATGCTGAGTATGCTTCCACTCATTTCAGCAAGTGGATACATTAATAGAGAAGATAGAGGCATCCTTACCTCTATATAAATAAGATCTTGGGAAGGCTAAATGGATCGATCAACATCTCTTAGTCTTCTAAAAATAAAATTTCCTTTGTAAAAATAGTCGAGTGTTTAATTTTTCAGAGTGTTTTTTCAGTTTTTCTGTTTATGTGTAAACGAGTGCAAGCCTCATATATGAGAGGCTAAACAAGTATTCTTCTCCCAAAAGGAGATTACTGATGTAATAATATTTTTCTTAAGTTCTTAATAAATAAAGGCTTTTGTCCAACATGTGTTCATAATGTTCTATTGATTTATCCCTTTTGAGAATTATCTTATACGCCAGGAGTATGAAACGAACCAAGGCTGTGTTGTACAGTTTCTGGAGGAGTCGGATAACTTGTAGACCATCTTTCCTGTTTGGTGAGGTTGAACGGCGACATTTGTCAAACGGTCTAGGGGTAGTAAATTTCTGACTGGTGGTGTCGCGAGCCATCTCACCCGGAGCTATCGCGGTCAAAAAGAGGTATGAATTTTAAGGGATTTATTAATTTAACGGAAGCATGTTGGGCCTGATATGGTCGTAATGGATTATTTTCATTATTGTAGCTTTAGTAAAGTTTGGGTACTGGAAGTGATTTATTATAAAACATTAGGTACTAAAAATGAACAGGTCATTCTAAGTATGAAACCTACTGTAATGGGTAAAAACTTTAGTTCTAACGGAGAGTTAACGGAAAAGTACCAAAAGTGATTAATTTTAGAAACATAAGGTATCAATCTTGATTAAGTTGAAAAAGGGGGTAATAAAAGCGAAAATGGGGCATAAATTGGGTATTGAAATTGAAATTATCCATATATATATATATATATATATATATATATATATATATATATATATATAGGGGAGGTTAAAATGAGACCACATATTATAGTGAGACAAAGGGACTCATCTCAACCTTCCATTATCTACATCAATGACTAAGATAAATAGGGCTTAAAATTACATTAAATATTTAATTAATGGAAAATAAGGGTATAATTGTCAAATTACCCAAGTGGGGGACCATCCAAATATGGAATCAGTTATTAGGAGAGAGAAAATCACGTGGGGAGAGAGAAAATCCCGAGAAAATCGCGATGAAGAGAGAAAATCGCGCATGTGCTCTGCGATACAGTATGTTGTACACTTATCATATATTTGTTGTATACTTAACACTATTTTAATGTATGTTTAGCATAATTTTACTGCATATTAAAATGGTCAAACAAAAATATGTGGGGACCGTGAATCAAGGAATCAGTTATATATATAGAGAGAATCATGCTCATTAATATGTGGAGACCGTGGATTAAGTAAATCAATTATAGAGAGAGAGAAATTTACGCTCATTATCGTGCTGTATATTTAACATATATTTGATGTACACTTAACACTATTTTAATGTATGTTTAGCATAATTTTACTGCATATTAAAATGGTCAAACAAAAATATGTGGGGACCGTGAATCAAGGAATCAGTTATATATATAGAGAGAATCATGCTCATTAATATGTCGGGACCGTGGATTAAGTAAATCAATTATAGAGATAGAGAAATTCACGCTCATTATCATGCTGTATATTTAGCATATATTTGATGTACACTTAACACTATTTTGCCGTATGTTTAACATTATTTTACTGCATATTAAAATGGTCAAACAAAAATATAAGTATACAACAAAAGACATATAAGTGTACAGCAAAACACATATAAGTATACAACAAAAAAAAATAAGTATGCAACAATATAAATACATACATAAGAAATTAACTACTTATACAGCAAAACACGTCTAAGTGTACATTGAAAAACATATAAGTGTACAACAATCAACACTTCCTGAGTAAGAGGAGATATGGTTGCATTGTCATCTTGTCCAAGGGTCAATCCTTTCAAGAGTTCCAGTTTCTCCTTCCTATTTTCACAATACAATTTATTAATGAAATCTTTGAGGAAGAAATCAGGCATGTAAGTCCGCCGAAAAACGGACAAACCAATCAACGTCCGCAATTGCGCGGCGGTGATGGGAAGCATAAAATCCTCAATCTTCTCCATTTTCGCTCTCTTCAACAGCTCCGAATTGTCCCTCCGCCGCAAGTTCACTCCGGAGCTAGCGATAACCACCTTCTCCACCCTATCCGGCCACATCTCCGCCATGCGATACGCCACGAGATCCACCGTAGCTCGTCCCAACCACCGAGTACTGTGAATCCCGATTTTTCTAGAAGTTTCGCGACCGGCCGCCGAAAATCTCGGACCTATCGGGGAATTAGTGAATGAATCACCGAAGAATACTAAATCGGGGACATAAACGTCGAATTCTCGGGCAAAGACGGAGATTTGCGGCCGCCATTGCCGTACGCCGTGAGGTCCGGCCGTGAATCGTAAACCAGAGAGGTTTGGAAGTGGCGGCGGATGGCCCCTGTGAAGTGGATGGTGGTGTCGCCGTCGATGTCGACGGTTTGAGAGGAGAGGCGGCGGCGAGCGGAGCGCGAGAGGAAGCTGCCGTAGATGGAGACGAAGCTCGACAGGAGACGGCCATGTTCTTGTTTTAATAAGGGTGTGTGTATTTATATGTATGTAATTACACAATTACAATCATGCCCTTTTCAGAATTAAAATAAATCAAAAATATTTATTAAATTGGGTAAATCCCAACCATCTAAATTCTGATTTGTGGCCGGGATTAGTCCACACTGTCTCACTCTAATTATCTGGTCTCATTTTATCCTATTCCTATATATATATATATATATATATGTTAGGAATTTTATTGTTTAGATTTTGATGAATGCCATGTAAAACTTAGAATGTAAAGTTGGCTCCCAATTCTTGCTTTGTAATGTATTGTAACAATTAGAGTGACCAAGCCGAGTTAAGTCGCCTACGCTCCAACTAGCAAGAAGACAACTCAAGGCTTGAAGGAAAACTCTCGTGAGACAAAGAGTACAACAAAGAAGAGCAGACAGAACTCGATCAAGAAGCAAATGAGATACAACAGAGTGGAACATCACCAAGTCAACTCAAGAGAAGCCAAGTCTCAAACTCAAGTGACAAAGAGTCATCTAATGATTGGGAGCCGACTCTAAGTCACCTGGGGAAAGCGAGGAAATGCAATCAAGTCGAGATAATCAAAAAGAACCGCTGTACGTAAATCAAGAGATTTACTTAAACAAGTAATATCTCCATACTACCTTTCTTGGAGTGCTCAAATCCCGTAAGCGTGCAAAGAAATGAACCAATGGGAAGCACTACACCGTGTCGACTCAAAAGGTGATAAAACATTTCATACGAGAAAATGGCAATTCCAAGAATCGCAAACCAACGATCGCAAAGTGATTTTCAAAAATGAGCCTATCTCTTCAACGGGCAAATTTTTGAAAGTTCACTATAAAAGGCCGAGGAGTTTGATTGAGAAGAATGATGCGTGGATGCGTGAATGACACACACGTGAGATATACGAGCTTATCAAAATCGAAACATTCTCAATCCTCAAGCCTACATCCGGAAGTACATCAATCCAACACTTACATGTGAAGGAACGAGAACTTCAATCGCTTGATGAGGAAAACACTGAAAACAAGGGGTCTACATTCCAAGAAGGATTGTAGAAAGGTTCAAGGTCAACCAAGTCTTAAGCTTTTGGAGGGCTTCGTGATCAAATCCAAAGTGCTTGAGCAAGTGAGTCAGAGTAGCAAGGCAAACTGCCTGTGAAGAAGCCGAGTCGCACGAGAAGCGAGCCGAAAGTGATCAAGGCATCTCCGCATCGAGTCCCAAAGGATCAAGTCGGGTCGGCCGTGATCAAGACTTGTATCCGGACTGCTACCACTTTGTAAACTCGATCATTACTTAGTGGATTCCTCCAGAGTTGGAGAAGAGAGGAGTAGAAGAATTACCCCATCTTCGAACCTCTATAAAAACTTTATGTGTCATTTACTTTACAAAGACTTAAATATCTCGCACTTTTAATTGCTTATATCTCACGATAAATTTGCTATCCATTTGATAATCTATAAGTACTAAATCAAGTCAAAACTTTGCTTAATCAAACTTAAGGGTGTTAAGTCTTCCAATGAAAACAAAACCACAAATGAGTCAAATTATAGCCAACAAATGAGTTACTCTACTAATACTCAAATTGAGTCATGGAGAGATTAACTCTACTTGAGTGACTAATTAGACTCGTCCCATCAAGGATACAAATGTAGAACTCAGAGATTTAAAAGGACTAAATCGAAAATTTGGTAAGGTTTATTCAACCCCCCTTCTAAACCTTACACTTACACCCCTTGGGACCTACAAGTGGTATCGGAGCGGTTGGTTCATTGAACCCTCCGCACCGGTTCTTGAACTAGATCTCCAAACTTTTCAAAAGTCTCGCTTTAGTACTTGAGCTTTCAAAACTCTTTTCTATCATTAAAAATTATTATCATGGAAGCAAATCTAACACGCATTCCTATGTTCACTATTGAAGAATTTGATGATTGGAAAATTCGTATGCGGGCTCATCTATCAAAGATTACATGATGAGATGTGGATAGTAATAGAAGATGGGCCTCTGCAAATATTAAAGGTGAACACAAACATGCGAAGAGTTGCAAAAGGGGGAAGAAGATCCAAGACCTGACGCTTATGGTTGAAAAACCAAGAACTCGAGTGGACAAATGATGACAAAAAAGATACAATGACAATGTAGCCAAGGACATCCTGTACAAAAAACCTTGGACAAAGCCATGTTCAATAAAGTCAAATCTTGCAAAACGGCTAAGGAAATCAGGGACAAACGACATTGATTTGTGAAGGTTCGTGAGCAAATCAAAGAAAACAAACTATCGGTGGTCAGTACAAAAATTTGAGAACTTTAAGATGATCTCGGAGAAAACCTGGATCAACTGGATGCTCGATTTACTGAAATCACAAATGAGCTGCTACACTTGGAAAGGAATATACACGAAAGAAATGTGTATGAAGATCCTGAAAAGTCTTCCACTGAATGGGAGATGAAGGTCATGGCACGAGACATTCCATGGACCTATCAAAGACATCCAACCATGAGTTATTCTCGGACCTCAAAGCCTACGAGTTTGAGCCGAGAAGGAAAGACCAGGAAGAGACAACAGACCCCAAAACAATTTGCTCTAGTTGTCAAAGATGGAAGGAGAGTGAAGTCAAAGAGGCAATTGACCCGAAGAAATTGCCCGATGGTTAAAAGATTTAACAAGTTCTTTAACAAGAACTACAAGAGAGGAAAGGGTGAATCCTCCGTAAGACACTCGGCTCCCTCCAAATCAAGGGATGAAAGGCCAACCAAGAGAATGATCATCAACAAGTTGAGTATCAAAGGGCCGACAACTCAAGAATAGAAAGAGCCGATCAAAAGGTCAATATCTATGTTGGAATTGTAGACAACCAGTCACTATGCTATTGATCGCTCATATCCTCGTAGTCAACAAGTACGAAAACGAAGAAGAAAGAAAGGTCTTCGTGAGAAAGAAGACAAGAGAAGAAAAAGGCAATGATGGTCAAGAGAGATCACCGAGACAAATGCCAAGTCAAGGGAGACAAACGACTCGAGAGAGCAAGAAGCCGACTACTCAAGTGACTCAAGAAGAAGCCTTGATCCGCTTAATGGCCAAAGAACAAGATCAAGAAGATGAGGTACAATCTAACTCAACAAGCTCGAGACACTAGTAATAGTGATCGTGACACACACACTTCATCACCCACCGATCTTTATGATTCATTAGGCAAAATGATGAAAGATTTTGAGCACATTAAAACCTCACACACACTATTGAATGAGGAAAACAAAGCCTACTCAAAAGTCAAAACTCAAAGTCGACTAAGGAGCCGAGTACTCTAAGTCAAATAGCCGATGAGAATAAAAGTTTAAAGGCTGAAAATGCTAAATTAATAAAGAAAATTGCCGCTATAGAAAAGAGGGAGAATGACCTCAAAAATGTTATTGCCTCATTCACTAAGGCATCTAAATCATTGGATGATCTTATTATGAGTCAAAGAGAATGTGGAGACAAGACAGGCTTAGGATTTAATTCCTCTGTGCCATGTCAAACCACAAGAGTAATTTTGGAAAAAGGATCTTCAAGTCATGAAGAGTCCGAAAAATCCAAAACTCTAAATGATGCACACACTTTCAATCCAAAGCACAATACTAAGCAAACCGGCCTTGGTTACAAAGGAAAAGGAAAACGACCGATTGAGAGTCTTTGAAAGACAGACTAAGAAGAGATTCACCGAGTCCTCAAATAGACTCCAAACAAAATACTCAGAAAGAGGAAGCGAGCTACCAAAAATCCCGAAAACTCATAAAAGAAATACATATGATGGGAATGGTAGAAAATATCCAAGCCAAGTATCGAATAATGTGAACTACCACTGAGACTTATGGAATACAAGCCCAAGTGGCAAAGGCCTAGAACTCAACAAAGGCCATTCCAAAAGCATAAGAGCTTTCATCAAAGACACATATGCACCTAGGCACTACACTCAAAGACACCACAATTACCCAAGAAAGGCAATTGCTAAAACACATATGCAGCATACGAGACAAAAGAGACAAATTGTATGAACCTGGACTCCCCCAAAGCAATTTGCCAGGATTAATTATGATTATGGCACGATAGATGGCAACCTCTTAGAGTCAAATCATTTGGCTATAGGTTGGTTGGATCATCTTATAATTCTAACCCCTCGACCCGCATAAGAATGGGTACCTAAAACTTAATTTCCTTGATTGCGTTCAAGGAACAATGTGAAAGTGCCAAGGAACCTGGTACATGGATAGTGGTCGCCCGGACATATGACAGAAATAAGAGAAATCAAAAAATTCAAGGAAGTCAAAGGAGCCAAAGTCATATTTGGAGGAAATGAAGCTCCTGGTGAAATAAGAGGCATTGGATCCATCCGGAGGAATGGTTTAGAAATCACGGATGTTGCATATGTTGAAGGACTAAACTTCAATTTACTAAGCATCACCAACTCGCGACAAGGGCTACAATGTTGGATTTAACATGGGAATATGCCAAATAAAAAATGTTGAATCTAATGAAGTTGTCTTTGCAAGGATGTAGACAAAAAATATGTATGTAGTGGATTGGTCAACGCAACACCCAAAGACTGCCTACTACTAGCAAAGAGCACAATTTTGAATCAAGTTGGTGGCACAAAAAAGCACAAAAGGTGAGTCATCCAATTTCAAACGATCAACAAACTAGCAAGAAGTCATCTTGTGGAAGGACTTCCGCACTCGGTATACCGAAGGAGAGTATATGTGATGCATGTCGAAGGGAAAACAAATCAAGTCGTCGTTCAAAGAAAAGACATGTCCATCCTCAACAAGAATATTGCATCCGCTTCATATGGATCTATTTGGTCCAAAGGGGAACCAAAGAAGCATAAGTGGAAAGAAATACACCTTGGTGGTAGTAGATGACTACTCAAGATATACATGGACAATATTCATGTGCAAGAAGAAAGAAACTCTACAAAAGCTACCACAAATCGATGAAGAGGATACAAAATGAGAAGAGTCAAACCATTATCAAAATAAGATCGATAGAGGAACTGAGTTTGTCAATGGAATAATAACTCGATCTTGTATTGAGAATGGTATTGGTCATGAACTATCACCGCAAGGACTCCACAAAGAGAATGGAGTTGCGAGAAAGAAGAAACAACCCTCAAAGAAGCAAAGAAGGACCATGTTAGGCAAGCGGGGTTACCAAAAAGATTTTGGGTCAAGCAATCAACACAACCGCTACACCCAAAACAGATGTATGATAAATAGGCAAAATGACAAAGACTCCCTATGAGATCCGGATCGAAGAAAACCAAATGTTGCATATTTCAGGATATTTGGATGTAAATGCTTCATCCACAATAATGGCAAAGACAACCTAAAGGCTTTTGATGCTAAAGTGATGAGGGTATCTTCTTAGATACTCACGGTGAAAGCAAAGCCTACGAATACTCAACAAAAGAACTATGGTTACGAAGAATCCATTCATGTAGTATTCGATGAGCCAAACATAAATGGAGAAGACATTGAAGAGTCACCGATAAGTCAAACATCCAACCTCACGTAAAAAGTCCCTATGTCAAGTCGGGCGGGGATTATCAATTCGTAAGAAGATGAGATAGTCAATCTCAAAAACACCGGAAAATCTGCAAATGAGTGATCACGAGAGAGTCGACCACAAAGAACACAACAATGCAAAGTCGACTAAATCCAAATCTAACTTACTTCTACCTGACGTAAGATGGCCGAGAGACCATCCACCAAACTTGTCATTGGGGACATGAGAGAAGGTGTCAAGACAAGATCCGAACTCAACAAGAAGCAATGTTCACATGCTTCATCTCGCAGATAGAGCCCAAAGATGTGTCACAAGCATTGGATGACACACATTGGATTCAAGCTATGCAAGAAGAGTCAATCGGTTTGAGAGAAATAAAGTATGGGAATTAGTACAAAGACCCATACATCAAAATGTTATTGGAACCAAATGGGTATTCGAAATAAGATGAACGAGGAAGGCTCGTGGGTAAGAAACAAAGCAAGACTCGGTAGCCAAAGGATATTGCCAAGAAGAAGGAATAGATTTTGATGAAACATTTGCTCCTGTAGCAAGATTGGAAGCTATAAGGATGTTTCTTGCCTATGCACTCACAAGAATTTCACTGTATATCAAATGGATGTAAAAAGTGCATTCCTAAATGGTCTATTGGAAGAAGAAGTGTATGTTGAACAACCTCCAGGATTTGAGCGAAGACTCTTGGAGACAAAGTATACAAACTCAAGAAAGCCCCCAGCACGGATTGAAACAGGCACCCGAGCATGGTATGATACCCCGTCACAATTCCCGATGAAAATGGATTCACTAAAGGAAAAGTAGATAGAACACTCTTCGAGAATTCAAGACAAGAAGAGTATACTTTGCTTGTTCAAATATATGTGGATGACATCATTTTTGGATCCACTAACAAAGAGTCATGTGAAAATTCTCAAACCTCATGCAAAGTAAATTTGAAATGAGCATGATGGGAGAGCCGACATTCTTCCTTGGACTTCAAGTGAAACAAATGAAGGATGGAACCTTTATAAGTCAAACAAAATACACCAGAGATTTAATGAAGAAATTTGGTATGGAGGAGAAGTCTTCCGAAAAATACCAATGAACACATCACCAAAATGGACATGGATGCGGATGGCAAGCCTCAGAGATCAAACAAGATACTGAGCACTTATTGGATCACCGCTTCTATCTCACAAATGAGCAGGCCGGACATCACCTTTGCTGTAGGTGTATGTGCAAGATTTCAATCTCCAAAAGAGAGCCATATGATCAGCTAAGAGAATATTGAGATACTTAAAAGGAAGCCGGAAGTAGGCCTATGGTATCCAAAGGAAGGTGGATTCAAGCTAATTGGCTATTCGACTGACTATCTTTGGATGCAGAGTGGACAGAAAAGTACTTCAGCACATGTCAAATGCTTGAAACGACTAATTTCCCTGGTTTAGCAAGAAGCAAAACTCAATAGCCACCTCTACAAATGAGGCGAATACATAGTCATGCGGGCAAAACAGCCCAAGTCCTATGGATGAGACAAAGAATGAGAGATTATGAAGTTGAAGAAAAAGAAATTCCAATCATGTGTGATAACACAAGTGCCATTGCAATCACTCAAAATCCTGTGTTGCACTCAAGAACAAAACATATTGATGTCGATATCATTTCATAAGAGATCATGTTGAAAAGAAGGACATTATCTTGGAATATATCTCAACCGACAAGCAACTAGCCGACATCTTCACAAAACCATTATGTGAGTCAAGATTTGAAGAACTCAAACATGAGTTGGGGCTAATTGAGCTAAGCCGAGACACGTAAGAATCAAAGAAAAGGAATGGAACAGAGAGAAAGGTGAAAAAGAGTCGAAAACAAAAATCACCAAGAAATCGAGTATCGGAAAATCGGCTATATCAAGTCACCGATAGGCCGAGTCACTAAGAGAAATGTGAGAAGCGAGTTAAAACAAATAAGAGATAAGCTGATTAACTTATGAGCAAAGTGACAAAAACGCAAATGCTTTTGACTTAGCGGAATGTTTTAAGAGACACGTCAAAGATAATGATGATGTGTACAGACATAAAGCCGCACACCAAGCCTATGATTGGATATAAATGTCTTTGCCGCATTAAATACGAGACATGAATCGCTCAATATGCGTGCGAAATCCAAGCCGTTGATTTCGATCACGATTCAAAAACCGTCCGCACGCCTTTCATAAACCATATTTAAACCATTTTTCGTCCGTTTCTCTCTCACACTTCTAAAAACTGCTCAATCTCTCTCTCTCAAAAAGCAAAGGCAAACACTCTCAAAACCCTATCAACCTTCAAATCAAATTTCTGAACTTTTCTTGAAATTATTCTAAGAAATGGCACCAACTTATGACTTTACCAAGTTGGGAAAACAAATCCACACCGGTTCGACCGTGATTTCGACGGGATGGTGAAGCGGGGTCCGACGACACCCTGGTGAAGAAAATCGCGGAGAGTTAGAAACGCCGGAGGATCAAAACCGTTTCTAACACTGAGTATCCTATGACCTACGTGGAGGAGGTCACACAATTCCCACGTGAATGCCGAGATTCACGATGAAGGAATCAAGTCATCTGCTCACGGGAAGTAGTGACTATCACCGCCAAGGATTTGGTGAATATTGCTCACTACCAAAGCAGAGGGAGCATCCGAGATCAAAGAGGCTGATGTAAACTTGGCCGACGCATGGAAAGAAATAGCCAAGTCCGACGTTGTTGACAAAATAATATACACAAAGAAACAAGAGATCAAAGGAAGATTATCACAAATTGTTGGACATTGTTGCCAAGTGTATCGACATCAAATTTGGCGACTTTGACCAACTCACAAAGGCAAAATTGATCGTGATGGCTGCAATAATCGAAGAAAAGAAGATAAACCGGGCTGAGTTTATCTACAGCAGACTCTGCCCGAACGTGGGAACAAGTCCTTCAAAGAAGATGGGTCATTTGGAGGATCCTCGGGATACGGCCTAGTGATTGGCCGGCTATTGGAGGTGAAAGGAGTACCTCTTAGACATGGGAAGGCTTTCCATGTTAACAAGAGGATGTTCGAGCTAATCTCTCTCGGTGCTCGTGCGAGCGTACGCCAAGAGAGTCGACACCGGTGAGGGGAATCACCACCCGAAGACACAAATGCTTCCTCTCCAACCAAGAAAAAAGTCGCCCCTGCAGCTACTAAGAAATCTCGCTCCCCCTGCAAAAAAGAAAACCAAACATGCTCCCCCCCTGCAGCGAGAGTCACCGCCCTCGCAGCAGAGTCCCCGCCTGCGGCAATTATCACCCGCCCCTGCAGCTAGCGGTCGAGAAGGACTCACAAATTCCTTCTCTCGATCGTCAAAAAGAGGAGAACCGACAAGCCTAGACGGCCAGCTCCTCGTAAACAAACACAAGCACGCCCCACCGCCAAGATTCGATTCGAGGACACCGTCTCAACCGTAAATCCCTCTCGTACAAACCAAGAGACGAAGAAGACTTGTAAAGCAATCCGAACAGAGAAACCAAAGAGTCGGCTACTCGGCCTAGCACAAATACCGGAGACTACTGGAGAAGTAGAGTCTCCGTAAGTAGTAGATGAAACACCACAAGTCTGCTGAAGGTGATCACAGAGGCAACCTCAAGACACAATCGTAGCTCACACAAATTAAAACTCAAGAAGAACCATTCGGCGAGATAGTGATGTAATGATCCTATCTCCACCTTACCCGCACATCCAATCGTCTGCGTGAGTGGAGAAAATGGAAGTTGAGCAAGTCAAGGAACAGTTCCAACGGCCTGAATTCATAGAAGAAGAAGAGGAACTACTAAATTTCCTTGGATTATCTACTCGTTCATGCACTCTAGATGAAGACAACCGCATGGATATTCTCGGATCTACAAGGACAAGGAGAGAGAAAAGCAAGTCAAGAAGCCGAAGCACGCGAGAAGGCAAGCATCCGCCTATCTCCGGCACCATAGAACACTTCCATCCTCTCCTTGATGTCTTCTCCGAAAGTGATGAGGAACTGGAGAATGCACCTTACGTAAGAGTTGCAATTGCAGCAAGCATTGCATGAATCAAGAATCCTTCACGAACAAAGACCGATGGAGGGACCAGAGAGTCCTCCGAACACAAACCGAAATCGATCCAATGGGAGTGGTTCAAAGAAATAGCCACCGATGTTGCTGCTACCACTTCCCCACTCACTCGGAAGAAGGCAATAAGGAAATGGCGATGAAACTGGCTAGTGGGGACCCCAACGAGCCAACCCCTATTGAAGGTGTGCTACCACCGCCCCAACGGCTGAACCATCAATTGCAAAATGGGAGTTTGGAGACGAGTGACCCCACTCCAAGTCACTCACCGGTGCTCCACCGGGGGAAACTCCCTCCACCGCAAAGAAGGTCGGAGGATGCCGCAGATGACTCCACAAAGAAAGTAGGAGGCGAAGTGGAGGAAACTCAAATGCAAGAAGAACAAGTTGCCATCGACGGCTCGGATAGCTTGAGATCGTCTCACCGAGGTGCCAACCGCTCTCCGAAGGCTAATGACGCTCGATGCGATCGAGGCACGAGGAAGGAATGTACTGGGAGTTAACACTGGGCGATGAAAGTGCAATCCATGGGGTTGAGACTCCAATGGATGCCATCAGAGAAGACCCTAAGACAAATGACACTCGTCGAAAGGGAAGCCCAGCCTCGCAGCCAGTAGAGAGACCGCCGGAGGAAATGAAGGCCCACGGGAGGTTGAGACTTCCCTAACACAAAAGTAGAGAACATCCCTCCCGCAATCATCGATCCATCTCGAGAAGGAGATCGCGCACTTCATGATTCCCAGGACAACCCCCGATGTCACCTTTCTCGGGATCGGGGCGAAGAAGAAGGCCGAGTCAACCCCCCGACAAATCCAAAAGACTCACCGCGGATGTTCCAGGCACGAGCAAGTCCGATCCCAAGACTACTCGTCGACCTTTAATTTTGATGATGAGCCACCAATGGAAATCTCATCATCGTCCGATGACGCTTCCGACAAGGCCGAGGACCGCTACTCAAAAGGAGAAATCACCGAGACCAACGGCTGTTAAGATGGTGAGCTCGAAGTTCGAGCCCATCGCACCACAAAACCCACCAACCAGACCACCGCTCCGGCTCCTCAAGCTACACTGGATCGATTCCCAAAAGAACTTCACGCCCACCGCTTATCATCGAACAAATCCCGGATGGCGGTGATGAATCCTTTGTGGAATCTTTCCCTTTCTCACCGGAGATACTTAACTCCACGAAGAGTCGAAATGAGCAAGCACGCTATCACGGACCCGCTCCTGTTTTTCACTCAGGCACCATTGTTCCAAATTTGACTTGATTTCGACGTTGTATGGCCATCACCGCAATGTGAAGAATCACCAAATACGAAAGTGTTCAAGGCACTCTTTCTTTGAAGTTGAAAAGATGGAAAGGCATCGAGCCTCCTTGGATATGCGCCCGACAACAGAGATGCCAACCTTACAAATGACTTGAGAGGCATCACAATCGGGATAAGGGAATGGTGGCAACAAAGAAGAATCAATGCGTGTGGAACAGTGAGATACTTCGATAAATTATTTAACAAGTCAGCTTTGGTGTGGAGAGAGTCAAACGTTGATGCGAAACGGCTGCGGAACACATTGAACATATGCACGAAGCTCACACCGCCGAGATCAAGGCCGCGTGAGCGAATGCAAATGATATACAGCGTTTGGAAGAACACATGACAAGAAAATTCAGCCTTCTCATGGCCGAGATGAAGCCGATTTCAGCAGAATCCAACGCTACTCGGTCAATTCGTCAAAGATACAACGCAGCAGACTTGAAGCAAAATTCAACCATCGGGAGACTCGACTTCATGCTTGCCAAGATGTTCCTGGGTTCCTCTATCCTTTGATGATGCCAAAAAGGGGAAGAGGAATACCTTAAAGCAAAGAAAAATCTGTCGAAAAAGAAAGGAGCAATGTTGACAAGGAACAAATGAGAAGGGAAAATCACCGAGGAAATTTTGAAGTCAAGAAAGGAAAATCTTGAGGGGGAAGGATCAAAGAATATGACCTTGATGATTGCACAAACCCCCAACAGGGTCCTGTCCACAAATGACATTATAAGCGAAAACTCCCGTGACTCGCCACTCCAACACTCTTTGTATCTATGGCCGAGAAGAGAAAAGAAATTGAAGCGAGGGATGAAGGAGGTGGAAGGAAGAATGGATGCCAGGGTGATGAACATTTTGAAAGAACACGGAGGCATTCCGGTTGACAGAGACACGTATGCCATTTCGGATGTCGGGACAGAGCCAAGATCAGTTGACGAATTCAAAACGCTCGAATCAAGGATATTTTGCAAATTTGTCCTTGGCTCAAGCTTGGGACTCTTATCTTGGGAAAAGGGTCTCACATTATGTGAAGAAAGCCGACAGACATGAGACAACCGGCAATCCACTCTGGTCACTCTCTGCCACTCACCGAAAGAAAAAGGCCCCAAGACAAGATACGCCCGAGGTAGAGAGGAAGAAGCGGCGTGGAGGAAGAAGCTTGCACCCAGGCCTCTGCCCAAGAATATTGAATACGTAGATCCAGGAAAGAAAGGAGGGATCTACTGGGCCGGGCTTGACCATGTGGCGAACTTGCAAGTGGCTAAAACCAATGCCGAGTATGCAAAAAGGATAGAAGAAAAAACAAGAGACAAACTCGGCTATGGCGGAGAGACAGGAAAGAATAAGGAAAGATGAAGTCTGCCCAGAAGGCATATGAGAAGAAAAAGAAGGCAAACATGACGAGAAGAAGAGAAGAAGAGAAGAAGATCTTGATCAAGATGAAAGAAGGAGACAATAAGGAGATGAAGTGTTCTTTGTCAACCCTTCGTGTATTTTATATGTAAATACATACAATGTAAGTCTTCGTAATAATGCTATAATTTTTTTTTGAGACAATTACATACTCTGATACACCTTGTAAACAGTTGTGTTAAGTACAAGAATGATATGGTCAATAAAAAGACTGATTATGCACATACATTCTATGTCAATACACTATCTGTATGTATCTTTGTTACTTGCATCTTTATATGATTTAAGTTTTGGCATCATCAAAAGGGGGAAATTGTTAGGAATTTTATTGTTTAGATTTTGATGAATGCCATGTAAAACTTAGAACAGAAAGTTGGCTCCCCAATTCTTGCTTTGTAATGTATTGTAACAATTAGAGTGACCAAGCCGAGTTAAGTCGCCTACGCTCCAACTAGCAAGAAGACAACTCGAAGGCTTGAAGGAAAACTCTGTGTGAGACAAATTTGAGTACAACAAAGAAGAGCAGACAGAACTCGATCAAGAAGAACAGATACATACAGAGTGGAACATCATCAAGTCAACTCAAGAGAAGCCAAGTCTCAAACCAAGTGACAAAGAGTCATCCAATGATTGGGAGCCGACTCTAAGTCACCTGGGAAAGCGAGGAAATGCAATCAAGTCGAGATAATCAAAAAAGAACCGTTGCCGCGACGTAAATCAAGAGATTTACTTAAACAAGTAATATCTCCATACTACCTTTCTTGGAGTGCTCGGTCCCGAGCGTGCAAAGAAATGAACCAATGGGAAGCACTACACCGTGTCGAATTGCAAAAGGTGATAAAACATTTCATACGAGAAAATGGCAATTCCAAGAATCGCAAACCAACGATCGCAAAGTGATTTTCAAAAATGAGCCTATCTCTTCAACGGGCAAATTTTTGAAAGTTCACTATAAAAGGCCGAGGAGTTTGATTGAGAAGAATGATGCGTGGATGCGTGAATGACACACACGTGAGATATACGAGCTTATCAAAATCGAAACATTCTCAATCCTCAAGCCTTATCTCGAAGTACATCAATCCAACACTTACCCGTGAAGGAACGAGAACTTCAATCGAGTTGATGAGGAAAACACTGAAAACAAGGGGTCTACATTCCAAGAAGGATTGTAGAAAGGTTCAAGGTGAACCAAGTCTTAAGCTTTTGGAGGGCTTCGTGATCAAATCCAAAGTGCTTGAGCAAGTGAGTCAGAGTAGCAAAGCGCAAAATGCCTGTGAAGAAGCCGAGTCGTACGAGAAGTGATCAAAGTGATCAAGGCGTCTCCAGATCGAGTCCCAAAGGATCAAGTCGGCTCGGCCGTGATCAAGACTTGTATCCGGGTACTGTACCACTTTGTAAACCGATCATTACTTAGTGGATTCCTCCGGGAGTTGGAGAAGAGAGGAGTAGAAGAATTACCCCATCTTCGAACCTCTATAAAAACTTTATTTGTGTCATTTACTTTACAAAGACTTAAATATCTCGCACTTTTAATTGCTTATATCTCACGATAAATTTGCTATCCATTTGATAATCTATAAGTACTAAATCAAGTCAGTAAAACTTTGCTTAATCAAACTTAAGGGTGTTAAGTCTTCCATTGAAAACAAAACCACAAATTGAGTCAAATTATAGCCAACAAATGAGTTACTCTACTAATAAACTCAAATTGAGTCTGTGAGAGATTAACTCTCTTGAGTGACTAATTAGATCCGGTCCATCAAGGATACAAATTTGTAGAACTCAGAGATTTAAAAGGACTAAATCGAAAATTTGGTAAGGTTTATTCAACCCCCCCTTCTAAACCTTACACTTACACCCCTTGGGACCTACAATATATATATAGGGGAAGGTTCAAATGGGACACCCCCTCTTAATTGAGACGGTGGGGATTTATCCAAGCCATTGGAATATTGCAATTAAGGGTCCAGATTTAATGGCTAATATTTATATTAATAATTATTAATTATAAGTAGTAAGGGCATAATAGACAAATCAAGAAAATAACCAACCACCAAGTCAAACGTTCCTAAATTATAGGAAGTGATAAACATAAAATAATGGCAACAAAATCTTACCAAATCAAACCCAATAGAGTCCAAAAAAATGGTACACAATGTAAGTCCAAGCGGCTACGATAATCTAGAGGGGAGGGGGTGAATAGATTATCTCCATCTTTTCGATTTTACCCACTTTTTCGAGCAAGACAAGCCAAGACAATAACAAAGGTACGGAATGTAAACAACACACGTCGATTTATAGAGGTTCAACCCACCTAGGGCCTAATCCTCTACCACCCCAGTATATCCGGGATGGATTTCAAAAAGAAAAAGAATTTTATTAATTACCAAAATTAATACAAACTCAACTTACAACACCTTGAAGAGCACCACATTCTTCTTCAACACCACATTTGGAGATTACCACAATCTCCCTTTGAAGATTACCACAATCTTCCTTCAACGGCACCTTTGAAGATCACCACAATCTTCAATCTTGAAGAATACCAAATTCTTCAACACCTCAAGAGCACAACACTCTTGAAACACCTATCACCTAGATCACCCAAATGTATTCTTACAACAAGAATACTCACACGGATGTCTTGTGTTGAATGATGACCAAAATCAAGATTACAACTCAATAATGAATATTACAATATGAGTGCAAAGTGTAATCAAGAATAGCCTAGACCTCAAGGATGTGAAAGTGATAAGCTAGGCAAAATTACAACAAGAATAATGACAATGAAGAACAACTGTTTGCTTGAAGTGTATCTTGTTGTGTTGTATCTCAATTGTTGTATTGGTTGCTCCAAAACTTCCTATATTTATAGGAGATGATTGATCAAGCATAGGCTCCTCTTGGGGATTGAAAATCTACAGAAAAATACAATTAAAATCAAGAATATAGCTGTTAGAAATCAATCCCACATTTTAAGGAAATGTTGTCTGCCTAACTACGATTTTTTGTCAAAAAAGATAGGGCGACCGTCGCATTTAAAATTTAGTTTGAAATAAACGTATCAACATTTTACATAGGGCGACCGGTCGACGTAGGGTTCGACCGGTCGTCCCCTATGTTGGCCGGTCGCACAAACACATTCTAGAGGAAGGCGAAGTTACATTTCAATACTTTGCTCCAGTGTAGAGTCCGCACTGGCGGCACGGCCGACCGACGGCCGACGCCCAGGCGACCGGTCGACCTGTCTATTTTCAGGTTCGTCTCATTTTTTGTCCCAAAAATCATCTTCAGGTACGGGTTGCCCTATACGGCGACCGAGATTAAAGCACAAAGAATGAGAAAACTTAGGGAAATGGATAATCTCTCGATTTATCTTCAATCCTCAAGCTCCGATTCGACCCGATTCTTCTCTTGATTCTTCCTTGATGAAGTTGAGCTATTTCTTGTGTTCTTGGGTCTTTTCCAGACCTTTCCTCCTCTGGTGTGCGCCCCAAGAAGTGGTATTTATACCCTTTTGGAAGTCTAGGTCAATTTGCTGTCATTTTTGGAGTTTTCTGCAAGCACGCACGGGTCGTGCGCCCACGCACGGGCTACCCGTGCGCCATTTCGTAGAAAACACCCAGTCTCTGTAGCACGCACGGGTCGTGCGCCCACGCACGGTCTACCCGTGCGCCAACCCATAGAAAACATCCAGTCTCTGTAGGGCGCACGGGTCGTGCGTCCACGCACGGGTTACCCGTGCGCCACCCAAACGTCCGAATTTGCTTGCAGGGTCTTCAGAAGAGTTGTAGCCCTCTCTCTTAGCTTTTCATAGCCACTTGAATCATCTCAATATCAATTTTGTAGAGAGAGTTATGGCCAAAATACTAAACCCTGCCAGTGCTGGAAATTCCATACGCGTTTGGATGTTCCTTGAGATAAATCTCCTTGTTGTTTGATCATCCATGCTTCTTTTGACACACGAATCATCACTATGACTCTAGACTCCACATAGTTGGCTTCCAATTAGGTGTAATCGCTCGATTCTTGATGATTCTAGGTAGCAATGCTCGTATTTGTCACAAAATCACTCCAAATATCGTTAAATTCCTACAAAACAAGCAAGCGTAATATCTTTTTCCACAAAGAGCGAATATATACCATTTCATACACGTTATTGCATGTTTAATCACCATTTTAGTCATATTTATACCTCAAAATACATGCAAAACTCACACCTATCAATAAACATAATATCGAGTTCTAAGAGAAATACCAGTGAACATACCTCGATGGTTTAAGAAACTTGATGAAGAAATAGCCAATGAATATGAGATATATAACTTACACAATTCTTAAACAAAATTTGCACAAGATATAATAGCACAAGTGTAGGCAAAAAAATGCTTATGCTATAAAAATCCATAAGAGTTTAAAAGCAACATGTAAGGTCTCATTTTTCAAGGAAATTTTAAAAATACAAATATTTATTGAGGACCTTAATTTTAAAAATATGAAAACTCATTTGCAATTAGACACAAATAAAAACATGCATACTAACTAAATAAAATACATATTTGAATGGGGAGATATGGTTTACCAATTACGCCATTTCCATGGGTTGTGTCGTTCCCGTTGTTGATGATATCTTCCCTTTTGAAAATCATCTTGTTGATGATGGTTTCTCCAATTACTCCATTTCCAAGCATTGTGGCCTTCTCTTTGGAAATCATCTTGTTGATGATGTCTTTGCCAATTCCAAGGATTGTGTTCTTCCCATTTTTTATTATATCCTCTTCTTGGAAATTGACTTTGTTTTCTCTTTCTTTGATCAAACGAGATGTTCATTTGATGTTTCCTTGGCGGCATGAATTTTCTTCGATTATTAATCCGCCGAGTATCTAGAATGACATTGTTTTGTGGTACCCTCAAGTGCTTGGGTCCTTTGAGATTAGTCTTGAGACTTTTAGGTCTCCAATAATAATTAGAGCTATTTCTACCCCGACAAGTATTTACCGTATGACCCTTCTCACCGCAATAAAAGCAAGTAACATCGCTAATATGCATAGGAACTCGATTCTTTTTCATTTGCTTGACAATATTAGGCTCGTGATCAAGTTCGCTATTCAAGTTATCACAACCATTAACATCCACAATATTGGGCAATTTATTGGTACTTAAGTTGGGTTTTGAAAAATCATTTTTCATACAATTTATATCCTCAACAAGAGTACTATTTTGTTTTTCAAGGTTTCTAACCTTATCAAAAGTGGTGGTGTGAGCACATGATACTAATTCATAAGAAGTAAATAAACTATCCTTTTCGTTTTTCAAAACATTGAATTCCTTTTTCAAATTTTTGTACTTAACAAGTAAACCTTGAAATTCATTTTGAAGATCATCAAAATCATGTTGCAAATCGCTATAATCATTTTGAATAACAATATCATAAGAAGTAGAGGGTTTAAGACATACCTTGTTTTATTCTTCGATGCCCATAAGACATTGTTCGACTACTTCATAGTTTGAAGTTGTAAAAGGCTTGTTCCTTAGACTTGAACTTGTATCCCTTTGAGAAGTAGATGCTTTTGAGTTGCTCCTGTCATTTGCATATACTTTATGAATGGCTTCTAATTTTTGCCATACTCCATGAGCCGATCGAATCCCTACAATATGTTTATATACCAAATTAGTAAATGAACAATACAAAATATTGAGAGCTTTACCATTTAAGGAGATGATTTTCTTCTCTTGATCATTGAGCTCTTTGAAGCCTTTGGAGTTGTGTGGTGTGTCTATCATCGGAATAGATTCTCCATTTATGACGATGTTCCAAATATCGATCCCGCAACCTTGTAGATAACATTCCATTCTTTCTTTCCAAAATATAAAATTTTTGGAATCAAATAGTGGTGGCTTGGTGGTGGAGATGCCGGAAAGATGAGCTTCGTTCGTAGCCGACGATCGTTCCTCTTCACTCGCGATGTGAAATGAGCTTGCCAAAGAGTTTGGCTTGGATACCACTTGTAAGTCCAAGCGGCTACGATAATCTAGAGGGGGTGAATAGATTATCTCCATCTTTTCGATTTTACCCTCTTTTTCGAGCAAGACAAGCCAAGACAATAACAAAGGTGCGGAATGTAAACAACACACGTCGATTTATAGAGGTTCAACCCACCTAGGGCCTAATCCTCTACCACCCTAGTATATCCGAGATGGATTTCAAAAAGAAAAAGAATTTTATTAATTACCAAAATTAATACAAACTCAACTTACAACACCTTGAAGAGCACCACACTCTTCTTCAACACCACCTTTGGAGATTACCACAATCTCCCTTTGAATATTACCACAATTTTCCTTCAACGGCACCTTTGAAGATCACCACAATCTTCAATCTTGAAGAATACCAAATTCTTCAACAACTCAAGAGCACCACACTCTTGAAACACCTATCACCTAGATCACCCAAATGTATTCTTACCACAAGAATACTCACAAGGATGTCTTGTGTTGAATGATGACCAAAATCAAGATTACAACTCAATAATGAATATTACAATATGAGTGCAAAGTGTAGTCAAGAATAGCCTAGACCTCAAGGATGTGAAAGTGATAAGCTAGGCAAAATTACAACAAGAATAATGACAATGAAGAACAAGTGTTTGCTTGAAGTGTATATTGTTGTGTTGTATCTCAATTGTTGTATTAGTTGCTCCAAAACTTCCTCTATTTATAGGAGATGATTGATCTAGCATAGGCTCCTTTTGGGGATTGAAAATCTACAGAAAAATACAATTAAAATCAAGAATATAACTGTTAAAAATCAATCCCACATTTTAAGGAAATGTTGTCTGCTGTCAAACGGTCAGATTTTGCTGTCAAAAGATAGGGCGACCGGTCGCACAAAAATATAGTTTGAAATAAACATATCAACATTTTACATAGGGCGACCGGTCGACGTAGGGTTCGACCGGTCGTCCCCTATGTTGGCCGGTCGCACAAACACATTCTAGGAAGGCGAAGTTCTGTTTCAATACTTTGCTCCTGTGCACCGGCGCACCACTGGCGGCGGCCGACCGACCGGCCGACGCCTGGGCGGCCGGCGACCTGCTATTTTTTCAGGTTCGTCTCATTTTTTGTCCCAAAATCATCTTCAGTACGGTTGCCCTATACGGCGACCTGCTTGACCTCGAGATTAAATGTTGTCCAATTTTTGTCGAAAATAAAACTCAAGAAATACTCCAAAATTTAGTAAAAACATTTTAAACCAATGGGGAGTATTTAGACAACATTTAGGAACCTTGTTTTGAAGTAAAAGCTTATAAACATAAAATCATTAAAAGTGTTGTCCAATTTTATCTGAGATAAAACTTGAAGAAATACTCCTGAAAATATTGAAACCATTTGAAATCATTTAGGAGTATTTGGACACCAATTAAAAATATTGTTTTGGTGTAAAAAATAAAATCATCAAAATTAAGATAAAAACATGTATCAAACAGATAATACCGAAAATTTCAAACCCATGTAGTCAACGTTTCCTAAATTGTTGGATGCAATTCAATACACAGTGAAATAAATATATATTACAAGGAAATTTTGATTTTTATACAGTGAACATGTCCTAACCGCACAGTAATATTAAAGTGAATAAACAGTATTATTTGGAAGGATTAAACACGTTCTTATCGACTTAGTATGTATACTGTATATCATCCTAAATTATTTGGAAGGATTAAACACATTCTTATTTTTTTGTATAAAATAAATGCACTTCAATACACAGTGAAATAAATATATAGTACAATGAAATTTCGACATTTATACAATACAACGCTCTTAACCACACAGTAATGTTAAAGTGAATAAACAGTATTATTTGGAAGGATTAAACACATTCTTATTGACTTAGTATGTACATTGTATATCATCCTAAATTAATTGGAAGGATTAAACACGTTCTAGTACAATATTCTAATACTAATTACATAGTAAAACTGCACTAATTATACATCATTGTAGTACTATGCACGCAGTAAAACTTCACTAATTATACAACATTCTAATACTATATACGCAGTAAAACTGCACTAATTATACAACATTCTAATATTATATACGCAGTAAAACTGCACTAATTATACAACATTCACAAATTCTTGACAACACGACTGCTCCTTCTCCTTTTCTTAGGCTGAACATTTGCTTCCCCCGCCCCACTACTCGTACCATCAATATTAACCTGCCTTTTTTGTTGTCCTCTAGCCATCTTCACAAATTAGCAACTGCAATTAAGAAGACAAAGAAAATATCATCATAATACAGTAAAATTATTCTAACACTACACAAACATTTGATGACAAATACATTAAAATTGTATTATACAACTAAAATTGAAGTTAAACTATGTTGAAGACATACACAAAAATGTACTCAAGTAAAGAAAAATATCAAAATTGTATTAAATAACCACTAAAACTCAATTAAGAATACAATATAATAATATCCAGAAAAGTCGAAGTCGAAAGTCGAAAACACAAACCCAACCATGAAATTACTAGAAATCAAAATCTCTAGAAAAATGGAAGATCACTAAACCCTATAACAATAAATCCCCAACAAAATTACAAAACCTAGACTTAAGGATTGTATTCTTTCCCTCTCCATGATTCTTAACTGCATTTTCTTGTATGTTTTAAAGTGGTCTCAAGCACCACGATGAAAAAAACCAGAAAAAGATAAAACCCTAGAAATTGAAAACACAATCTCAACAATGAAAATACTAGAAATTAAAACAAAAATACAGTTCAAACAATATTTTCAAAATTTCCCTCAAAACATCAAAAGATAAAATCCTAGAAACTACACACACTAATTCTAAAAATATTTTCAAGATTTATGTTAAAATTACAATACAAGAAATTAAACAAAATGTACCAAAACTTACAAATAAGCGATAATTTCACGGCCTAATTCGGTCGGGAGGTGGAAAACGGCCGGTGAAAGAGACGGTGGGTCGCAGATTGAGAAGCGAGAGTGTTTCCTCCAATCCAGTCGGTCACGGGTTGAGACGACACAGTGAGAGAAATGGTGGGAAGAGGTGATAACTCCAAGCCGGTCGGTCGCGAATTCACCGAAGTGAGAGAACACGGTGAGAGAAAAAAAGAGCAGTGAGGATATGGAGTGTTTGAGGTGAAGAATACTGTAGACGGGAAATAGAAAAGCAGAGAGATTTCCTCGGGCAGTGGTGAAGAGACGTGCACTATCAGAGAGAATAAGCACAGAAACGATGTTTGAACTCCCAAAAAATAGCACGAATTAAGAAAGGAATAAATAACTTACCTTTTACAAAATTACAATAAGCCCCTTACTGAATAAAACGAAAAATATATAAATTACAACTTTTGTTTGATACATGTTTTTATCTAAATTTTGATGATTTTATTTTATCACCAAAACAATGTTTTTAAAGGTTGTCCAAATACTCCTAAATGATTTAAAATGGTTTTAATATTTTCCGGAGTATTTCCTCAAGTTTATTTTTGATAATAATGGACAACACTTTTAATGATTTTATGTCAATGGGTCTTTACTCCTAAACAAGATTTCTAAATGTTGTCTAAATACTCTTGATTGGTTTAAAATGTTTTTACAAAATTTTTGGAGTATTTCTTGAGTTTTATTTTCGACAAAAATTGGACAACATTTTAAATCGTGGTCGACATCGCCCTATAGGGCAACCCGCACTCAAGATGATTTTTGAAACAAAAATGAGACGGAAGTAAAATCGGGCAGTCGGCCGGTCGCTCGGCGTCGACGCACTGCATGTTTCGTTTTGAAACAGAACATTTATTCTTCGATTTTTCATTAAGGTGGACCGGTTGAGACAGGGGTCGACCGGTCGAAGCCTATGTCGACCGGTCGCCCTGTTGTAATTTCCAAAGTGTTCTTCAATTCTCTTATTTCTCGCGACCGTCGCCTGCAGCATTGACAAAAAAAATATGACCGTTTGACAGCAGACACATTTCCTTAAATCGTGGGATTGATTTCTAACAGCTATATTCTTGATTTTAATTGTTTTGTTTTTGTAGATTTTCAATCCCCAAGAGGAGCCTATGCTTGATCAATCATCTCCTATAAATAGAGGAAGTTTTGGAGCAACCAAAACAACTATTGAGATACAACACAACAAGATACACTTCAAGCAAATACTTGGTCTTTCATTGTTATTATTCTTGTTGTAAATTTGCCTAGCTTATCACTTTCACATCCTTGAGGTCTAGGCTATTCTTGATTACACTTTGCACTCAAATTGTATTATTCATTATTGAGTTGTAATCTTGATTTTTGGTTATCATTCAAACACAAGATATCCTTGTGAGTGTTCTTATGGTAAGAACACACTTGGATGATCTAGGTGATAGGTGCAAGAAGATTGTGGTGATCTTCTTACTGAGGTATTGAAGAATTTGGTATTCTTCAAGGTTGAAGATTTTGGTAATCTTCACAAGGTGCCGTTGAAGATTGTGGTAATCTTCAAGAAGAGATTGTGGTAATCTCAAAGGTGGTGTTGAAGAAGAGTGTGGTGCTCTTCAAGGTGTTGTAAGTTGAATTTGTATTAATTTTGGTAATTAATAAAATTCTTTTTCTTTTTGAAATCCATCCCGGATATACTGGGGTGGTAGAGGATTAGGCCCTAGGTGGGTTGAACCTCTTTAAATCGACGTGTGTTGTTGACATTCCGCACCTTTATTATTGTGTTTGAGCATTCGGTTGTAAAAAGAGGGCGAAATTGAAAAGATGGAGATAATCTATTCACCCCCCCTCTAGATTATCGTAGCCGCTTGGACTTACAAGTGGTATCAGAGCCAAACTCTTTGGCAAGCTCATTTCACATCGCGAGTAAAGAGAAACGATCGTCGGCTACGAACGAAGCTCATCTATCCGGCACCTCCACCACCAAGCCACCACTATTTGATTCCAAAAATTTTAATTTTTGGAAAGAAAGAATGGAATGCTATCTACAAGGTTGCGGGTTCGACATTTGGAACACCGTCATTAATGGAGAATCCATTCTGATGAAAGATACACCACACACCTCAGAAGGCTTCAAAAAGCTCAATGATGAAGAGAAGAAAATCATCTCCTTAAACGGTAAAGCTCTCAATATTTTGTATTGTTCATTTACTAATTTAGAATATGAACATATTGTAGGAATAAAGTCGGCACATGAAGTATGGCAAAAATTAGAAGCCATCTATGGAGTATTTGCAAATGAAAGGAGTCAAACAAAAATATCTACTTCTCAAAGGGATACAAGTTCAAATCTAAGGAACAAGCCTCCTACAACTTCCAACTATGAAGAAGTTGAACATTGTCTTATGGGCATCGAAGAAGAAAACGAGGTATGTCTTAAACCCTCTACTTCCTATGATATTGCCATTCAAAATGATTTGCAAAATTATTATGATGAACTTCAAAATGAATTCCAAAGCTTACTTGTTAAATACAAAAATTTGAAAAAGGAATTCAATATTTTGAAAAATGATAAGGATAGTTTATTTACTTCCTATGAATCACTATCATGTGCTCACACCACCACACTAGATAAAGTGAGAAACCTTGAAAAAGAAAAAAGTACTCTTGTTGAGAATATTGATTGCATGAAAAAGGATTTATTAAAATCTAACTTGAGTACTAATAAATTGACCAATATTGTTGATGTTCATAATCATGATAAAGGACTTGATCATAAGCCTAATGTTGTTAGTCATATAAAAAAAGATCAAGTCACTATGCACGTTGGTCATTATGCTCCTAAAATTATTACATGCTTTTATTGCGGTAAAAAGGGTCATACGGTAAATACTTGTCGGACTAATAGAAATAGCTCTAATTATTGTTGGAGACCTAAAAGTCTCAAGACTAATCCCAAAGGACCCAAACACATAAGGGTACCACAAAACCATGTCATATTAGGTACCCGGCGAAATAATGATCGAAGAAAATTTATACCGCCAAGAAGACATCAAATGACCGTTTCATTTGATCAAAGAAGGAGAAACTATTTTCGACAAAGCCAATTTCCAAGAAGAAGATATAATCAAAAATGGGAAGAACACAATCCTTGGAAATGGCAAAGACATCATCAACAAGATGATTTTCAAAGAAGAAGAGACTCTCAACAAAGGAAAAGCAACAAACCTTGGAAATGGAGTAATCAAAGAAGTCATCATCAACAAAGTGACTTCTCAAAGGGAAGATATCATCAACAATGGGAAAGACACAACCCATGGAAACGGCGTAATTAGTAAACCGTATCTTCCCATTTATATATGCATTTTAATTTAATTCTATGCATGTTTTTAATTGTGTCTTAATTGCAAATGAGTCTTCAAGTATTTATTTTTAATTTAGGTCTTTTATATATTTGTGAGTTTCAATACTTTTAAAAGAAGACCTTGCATGATTTTCTAAAACTCTTGTGCATTTAATTAGACTTATGTGGCTTATTATCTCTTATGAAATCTTATAGCATAAGCTCTTTTTGATATCTCCTATTACTTGCCTACACTTGTATTTTTTGTGCAAACTTTGTCTAAGAATTGTGTAGGATATGTATCTCATATTCATTGGCCATTTCTTTATCAAGTTTCTTAATCTATCGAGGTATGTTCACTCGTATTTTTTTAAAAACACTCGATACTATGCTTATGCACACATCTTTCAAGATATTTCACTTTAACCCCTTAAGTGCCCCTAAATGATTTTGCAAATATTCTCTTAAAAGGGCACTACTTGTTAAGTCTCGATTTTCTTGAATATATGTTTTCTCGAAACTCGTATTTGTTGGACTTGATCCAAAATTATCTTTTTGCAAAGTTTTATAACGTTTGGGGTGGAAAATCGAATTTTTGAAAAACCTGAAGAAAGAAAAATTGTACTGGGACGGTCAAAGCAAAGGGCGACCGGCGCCCCCGCACGTCGACCGGTCCGCACGCACGCCGACCGGCCGCACCCTACCGACCGGCCGCCGCCCCGAGCAATTTCTCGCTTTAAAACGCTCGCCTTCATTTCATTACAGACGCAGAAATTTTTTTGTTAAACCCTATAACTGCGAATTTCCCCCCTTTCTTCTACTATCTTCAATTCTTCATCAATCCTTGTAATCTTTCTTGCTAATTCACTTCTTTTTGCAAGAACTTCACATATATGGCACCTCCAAGAAATTCTACCGAACGAAATCCTCAAAAGAGGAGAAGGCAAAGGGGAGAATCTTCTTCCAATCCCCAACAAGATGATATTCTACAAGGAGACTATCAAAATCGGCTTACTACGGAAGAGGAGATTGTCGAATTAAGAGCCGGGTTTCAAAATCGAGCATTCATTGGGACTCTAGTAAGTTATCACTCCTTTACGAGCCTCCCTCTAGAGCTAATAGATTTCTATTTTTAAATAAACTTGCGGAGGAACATTATGAGAATATTGGATTGAATGATAAGAAAATTGCGTGCACTCGTATGGTTCGTTTTCAAGCATTTCATGATGAATTTCCGGATATTAGAGCTTATTTTGAAATTCAAGGATGGGTTTCATTTTGGGATAATCCGTGTTTGCATTATGATGACGAGCTTATAAAACTTTTTTATGCAAATATGTGGATTGTTGATGCTACGGTAGATAATCCGTTGGAACTTCACACCTTTGTTAATGGTAGACATTTTTCATGGACATTGGCCGATATTTGTAATCACTTTAATGTGCCAAATGATGGAGTGGTCAATGTGGATTGTGCTCATTGGGATGATAACATTTTAGGTGTTTCACTAGATGATGTGAAAACCTTTTTAGGAGTATATCCCGAAGTGACATACTCGACAATGCCGCCAAATTATCGGATTATATCTATCATTTGCTCCTATTGTGTTTGTGGAAAGGAAGTAAAACTTCCAAGTAATCTCGAACTCTTTCTCACCTATAAGATTGTTCGAGGAGAAAGAGTAAATTACGGGGCAATCTTTGTGTATTGCTTGTTGGAATCTAGAAAGCTTACCAAGAAAAAATATACCTTGGTAATTTGATCTCGCGATTCTTATATTTATCGATACCCGGAAAATGAAATGAATACCGAAATTGGTCACAATGATTTTGATAATGCCAACATTCTACAAATGGTAAGAATGCGACGACATTTACCACGGGTTCCTACCAAAGCCGCTAGGGGACGTGCCCGACATCAACAACAACCTCGGGATGATTTCTTTAATGACAATGAGGTTGAAAATATTGGTAGAGGTGAGTTTGACGAACAAAGAAATGATGAAGAGGAAAATGAAGAAGAAAAATGTGGGAAATGAACAAGAAATTAGGGAGGAAGAAAATGAGGAAGGAGATGAAGACGAGTTGGATGTTGAAGATCTAAATCTCAAAGAGAGAATGGCCAAAGTGGAAAGAGAAACATTTAGAGATGTGGCCTCTCTTAGAAAAGAGCTCCGGGTTGTGAAAAAGGAAAATTCTAGTTTGAAAAAGTCAATTGGCAAATTGAAGAAATTCATCAAAGATCTCATTCCCGGAACTTGCTTCTCTTCGGACGAAGATTGATGTCCCCGCCCACTTTACTTTCTAGCATTTTCATTGCTTTGTATTTTTATGAACTTTTGTAAAACTCTCTCGTACTAATAAAATTTGCTTGTCTTATTGAAAGGGTGAAAATTACAAGTTGATAATGACTTGTTGATGATCATGGTATTGGTGGAGTATTTGATGGTAAAAATACTCTAATTTAGCATGGTTTGATAATTGGTATGAAGTACTTGATGGTAAAAGTGCTTCTTTTAATGCTTTGATAATTATGCTTAGTTGGATATGTTGGGACTTTTGATATATCATACATGTATTGTTTAAGGCATGACTTGTATTATTTGATGGATGCTCTAATTTTGGCATTTGTAATGCCTTGATCCTTCTTAGCTTATATTATCTCAGTTGGGTTGAAAGCTTGAGAATCTACTTTGTTGAGCCTCTTATTTGATGAACAAATGTTGCATATGTTGCATATGATCTTATTGAGCTTTGGAATGAGGTTGATTGATGATGTTAGGAAAAGTTTTGGCTTGAAGCTTTTATAAGGACTATATACAACCTCTTTTATTTTTCACGCACACAAGGTGTTCGATGAAATGTCGCAATGAAACTTTCAACTTCTACATGACTCTCTTGCCTCAAGATATCTTAAAATCTTTTTTTAGCTTACTAATGAGCTTATGGATCTCTTATGTTACAATTCTCCCATTTTCCTTGGACTTTAAGTTTAAATTGCTCGATGGTTGATAAACCGTCTCGGTTGCGCACTTTGATATATTTGTATGATGTTTTTATCATCCTAACATTCTTTTTGATGATTCCAAAGGGGGAGAAACATGATATTGGCTCATTAGCTCAAAGAAGCTAATAAAAGCCTGTCATAAAAGCTATAAGCTATGGCTCATAAAAGCCATAAGTTGTGATTCCTTTTTAGTCCAATTGTTGATTGATGGACTTATATAATTGTTTAATGATGTTTTGTGACAGGGGGAGCTTATAAGCTCTTGAACAAATAGTAAAAGCTAAAGCTTTTAGCTTATAGCTTATGGATATTTGTTTTTACATTAGACTTGATATGCTTGTTGATAGGGGGAGCTTGTGCTCACTATTGATTATATTTACTCCCTACTTGGTTGCTTTTATATTTTGGAAATTTCGGTTGCTTCCAAACGGTCAAATGTTTTTTACCGGAACATCTCTTCTAAAATTGTTCTCCCAATTTGTGTAAAAATTGTTTTGGTTTGTAATCATCAAAAAGGGGGAGATTGTTTGATACATGTTTTTATCTAAATTTTGATGATTTTATTTTATCACCAAAACAATGTTTTTAAAGGTTGTCCAAATACTCCTAAATGATTTCAAATGGTTTTAATATTTTCTGGAGTATTTCCTCAAGTTTATTTTTGATAATAATGGACAACACTTTTAATGATTTTATGGCAATGGGTCTTTACTCCTAAACAAGATTTCTAAATGTTGTCTAAATACTCCCGATTGGTTTAAAATGTTTTTACAAAATTTTCGGAGTATTTCTTGAGTTTTATTTTCGACAAAAATTGGACAACATTTCTGTCTCGTGGTCGACCGGTCGCCCTATAGGGCAACCCGTACCTAAAGATGATTTTGAAACAAAAATGAGACGGAAGTAAAATCAGCAGTCGACCGGCCGCTTCAAGGCGTCGACCGTCCGGCGATCGGCGCCCAGTGGGTCGACCGGCACTGCATGTTTCGTTTTGAAAGCAACATTTCTACTTCGATTTTTCATTATGGTGGACCTGTTGAGACAGGGGTTGACCGGTCGGCCTATGTCGACCGGTCGCCTGTTGTAATTTCCAAAGTGTTCTTCAATTCTCTTATTTCTGCGATGCCGGTCGCCTGTATCGGGACAAAGAAAAATATGACCGTTTGACAAAGAGACACATTTCCTTAAATCGTGGGATTGATTTCTAACAGCTATATTCTTGATTTTAATTGTTTTGTTTTTGTAGATTTTCAATCCCCAAGAGGAGCCTATGCTTGATCAATCATCTCCTATAAATAGAGGAAGTTTTGGAGCAACCAAAACAACTATTGAGATACAACACAACAAGATACACTTCAAGCAAATACTTGGTCTTTCATTGTTATTATTCTTGTTGTAAATTTGCCTAGCTTATCACTTTCACATCCTTGAGGTCTAGGCTATTCTTGATTACACTTTGCACTCAAATTGTATTATTCATTATTGAGTTGTAATCTTGATTTTTGGTTATCATTCAAACACAAGATATCCTTGTGAGTGTTCTTGTGGTAAGAACACACTTGGATGATCTAGGTGATAGGTGCAAGAAGATTGTGGTGATCTTCTTATTGAGGTGTTGAAGAATTTGGTATTCTTCAAGGTTGAAGATTGTGGTAATCTTCACAAGGTGCCGTTGAAGATTGTGGTAATCTTCAAGAAGAGATTGTGGTAATCTCAAAGGCGGTGTTGAAGAAGAGTGTGGTGCTCTTCAAGGTGTTGTAAGTTGAATTTGTATTAATTTTGGTAATTAATAAAATTCTTTTTCTTTTTGAAATCCATCCCGGATATACTGGGGTGGTAGAGGATTAGGCCCTAGGTGGGTTAAACCTCTTTAAATCGACGTGTGTGTTTACATTCCGCACCTTTATTATTGTGTTTGAGCATTCGGTTGTAAAAAGAGGGCGAAATTGAAAAGATGGAGATAATCTATTCACCCCCCCTCTAGATTATCGTAGCCGCTTGGACTTACAACTTTGACCTTTTTTAATTGAATCAGTTAACAACCAGCCTAAAATAAAGGGAAAAATCTTAGCCATACAAAATATCAATCCAAGGGCTTGGATAAATCCCAACGTCTCAAATAAGGGGGTGTCCCATTTGAACCAAATCATATATATATATATAGGATATATATATTTAGTTTGCAATATAAGTGGTGCATGAAGAAATAAAAATGCCATGCATTTGTCTACGTGCACACAAGTGCAAATTAGAGAGAAATTTACAACTTTTCATTTGTGGCTCATCATTCAACAAGTCACACTGCTTGGCCGATCAAGTAACTGATTCAATGAAAGATGTCGGTTGGAGTCTTAAACTAAATCCTAAGTGGCCAATGTCTTCTTGGAGAGTTGCATGGCAAAAAGTGTCTCTTCATGCAAACCGAACGGCCTCGTCTTTGTTTGTATAAACAAGACATTAAGGCCACGTAAAACTAACTTTTTAGCATTCTTATTTTCTTGTAGAAACAATCCAAAAACTTGCTATTTGGTTGTTTCATTAGTTTATTGTATCCTAGAAGTAATTTGCCATATACTCGGTTAGCAAGTAGTGAGGGCAAATAACACTTTAAGGAAAGTGTCCTACACGCTTTAGACTTGTTGTATTCCCTTCAAAGTTGTAATACCAAAATCTCGTATCTTTTGTTTTTCTCCAAATTCTATTTCGTGTTTGATTCATACCCGCTTATAATAGTTTCAACAAATATTACCAATAAAAAATAAATAAATCGTTGTGTTTCCGAATCTAAGAAATTAAGGGTAATACAGTAGAAAATTTAGTGGAAAAAACATCTACACACCCTAAACCAGGTGTTTTATTGTTGAAATTGTACATCGAGTTGTAATAGATATCAAGGTACCAAGAAATCAAGAAACGGGTGGAAGATGATGAAAAATGAATCATGGCGGTGAAAGAACAAAAAAAAAAAAAGAAAATAAAATAAAATAAAAGAAAATTAAAAAATTGTGTACCTCGGTACAAAAATGGTGTACCGTTGTACACCAAATAATTAAAAGAAAAAAAATAAATATGCTTATGTACCGCGATACAAAGCTTTGTACCGCGGTACACAATATTTTTACTGTGTACCGCTACGCAATTTGTCTGTACCGCGTTTTGATCCCGATTTTACTACTTTCGACTGCGATACATTCAACACCTACCGCAATACCTACAAAATATTTTTCAACAATAATTCGACTTTACACGGTGGAAAACCACGAAAACTCCTTTACAACAAAGAAAGATTAATCAACCGAAAGAGAAGAAGAAGACACAAGAGTACAGATCAAAAGAAGAAATTGAGGGAGGAAATCAGGTAATGGACAGCAGAAGAGTCCAATTGACAGAGAAAATAATGGATGAAAAAGATGAAGCCTGCTGCTATAAATAGGCATGAGTTTTCAGCAACAAAAACACACCGGGAGATGGGGAGCAAGAAATTGATACAGAAAAATGTAATAATGGAATTTATATTTGGGGAAAGCAGCGGGGAGAGATCCTTCGATGCTACTAAGGAAGAACCATACTAATTCTTCAATACTGGAGAACTGTCGAGCAATTCATTAAAAATACGTTTTTCCTTCTTCTTCTCTTTCTTTCCAGTATAATTCCTGTATTAATTCATATGTATCGAACTTCTTATGTATGTTGTTTGATGGATTAAATAGATATTCTAGGGGGTTTGATGTAATCTTATGTTTGATTTGTAGATCTATTTTATTTTATGCAATTCATGGTTTATTTGTTATTTGTATTAATTACATCTTGATTACTTGACCATTAATCTTTGATGCCTAATGTGTTAATCCATATTCGAGAGAGGGAATTTAATACAAGATCTAGTATAACACAACATAGGAAATTATATAATCGAGAGATTTATAAATCCTTTGAAGTTGTTATAGAAATTCAATTGTTCTATTTAGAAATATAATTCTTGAGATTTTTATAGAGATATCGAAATCTTATTTTGTAATTTAAAATCACTAGGCACTCTAGAGAGGTAGTTGATTAAATTGGGAATTTCAACTTAGAAACCATTGCTTGAAATATATAGATTGTTTATCTTACATAAGTGATAACTTGATGAAATCAACCTATAGAATAATTCTCCCATATATTTAGATATTTTTATTTATATTTATATTTAATTATTGTTAATTATAAATCCACAAATCCATCTATTATTGATCATTCAAATATAGCATAGGTAATTTATACTTGGTACTTACACACACATTCCTTGTGGATATGACAACCCTAGTCATTACACTATATTAAACCTTGACAACAGTACACTTGCGGTAAATTAGGTGAGTGTTTTAACGCCTAACAAGTTTTTTGCACCGTTGTTGGGGAATGTCTTTTGTGTGATATCAAGGTTGATTGCCTAGTTGTAATTTGATTATTTTTATTTTATTTTGTATTATTTTAATTTTGTTAATTTCTTTATATTGGAGGCAGACCGTTGGAAGAAATCATAATGTATGCATATAATTGGGCAACCGATGATGCTTCGGGAATTTTTGGAAGTCAAAGAGTGAACACTTTTGTTCCTTATTATCCACCTTAAGAAAATATATGGGCCCAAGATATTACAAATCAGGAAACCTCTGATCAGCTACAAGAACAATTGCCTCACTTGGAAGAAATACTTTATCAATTCTTAGCTGACTGTGAGACAAGAAAATAACAAGTTGAGATAAAACATCAGTCCAAATTGGAGGAAATTATTGCTCAATTTATCGTAGAGAGAGTACGATAAGACATCGACATTGACAATAGAATACTACGAGTCGAGAAAAGATTTAAACAAATTGAGATTAAATATCAACATATATCCAAGTCACTCCAACAAATGATTGACCAAATTAATAATGAAAAGTTGTGATCATTCTTGGGACTTGATGAAGTAGAAAATCATGAACATGATGAGGAATTGCCTAATATGAAAAAGATGGACATCCTTCAAAATTTGGAGGAGATTTTTGAAGAGTGCAATCCGATCACACAATAGGAGCCACATCAAATTAATTCATGGAGTATTTCTATCTCTCACTCAATTGAAAATCCTTTTCTTTTATAAAAATGTGTGCACTCTAGATGGAAGCTTTAATACAAATTTATCAAATTTTAAAAAGCATGCACTAGATGGAACAATTCTTGAAAATGGTGATCAATTCATATACTCTACAGATTCATTGATATTTAATATGAATAAATATAGAAATATCTTTACTATAATTGAAAAACTATTTTTAATTATTAGAAACATATTTTTTGATTTTCAAAATATCTTCAAAATGATCCTAAATCATCTACGTCTTAGATGCACTAAAGGATTGCCTATACGATTGGAAAATACTAAGGCGTGGCATGACCGACACTTGTTTTTAGATCCAGGTAGAGTAAAACAATTGTCTGGTTGAAAGACTATTGCGCTTCTCGGAAGTCAACCCGAGGTTTGTGTGGTTTGTTTAAATTGATTTGTGTGTGGGTTTAAGTTTTCTGTGGGTTTAAGTTTTCTGAAGCTAATAGAGTAATTCTTCTAAAAATATATCTATTTTCACTACAACATAAATGATATTAGTTAACACCCAATAAATATTACGTAATAGTCATAAAATGTTATTAAAGACAATAGGTAGCACTTTTATGGTGATGCACTTGCCCGTGTTACCTATAGTTTAAGGTATCACTTTTATTAGGTTATAATAACACTTTTTCTAAGTGTTACATTAAGTTATCTATTGGTAACATTTTGGAGTAATATTTCTAAAGTATTACATAAGAATCTTATGTAACATTTTTTGTAGCACTTTAAAAAATACTTCTATAGTGTTACATATAAATCTTATGTAATACATTTTTTGTAGCACTTCTTAGAAATACTATATTTTGCAAACAAGTAGATTCGAACCCAAGACCTGTTATGTGTAGAAGTGACAATTTACCACTAAGCTAAGTTGATTCTTATTATAACTTACACACACACACACATAAATATATATATATATATATTAACATTGTATAAAAATTATATTATATGTATATATAATATATTTTATATATTAAAAATTATATTATATAATATATGTATTAAATTATATTATACACTGTATATAATGTTTTTTATATATATAGTATATAGTTTGAAAATCATATTATGTTATATATTAAAGGACACAAACAATTAAAAATATAAAAAATATAAAATAAATTTATCGACTGATCAATATTCAATCTATAAAAATAAAAAATATATAAAAATATAAACTAATTTACCGACAGATTCAAAAATTCTAACAGTAAAAAAATCAAATGATAAATAAATAATGAAAAATAATTTACCTACCTAAAAAAATTCCTAAGTAATTACCGACAACATCAATTTTCATTGTAAAATTATTCTTAAAAAGTAAAAAAATAAAAAAAAGGTTAACGATGAAATTTTTCTCCATTAGTAAAATTTAATAAATAAATAAAATAAAATATATACCGCGTATTTTCCGTCTCAGATTTTACGACGTAATTAATTACCTCCGTAAAAAATAAAAAATAAAAGCAAAACTAAAATACTTTATAAAAAGAAAAAAAAATCAGTAAAACATCAGAGTACATGATGTCTACAATTTTTAGGTTTAGTGATTTTTTTTGTCTTCACCTATTTTGTGACATCAATTAATTAAATAAATCGTTGACATGATTTGATGATAGTTATATAATTTTGTGTTACTAAAATATAGCCTAAAAAGTGTTACAATTAATAAAATATAGTGTTGCCAAGAGTGTGTCTTAAATAAAGTGATACATATTTGCGTTACAAATGAAATAACAAAAACATATGATACTTAAAAAGTGTTACTTATTTAAAAGTGTTGCATATAAGCGTTACATATTGATAAAGTGCTACAAAAGTGTTACATAAATATTGTATTGTAAAAATTGTTACAAACACGTGTTACATATATACCTTATGTAAAAAATGCTACAAAATTTGTGTTACCTAATGTCATTTATGTTGTAGTCTTTCTATTTTTTTAATTATAAAAAAAATCAAACACGGCCGAATCGTGTCGAAAAATTCCGCACTTCCGAGAGGGCAACATGGCCCTCCCGTGTCTTCGACACCTACCTGAGTCTCGATTTATTTTTATTTTTATATTTTATATTTTATTTTATTAAAAAAAAATGATGTACTGCGGTACACAAATGCACCAAACTCTTGAGACTAGTTAAGACACATCACGCGAATTATATCTTTCATGTCTCAAGGGATGGGGTTCTATGTAGGGGTGTAAACGATCCGAGCCGAGCCGAGCTTTAACTTGTTTGCCATATGTTCGTTCAATTTTAAAAAAGTTTGTTCGTGTTCGGCGTGATAAGAAAATTTAATGCTTGAATGTGTTTGTGAACATGTTCGTGAACGTGTTCGTTTTGAGTTCGTGTTCAATATGTTCAAACAATTAATAACTTTGTTCGCGAACAACAAATAAACAAAAATTTGACTTTTTTCGTGAACGATAAACAAACAAACATTTTTTCAAACTTATAGATAAAAATACATATAAATTATTGTCAAAAAATAAATACACATACACTAAGTAACTAACCAAACAATTGGCAGCCAAACTATATTAGAAATAGTTGAAAATATATGGGCCAGAGCTTATATAATGATTTTTTTCACTATATTACGTATTAGGGTAGGGTTTAGAGAGTATTATGTATCTTAAGGGCTTTAAGTCTTTTTAATTTTATTAAAATAAAATATTTTTAATTATTTTTTTAAAATAATCAAGCTATTAGTCGAGCCCTTAACGAGTTTGTTCACGAACAAGTCTAAAAAAATATTATATGAGCTTGTTCTTGAACATTTATAAACGAACACTAAACAAACTTGTTCACGAGCGTTTAGTAAACGGGTATAGAATTGTTCAAGCTCTGTTCGTTTATTACACGAGCCTCAAAATGTGTTCGTTTATGCTCACTTAACTAAATAAACGAACATAAACGAACGTTATCCGAGCATATTCACGAGCTGTTTGCCGAACGCTCTGTTCACTTACAGCCCTAGTTCTATGGGCCCAAGATTAGTTTGATGAAGCCAAAAACCCGAGACATAAAAACAACTCGGTTAAATGTCATACTTTTTTTATACCTTTGTTTTCATACCGTTTTGTGCTTGAGGTAATAGAGTTAAATTAGGAATCAACTATTTTAATTGAGTAAGGCATATCTATTAGAAAAATATTTTTATTATGATTTTGATTATTTCATATAAATGAGTTTTATACCAAAACAATGTCCTCAAATGTTGTCCAAATGCTTCAAAATATTTTTAAGTGATTTTTGCTAAGTTTTTGAAGCACTTCTTGAACTTTATTTTTTTACAAAAATCGGACAATTTCTCTATGTTGAGGTCCGCAGGTCGCCCTATAAGGCAACCTGAACCTGAAAGTTTTTCTTAAGACAGAACAACACAAAGAAGAAATATTGGGGAGGAGACCTGCTTGGGATATGCAATTTTTGTTGTATTCTCTTTTTCAAAGGGCAACCTGTCGCACCCTAGTTCGACCGGTTGCCTCTAGCACAAATGACCGGTCCACACCCTCTACAACATGTGTCAAATCTTATTTTAACAATTTAAACTTTCGAATTTTCAACATAGCAACCGGTCGCCCTATGATTTTTGACAGCAAATTCTATATATTGTTCAACCACTTATCTGTTAGATTTACTTTATTATTTCTTAACCATTTTTGTAGAATCCTTCTTTTGTAGACAAAAGTGAAGATGGAGGATCCTATGTTGGAAATCAAATCTTGAAGCTCTCCTATAAATAGATGAAGAATTTGAATGATCAAACACAACACTTCAATCTACAAAAGCACAACAAGAAATCAACAAATTTTCTCTAAGTCTTTATTTTCACATTCTTGTGTTATTAAACCTAGCACATCATTTTCATATCTAGATTGATAGATTTTCCTTTTTGATTACACTTGCACTTTTGAGTTTTAATATTTTCAAACTAATTGTAATCTTCATTGTAATTGTAAAATCATTCAAAACAAGAAATCATTGTTAGTGTTCTTGTGGTAAGAACACACTTGGTTGATTATTAGGTGTTGAAGAGTTTGGTACTCTTCATAGAGATGAGAAGAGTGTGGTGATCTTCTAAGTTGGTGTTGTAAGAAGAGTGTGGTACTCTTCAAGGTAAAGTTTGTATTGTTTGATATCAATAAAACTTTTTCCTTTTCGAAATCCATTTGGACATACTGGGTGGTAGATTACGTAGGCCCTCGGTGGGTTGAAGCTCTATAAATTATTGTGTGTTAATTTATTTTCTGCACTTTTACTTCTTTACCATCTTTATATTCGAAAAAAAGATACAAATCGAAAAATCGGGAAAATATATTCACTCTCTCTAGATTTTCGTAGCCACTTGGACTAACAGGTGGTATCAAAGTCAAACTCTTTAGCAAGATCGTTTTATCTTTGCGAGTAAAGAGGAGATCCATGGCTAAGAACAAAAGCTACCTCACCATCGGCGCCTCAACCAACAAGCCACCACTATTTGATGCCAACAACTATGCCTCTCGGAAGGACCAAATTGAATGCTTTTTACAAAGTTGCGGATTCGATATTTGGAACACGGTTATTAAAAGAGTAGCTCAACCAACCAAGAAAATTGGAGGATGGAACCTCGATTCTCAAAAGCTTCAAGGAGTTTGTAGGTCCCAAGGGGTGATACGTAAAGTTTAGAGGGGGGTTGAATAAACTTTATCAACTTTTTGATTTTAGTATTTTTAACAATTTCAGAGTTGACTCAAGTTAGCTAAGTCCTTGAGGGACAACTAGGTTGTCTTACACAACAAAGTTACCCACTCAACAAACTCGACTGAGCTGTTAATAGTATAACTTAGTTGTTTTCAGCTAACATTGAAAAATGCAGTTGACTTGGTTTTTAACAGCGAAAGACTTTCACCCTTAGAGTTTTGAGTACGTTTCTCAACACTTGTTTTAGAGAGTTATTAGCAGTAGACTTAAGCAATTTAACTTATCAGCAAATATAAAAATAATGCGAGAAATTAAGTGCGCTAAAAGTAAATATACACAAAATTTATAGTGGTTCGAGGATGGGGTAATTCCTCTAATCCACTCTTCTCCGACCCCCTGGAGGAATCCACTAAGTCACTTGACTTGGTTACACAGTAGTTATCAGTCCGATCAGCTTTGATCACACAGCCTGTTGCTCCTGGGACTCAGCTTCTTCACAAGACGGATGTCCTATTACTTCAGCCTCATTCAAACCTTTGTACTTGATCACTTATCCCTCCAACAGGTTCAAAGCTCTGGTTCGATGGAACCTTACTACACCTCCTTCAACCTTGGAGAGTAGACTCCTTGTTCTTGAAAACAATTTTTCCTCTTCAACTGATGAAGTTGTCTTTCCTTCACTGAGTGTGTTGGATTAATTTCATTCGATTTTAGGCTTGAGGATTTCTTTGTAAGCTTGAGAGATATTTTGCAGGTTATTGCTTGAATGCTTGTATGCTTGTGATAAACTTGGTAACCTTCTCTCAAATGACTTCTCAGCCTTTTATAGTGCACGTTTGAAAATATGTTCTTTGAAGAGATAGACACATTTTTCAAACAACACTTCGTAGGTTGTTGGTTTGTCTTGTCTTGCAGCATTGATGGAGACCATACCTTGAATTTAATGCTCTGCAGCCTTTCCTTCGCTTCTGCAGGATTTACTGTCATTTCATTGGTTCCTTGTTTTTTGCACTCTTTCAGCAAAACAACTTTACTGCTGGTAGCCTGACACATGCCTATACCTTGACTTGTCTTGACAACAGATCTCTTTCAGTTTTCTCGAGTCCTATCTACTTCATACCCCTTTGACATTCGTTTCCAATCATTTTGGAATGACTTTCCGGTTAGTCAGCTAACTGAGACAGCTTTTCTATCACTTGACTGATCCTTCACTTCACTTCACTCAGCTGCCATATAGTTGGGTCTTCTCTTCAATCTTTAGTCGAGTCTAGTAATCTTCAACTTGGTTGTCTTTAACTCAGCTCATAGAACCCTATATATTTCAAGTTGAATTACATTTGAAATGGGGTGCCAACTTCCTAATCTAAGTTTTATATGGTATCATCAAAATCTATACATAAATTATCCCAACAGAGTTTGATGAAAATGACAAAAAGTCATTCTCCTTAAATGGTAAATCTTTAAATATTTTACATTGCTCCTTACCGCTACCGGGTATAATAGGATTCGAGGAATAAGGTCCGCTCATGAAGTATGGGAAAAACTCAAAACCATATATGAAGGAACTAAGAAGGTCAAACAAGCCTGAAAACCATGCTTGTTAAAGACCTCAGAAACTTCATTATGTTCGAAGGAGAAAACATCTCAAAAATAGTGGAAAGGCTTGACAACATCGTCAATCCTCTAATGGTGCTTGGGAAAGCTTTCTCTGAACAAGACAAGGTAACAAAAGTCTTAAATTCTCTTCCTGGTTCTTGATCCGGAAAGGTGACAGCGATCACGAAAGCTCAAAATCTTGAAACTCTCAAGTTTGACGAGCTTATTGGAAATCTTCTCATTTACAAAGTATATCTCAAAGTAAGGAAGAATTCCAAACCATCCACCTCTCAGCCGGGTATGCAATCTATTCCTAAAGGCTTAGCATCTTCTTCAAATAATTCATATTATGCTAGCGATGAGGATGCCAAGGAAATGGCGGCCTTAGTATGAAAATTTGCAAAATTCGTAACTAAAAATAAAGAAAGAAAAGCAAGAGATAATTCTTGCTTTAATGCGGGAAATCCGAGCACTTTATCGCCGATTGTCCCAAAATGGCGGAGGAGGAACAAAAGGAGAAAAAGTTTTTTCCGAAAAAAAATGCCTTGAATGCGGACGTTAAAATATGGGACGAGCTACGTGCAATGTCCGATGATGAAGAAGAAGGCAAGCAAGGACTTATCGCCATTTATGAAAATAACGAGGTCCGCTCTAACTCTTCTTCTTCGTCTTTAATTGATGAACTTCAAGGAGATTATGATGAATTGCAAAATAAATTTAGAGATATAATTTGTAAATACAAAAGTTTAAAAAAAGATTTCAAAGAGCAAAAATTAGAAAAGGATAAATTATTTGCCTCTTATGAATCTCTTGATCATGCTCATACTATTACTCTTGGTAAAATCAAAACTTTTGATTTCGAAAAACAAATGCTCATTAAAGAGATTAAAATTTGAAGAAAGATGTGCAACATTTTAACTTCAGTACCGATAAGGTTACTAAAATTCTTGGTGCACAAAGAAGTGAGCATTCAAAATTAGGACTTGGTTACAAACCTTTTCAAACTAATTCTAAAAACAAGAACCAAGCTCCGACTTTTATTCGTGCTAGTAGTCCTAAAATTATTACTTATTTTTATTGTGGCAAAAATGGACATCTTGCTAGCACTTGTAGAATTACAAATAATAATAACTATTTTTGGAGACCCAAAGGTCTCAATGCTAACCCCCATGGAACCTAACACTCTAGGGTACCTAAAAATAATTTTAATATAGGTACTAGGGACAATTACAATGGAAGAAAAATCCAAATGACTCGTGGACAACGGATGTTCGCGCCATATGACCGAAAGATAATAACTTTTTACCACCTTCAAGCTCAAAGAGTAAGGAATGGTTATGCTCGTAAATGGCAAGGGCAAAATCATTGGCAATGGAGACATTGGTAATTCTTTTTTCTCTCTTCATGATGTTTTATTAGTAGATGGGCTTAAGTTCAATTTGATAAGTGTTAGCCAATTATGTGATTTGGGTTATAATGGTCTTTTTATCAAAGAAAAATGCCTTATTCTAAAAAATGGTAAAACTATTTGTGAAGCTAGTAGAAGAAGCAATCTTTACAAAATTTGTACAAGTAATTTAGTTAGTCAAATTGTTTCTTTTCTTGTCGCCAACAATGATTTAATGAATTTATGGTATAGGCGACTTCGACACATTGGAACAAAAAAATGCAAAATATTTACAAAAATCATCATGTCAAAGGACTACCCAAATTAAATTTTGAAAATCTTGGCTTATGTGACACTTGTCAAATCAACAAATTAGTTAAGAGTAGTTTTAAGCCCAAAGATGAAATTTCCACAACCAAACCTCTACAACTTCTTCATCTAGATTTGTATGGGGACATTGGTACGACTAGTCTAAGTGGAAAATATTATACTTTCGCTATAGTCGATGATTTTTCTCGATATACTTGGGTTATCTTTCTTACAAATAAAAGTGATGCCTCTTATGAGTTTCTAAGTTGTGTAGACATTTAGAAAATGAAAAAGAGGATATATCAAGACCATAAGGAGTGATCGAGGAGGAGAATTTGATAGTGAATTTAGAGTATTATATGAAACCAAAGGATACACACATAATTTTTCGGCTCCAAGAACTCCTCAACAAAATGATGTAGCTGAAAGGGAAAATTGAACACTACAAGAGATGTGTCGGTCTATGCTAAATGAATTTTCTCTTCCAAAATATTTTTGGGCCAAAGCCTTTAACACCACTTGCTATGTCATAAACCGGGTATATCTTCGCCCGAAGTTGAATAAAACACCGTATGAGTTTTGGAAAGGAAGAATACCAAATATTAGCTACTTCAAAATATTTGGTTGCAAATGTTTTATTTTGAACACTATGGATCAATTGGATAAACTCGATCCTAAGACCGATGAAGGAATTTTTATGGGATATTCAACTAAAAGCAAAGCTTACCGGGTTTATAACAAAACAAGTATGGTGGTTGAAGAATCAATTCATGTCAAATTCAGTGAAGCCTCCGGCGTGGAAACAATACTGAACGATGATAGTGGTGAAGAAAAAGAAGGGAAAATTATTCCAAATGATCAACCTTCTACCTCAAATGATCAACCTTCTCCCTCAAATGTTCAACAAGAGGATAAGGTTGATACTTCAGATCTACCCGTGACTCTAAAATAAATAAGATCATCCAAAAAATCTTATCATTGGGGATCTACTTGACAAGGTAATGACTAGAAGAAAATTAACCGAAAAAGCTCTTATATCTCAAAAAGAGCCAAAAAATGCAAAGGAAGTCATTGATGATGAAGATTGGTTTTTAGAGATGCAAGAAGAGCTCAATCAATTTGAAGCTCTATAAATCATTGTGTGTTGATTTATTTTCTGCACTGTTACTTCTTCACCATCTTTATATTCGAAAAAGAGGACACAAATCAAAAAATCGAGAAAATATATTCATCCTCTTTCTAAATTTTCGTAGCCACTTGGACTAACATTAATATCTCCTAGAATCAAGGGATGGAATATTCTTTCCTTATCCAATATTTAGTTACCAATTTGGAGAAGACTTTCTAAATTGGTAGGTTTCTATTTTCAGTCAACTCAGATTTGAGCAACTAAATGTCAATCAGATAGTCTAACCGACCAATGAAATATCTCAATCAGAATTCAAAAAGTCTAATTCGTGGCATCACAGAAATGCTATTAGAAGAGGCATAAGTGACTCGACCAGCCTGGTCAAATTTATAACTATGGCCGGAAAAATGCAAAATTAGTCATGCATCTATAGGGGCTTGCAATATTAGTCGTGCAATTTTTGACATTTCGATTTTAGTAATATATGTTTTGCTTCTTTTGAAATTTTAGTCCCGTAAATTTTGGATGTATAATTATGATCCTATAAGTTTTAGGTTTATGCAAATTTGGATTTGATGACTATTTCAATAAATCACTTATTTCCAAAATGTCTTTGGTAGCCAAATTATGCAATATACCTAAGATCAAGAAACAAGAATGGCAAGAGAGCTTATGTTAAGATCAAGAAACAAAAATGGCAAAGAGAGCTTATGTTTTTTCATTATGAGTTGAAATTATTTCCCATTAATACTATATATATATATATATATATATTAACTATATATAGTATAAATGGTAAATAATTTCAATTGACAATCTAATTTGTGGGATCGCAAATATGCTCTTAGAAGAGGCATAAGTTACTTAACCAACTTGGTCAAATTTATTTGGCGGTGTCTCATGGGCTCCATTGCAACCTCGGAAAATCTTCTCATTAGACATATCCAATCGGATGATTGTTGCGGCTTTTGTGATCACAAGACCCCTCTTCAGCCCATATTTTCTTTGAATGTGATTTTGCATCTATGTTGTGGAAATTGGCAGGCCTATCAGATTTGATTCTTCAATTTTCTCAACCTGTATTTACTCTGTGGCTTCAAGGCATATTGCTACACTGTGATAATGATATACGTGAACTTGTTGTCATCATTTGTGATTTTGTTTGGTTTTCCAGAAATAAAAAGAAATTTGGAGACACACCTTTATTACCCCCCCCACAGGTGGTCCTCTTGGCGAACAACAAGCTCATCGACTTTAAGGAAGCAAACTTGTGGCCCGAACGTCCCTCTCTCGGCCTCATTAGCCGTTGCTTGGATCGACGAAAGCCTCAAGGAATCAGTATATATTTCGATGGTGCAATTTCTACATCCAATTCATGCGCAGGTACAGGTGTTGTTATGTTCGCTGTTAGTAATTGGAGAGCATATATTACAAATAACTCACACACACACACAAGAGTATATAGGGGAAAACTTATATTATTTTATTATCACTTCCTTCACTTGATCAAATGGCTCCATAACAAGAGTATTTATAGGTGATACCCAAGATGAACATACACTTAATCATGCATCAATATTTAATTTTCATACATTCACCTATCCTTATTCATGCACAAAACCAAAAGTCACATACATGAATTTCACCTATTCATGCATAGAATATACTAGAACTATTTTACTTCAATGAATCTAGTTTATAATTCAACACTCCCCCTTAAGCTAGATTCATTACTCCAAGCGAAAATCGCAACTTCTTCAAAACATCAAACTTCAAGGGCTTCGTGAAGATATCCGCAATTTGGTCTTGTGACTTCACGAACTCAAGCTTCACTTCTTTCTTGGATATGTGCTCACGAATAAAATGATACTTTGTATCAATGTGTTTGCTTCATGAAACACCGGTTCTTCGCCAACGCAATAGCGGATTTATTATCCACATAAATCTCACCGGATCTTCTTGTGATAAATTAAGTTCCTTCAACAAACTTCTCAACCAAATAGCATGACAAACACAAGAAGTCACTGCAACATACTCCGCTTCACAAGTAGAAAGTGTCTCAATCGGCTGCTTTTTAGAGTACCAAGTGAATGTCGAACTTCCTATAAAGAAAACAAATCCGGTTGTACTTTTGCGACTATCAACATCACCAACCGAATCACTATCACAATAGCCCACAAGCTTGAAATTGTGAGAGGAGGTATAGAAAACTCCATGATCAACTGTACCTTTAATGTACCGAAGTATTCTTTTGGCAACTTTCAAATGTGATGTAGTAGGAGCCTCCATGTGACGACTTACAAGTCCAACACCAAAAAAAAAATAACCGGTCTCGTACAAGTTAGATACCTCAAGCTTCCAACAAGACTTTTAAAGTATGTGGAATTAATTTTCTCACCATCTTCGTGGAAGTACATTTTCACTCCACATTCCACGGGGGTGCTCACCAACTTGCAATTCTTCATCTCAAACTTCTTGAGAATTTCTTTGGCATATCCTTCTTGAGATGCAAAAATTCCATCATCTTGTTGCTTTACTTGAATCCCAAGATAATAAGAGATTAAGCCAATGTCCGTCATCTCAAATTCCTTTGCCATAGCTCTCTTGAAATCACCAAACATCTTTGGATTATTTCCTGTAAAAATCAAATCATCCACATACAAACAAACAAGTAACATATCACCATTTTTGTTCATTTTTACATAGAGAGCATGTTCATGTGGACATTTCGAAAAACCATTTTCTTGGAAATAGCGATTAATTCGGCTATTCCATGCACGAGGGGTTTGTTTCAACCCGTAAAGAGCCCTTTTCAATTTCAAGACTTTATCTTCTTAACCATTCACCACATAGCCCGGAGGTTGATCAATGTATACTTCCTCCTCCAAAACCCATTCAAGAAAGTAGACTTCACGTCTAACTGGTGAATTTTCCAATGATTTTGGGCTGCAAGGGAAATGATCAACCGAATAGTTTCAAGGCAAGCAACGGGCACAAATACCTCATCATAGTCAATTCCAGCTTTCTGCTTGTACCCCTTTGCCACTAATCTGGCTTTATATTTTTCTATCTCGCCTTTTCCATTTCCTTTTATTTTGTACACCCACTTCACACCGATCGTGTTTTTACCTTTAGGTAGTGATGCTAGCTCCCACGTATCATTTTTCTCGATCGCTTTTATTTCTTCATTCATAGCATTTCTCCATTTTTCATCATGAGCAGCATCATCATAACTCACAGGCTCGGAATCCGTAAACAAACAAAATTGAGTAAAATCACTCAAATTTCTTACTTCTTACCAAGTGATGATGGCTTGATAGGTCCACAAACATCCGAGTATATCAACTCCAGTGGATGTTGAGCTCTAGACATAGACTCCTTCGGAAAACTATTTCTAGCTTGTTTCCCATAAAGACATCCTTCACAAAGTTGATTTGGATGATTTATGGAAGGCAAACCTTTCACCATTCTTTGTTTGCTCATCATTTTGAGGCCATCAAAGTTCAAGTGTCCAAGCCTCAAATGCCATAGCCAAGATGCATCTTTGAAACAAGACTTTAAGAACATAGGGACGTTATTTTGAATGTTTAGCAACAACATTCTATTCTTCGTCATAGGTACCTTGGCCAAAAATCTCCCATTTTCATCCTTCATGGTCAAACTTCTATTTTGCAAGTGTATATCATATTTTTTCTCCAACAGTTGTCCCAAACTCAAAATGTTACTTTTAATGGTCGGAACATAAAAGACACTTGAATTAAATTGATGCCTTCCATCTTTTGACTGAATCAAAATTGTACCTTTCCCTTTGACTTGAACTTTTGAAGAATCTCCAAAAGTTATATCACCATCGACCGATTCATTAAGTTCCACGAACAAATCTTTCTTTCCACAAATGTGACTACTTGCACCGGAGTCAAGATACCATTGATTCCCCTTCTCATCTTGATTATTTTTGCAAGCAAGAAGCAAAGTGGGATCTACATCTTCTTTATCATTGCTCTCTACAAGATTACTTGTCTCCTCTACGTTACTTCTATATTCCCAAGCATAATGACCAAAGCGGTGACAATTATAACACTCAATTTCTGATTTGTCATACCTTGGTTGATTTGGCCTGTATCCTCCACCTCTCGGGCCTCTACCTCGTCTGCGGCCTCTTCTTTGAATGAAGTTTTGGCTTGTGTCATTATTGTTTGCGGTGTATTTGTCACCTCGTCCCCCTCTTCCATGACCTCGACCTCTATCTTGGCCTTGTCTACGAAATCCTCCACGTCCTCGACCTCTTTGGGACATGCCTTGGTTTGTCTCTTTCTCTTTCATAGATATCTTTGCTTTCAAAGCATGTTCCACCAATTTTTGAACCGTTTTTTTCAATCTTTCTTCATGAGCTTGCAAAGATCCGGCAAGTTCATCAACGGTCATGGTGTCCAAGTCTTTGGACTCTTCAATGGCAACAACTGTTAGTCCAAGTGGCTACGATAATCTAGAGGGGGGGTGAACAGATTATGTCGATTTTTCGCAAATCACTTTCTTTTTCGAATCAACAAGTAAATGACAAGAATGTAAATGCGGAAATTAAACAACACTCATTGATTTTAAGAGGTTCAACCCACCTAGGGCCTAATCCTCTACCACCCCAGTATCTCCGGGATGGATTTCAAAAAGAAAAAAAGATTTTATTAATTACCACAATTAATACAACACCTTGAGGATCACCACAATCCTCTTACAACACCTTCAAGGAGATTACCACAATCTTCCTTCACCACCTTTGAAGAGTACCACACTCTTCAAACACCTATCACCTAGATCACCCAAGTGTATTCTTACCACAATAATACTCACAAGGATGTCTTGTGTTGAATGATGGACAAAAATTCAAGATTACAACTCTATGAAACCAATACAAAGATTGAGTGCAAGTGTAATCAAGAATCAAAAAGCCTAGACCTCAAAGATGTGCAAGTGAAAGTACTTAGGCTATTACAACAAGAATATAAAAATGAAAGCTTGAACAATTTGCAGATTTCTTGTTGTGTATTTTGCTTGTGTGTGTTGTATCTTGTGTCTTCAATTCATCCTCTATTTATAGAGAAGCTTCACCAACATCGGCTCCCAATATAGGCTCCTCTATCTTCACTTTTGTCTATAAAAAGAAGATCACAAGATGTAGAAATATTGTACAAAATTGAAAAGCAAATCTTGTCATCACAGTTAAACGTTGGAATTTTTTGTCAAAAAATAACATAGGGCGGCCGGTTGCCCTGTTGAAGATTTCGATTTGTTTAAAAAAATAGTGCCATCCAGTAGAGGTTGCGGGGGTGCGACCGATCGGAGGGGGTCGACCGTCGCCCAGTGGTGCGACCGGTCGGCCTCCCTGGACCGTCCCCTCTCCCTTTTTTCAAACCCGCATGTTCGTTTGGAGTTTCTTATCTTTCAGTACCGGTCGACCACTTTGGGCGACCGGTCGACCTCCCTTTTAGATGTTGTCCGATTTTTTCAAAAATAAACTTCAAGAAATACTCCAAAAAATTAGTAAAAATATTTTAAATCATTTGAGAGTATTTAGACAACATTTATAAACATAGTTTTGGTGTAAAAACCAATTTAAACAAAACCATCAAAAGTGTTGTCCAATTTTTATCAAATTAAAAACTCTAAGAAATACTCCAAAAATTAGTAAAAACATTTTAAATCATTTAGGAGTATTTGGACAACATATAAAAACATTGTTTTGGTATAAAAACTTATTAAAACAAAATCATAAAAATCTTGATAAAAACATTTATCTAACAAACTCCCCCTTTTTGATGATTACAAACCAAAACAATTTTAGAAGGTCGATTTTAAAACAAAACAAATTTTCCGGTCTTAAAACAACAATCAATTTCAAGCAAGATTCATCATAAGTACAAGCACACAGGGATAGTAGCAAAGATTTTTCAAAATCATTTTTGCACAAGCTCCCCCTATCAATATGCATATCAAGAACAAGTATACAAGCAACAACTAAAAGCTAAAAGCTTAGCTTTCACAACTTAAGCTTGAATTTATAAGCTCCCCCTGTCACAAAACATCATTAGTCAAGTATAAAAGTCCACAATACATCAAATGGACTAAGCAATATTAGCTTATGGCTTTTAAGAGCCCTAGATTATAGCTTTTCTTGCAAGCTTATTTTCGCTTCTTTGAGCGTATGAGCGTTTTTCCTGTTTCTCCCCCTTTGGAATCATCAAAAAGAATGCTAGCACAATAAAAACATCATATATTCATATCAAAGTGCGCAAATTTATCGATTTATCGAGCTTTTTGAAAATTGAAGCTTAAATTCCAAACAAAAAATGATCAATTGACTTGCAAAAGCTCATTTGATTGATAAAACATGATCTCTATATACTTATAAGACTTTTCAAATCGAGAGAATCATGTAGGTGATGAATTTTTCTTTGAAACATTTCGTCGAACACTTGGCGTGCGTCGAATAAAACTAGAAGAATATAACGCCTTTGGGATTCGTTTAAGCCAAAAATTTTCATCACCAATTCAGTTCAAACAACATTCAATACATCATAAATATAAAGCTCATCACATTCATATGAAACTAGCATCAAGAATTTTGCAAATAAGTCAAAATCTCAAGGGTTCAACCCAATTGAACAAATGGAGTAGAATTCTTACCATTTATACGGTAAAGATGAGCAATGATGATAATAATTGAGCCTAATGAAGTCCAAAATATAAAACATATGCAAGAAAACAAATTTGAAGTGAAATTAGTGTGAATTTGGCAAAGGGGACGAAAAATGGCCAAAATGAGTTAAAATGAAGAATGCTGAAGACAGAACGGTTTTAATCCAATTTTTAGCTTAGGGCGACCGGTCGAGGTTAAGGGCAACCGGTCGACGTTGAGGGCGACCGGCTGCCTTCAACCCTTTCAGCCCACTGTCTGTCAGTTTTTTTCAAAAATCCGAATTTTCAACCAAAAATCCGATTTTTTGCCCCTAAGTTTTAAAAACATGCAAAATACAAACATAAGCCTCATTCAATATGCATTATGCCTAACCGAGCTCGTATCGAAGCAAAAGTCTCGGAAGATAGCGGTTTTGTAAAAATGTCCGCTAATTGATCTTGAGATGGTACAAAAGATATCTCAATTTTTCATTTTGAAACACAATCCCTTAGAAAATGATGTCGAATCTCAATATGTTTAGTACGGTTATGATGAACCGGGTTTTGAGCAATGTTTATAGCGGAAATATTATCACAAAAGATAGGAACACTTTCAAAAGAACATTTATAATCCGCTAAGGTTTGTTTCATCCAAAGAAGTTGTGTACAACAAAATGCCGCGGAAATATATTCGGCTTCGGTCGTTGAAAGTGAAACACAATTTTGTTTCTTTGAAAACCAAGAAACTAGGCAATCACCTAGAAATTGACATGATCCGGAAGTACTTTTCCGATCATCAATATTTCCCGTATAATCCGAATCACTATAACCTTTAAGAGAAAATTTTTCATTCTTTGGATAGAATAAACCATATTGAATAGTGCCTTTCAAATATCGAAAAATCCATTTAACGACACTCATATGAGATTCTTTGGGATTGCTTTGAAAACGAGCACATAGGCATACGGCATGAAGAATGTCCGGTCTACTTGCGGTTAAATAAAGTAAACTACCAATCATACCTCTATATTTGGATTCATCAACCGACCTGCCTTTTTCATCTTTGTCAATCTTGACGTTTGTTGCCATTGGGGTAGAGACGGTTCTTCCTTCTTCAATGCCAAATTTCTTCAAAAGCTCCTTTGTATATTTTGATTGAGAAATATAAATTCCTTCTTGGCATTGCTTAATTTGAAGTCCAAGGAAAAAGTTGAGCTCCCCCATCATGCTCATTTCAAATTCACCTTGCATTAACTTAGAAAATTTCTTGCACAAGGATTCATTAGTAGCACCAAAAATAATATCATCAACATAAATTTGCACTAATAAGCAATCTTGCCCTTTTTCAAAAACAAAGAGAGTAGTGTCAACTTTACCTCTTGTAAAACCATTTTGCAAAAGAAAAGAGCTAAGTCTATCATACCATGCACGGGTGCTTGTTTCAAACCATATAAGGCCTTTTTAAGTCTATAAACATCATTAGGCCTAGAAAAATTTTCAAACCCCGGAGGTTGTTTTACATAGACTTCTTCTTGAATAATATCATTTAAAAATGCGGATTTTACATCCATTTGGTAAAGCTTGAAATTTTTAAAACAAGAATAGGCAAGTAAAATACGAATAGCTTCTAAACGTGCTACGGGTGCAAATGTTTCATCATAATCAATACCTTCTTCTTGACAATAACCTTGAGCTACTAACCTTGCTTTGTTTCGAACAATATTGCCTTGGTCATCGAGCTTGTTCCGAAATACCCTTTTTGTACCAATAATTGTTTGAGATGGAGGACAAGGTATTAATTCCCATACATCATTCCTTTCAAATTGATTCAACTCCTCTTGCATCTCTAAAACCAATCCTCATCTTCAATAGCTTCCTTAGCATTTTTAGGCTCTTTTTGAGATATAAGAGCTTTCTCGGCAAATTTTCTTCGAGTTATTACTTTATCAAGGGGATCACCAATAATAAGATCTTTTAGGTGATCTCCCTTAAATTTCAATGCTACAGGAAGATTCAAAGTATCACCTTTATCTTCTTGAGGAACATTTGAGCTTGAAGATTAATCATTTTGAGTATCATCTTGAATAATGGGTTCAACAATATCCTCTTCATCACTTTCATCATTGGGTATCCTTTCAACACCCGAAGCTTCATTGAATTTGACATGGATGGATTCTTCAACAACCCCACTAGTCTTATTGTAAACCCGATATGCTTTGCTCTTGATTGAATACCCCATAAATATTCCTTCATCGGCCTTAGGATCAAGTTTGTCTAATTGATCCTTAGTATTCAAAATAAAACATTTACATCCAAATATTTTGAAATAACTAATATTTGGAGTTCTTCCTTTCCAAAGCTCATATGGAGTTTTATTCATTTTTGGACGAATATAAACTCGATTAATTACATAGCAAGCGGTACTTACGCTTTCGCCCAAAAATATTTTGGAAGTGAAAATTCATTGAGCATGGACCGACTCATTTCTTGAAGTGTCCGATTCTTCCTTTCGGCTACTCCATTTTGTTGAGGTGTCCTTGGAGCCGAAAAATTATGACTATATCCCTTGGTTTCACAAAAGACTCTAAATTCATTTGTCAAATTCTCCACCTCGATCACTTCGAATAGACTTAATAGTATCTTCCTTTTCATTTTCAACAAGTCTACACAACTTAACAAACTCATTGACGGCATCGCTTTTATTTGTAAGAAATAGAGCCCAAGTATATCTAGAAAAATCATCAACTATAACAAAAGTGTAATGTTTTCCACTTAGACTAGCCGTACCAATATCCCCATACAAATCAAGATGAAGCATTTGTAGGGGTTTGGTAGTGGAAATTTCATTTTTGGGCTTAAAACTACTCTTAACTAATTTGTTCTTTTGACAAGTGTCACATAAGCCAAGATTTTCAAAATTCAATTTGGGTAGTCCTTTTACATGTTGGTTTTTGTAAATAGTTTGCAAATTTTTGTATCCAACATGACCAAGTCGCCTATGCCATAAACTAGTTAAATCATTATTGGCGACAAGACAAGAAACATTTTGACTAACCAAATCACTTTTACAAATTTTGTAAAGATTGCCTTTTCTAATTGCTTCACAAATAATTTTATCATTTTTGGAAATAAGGCATTTTTCTTTATTAAAAACAACATTATAATTTGAATCACAAAGTTGGCTAACACTTATCAAATTGAACTTAAGCACTTCTACTAAAAGAACATTACTAAGAGAAAAAGAAGAGTTACCAATTTCTCCATTTCCAAGAATTCTTCCTTTGCCATTGCCGAACATGACCATACCCTCCTCTTGGAGCTTGATGTTGGTAAAAAGTTATCTCTTTCCGATCATATGGCGTGAACATCCGCTGTCCACGAGCCATTTTGAATCTTCCATTGTTGTTATAGCCCCTATAACCTCGGTATTTTCATCGTCTATAGCCATAAGACCATGTTCGGATTCTCCTTCCTCGTCGGTTGTTTCAAGTAATTCATCCCAAGTTTTGACGTCCGCATTTAACGCCTTCTTTTTCGGAAAAAGCTTTTTCTTCTTTTGTTCCTCTTCCGCTAATTTTGGGCAATCGGCTATGTAGTGCCCGGATTTTCCGCATTTGAAGCAAGAATTGTCTCTTGGCTTTCTTGCTTTATTTTTGTTTACAAATTTTGCAAATTTTCTAACAAGAGCGCCGTTTCTTCATCATCCTCATCACTAGCATAATAAACATTATTAGAAGAAGATGCTAAGCCTTTAATAATATTTTGCGTACCCGATTTAGAGGTGGATGGTTGAGAATTTTTCCTCTCCTTGAGATATACTTCATAGATGAGGAGATTCCCAATGAGCTCATCAAACTTGAGTGTCTCAAGATTTTGGTCACCTTATCTTCTTCGGAGATGACCTTTCCAAGAGCAACAAGAGGATTGATAATGTTGTCAAGCCTTTCCACCATTTTTGATATGCTTTCACCATCATGCATATTGAAATTTTCAAAGTCTTTCACAAGCATTGTTTTTCTTGCTTGCTTCACTTTCTTTGTGCCCTCATAGATAGTTTCTAATTTTTCCCAAACTTCATGTGCCGACCGTATGCCTCTTATGCGATTATATTCGGTGGCGATAAGAGAGCAATGTAAAATATTTAAGGCCTTACCGTTTAAAGAGAAAGCCTTCTTGTCATTTTCATCATATTCCTTGAACGGCTTGGGAGTCGTGGTACCATCCTATAATTTTGTTGTTGGTTGAGCAACTCCTTCAATGACCACATTCCAAATATCAAATCCGCACCCTTGTAGAAAGCACTCCATGCGGTCTTTCCAAAATGCATAGTTGTTGGCTTCGAATAGTGGTGGCTTGTTGGTGGAGGCGCCGGTGGTGAGATAAGCTTCATTCGTAGCCATGGATCTTTCCTCTTTACTCGGAACGAGCTAGTCAAAGAGTTTGGCTCTGATACCACTTGTTAGTCCAAGTGGCTACGATAATCTAGAGGGGGTGTGAATAGATTATGCCGATTTTTCGCAAATCACCTTCTTTTTCGAATCAACAAGTAAATGACAAGAATGTAAATGCGGAAATTAAACAACACTCATTGATTTAAAGAGGTTCAACCCACCTAGGGCCTAATCCTCTACCACCCCAGTATCTCCGGGATAGATTTCAAAAAGAAAAAAAGATTTTATTAATTACCACAATTAATACAACACCTTGAGGATCACCACAATCCTCTTACAACACCTTCAAGGAGATTACCACAATCTTCCTTCACCACCTTTGAAGAGTACCACACTCTTCAAACACCTATCACCTAGATCACCCAAGTGTATTCTTACCACAAGAATACTCACAAGGATGTCTTGTGTTAAATGATGGACAAAAATTCAAGATTACAACTCTATGAAACCAATACAAAGATTGAGTGCAAGTGTAATCAAGAATCAAAAAGCCTAGACCTCAAAGATGTGCAAGTGAAAGTACTTAGGCTATTACAACAAGAATATAAAAATGAAAGCTTGAACAATTTGCGATTTCTTGTTGTGTATTTTGCTTGTGTGTGTTGTATCTTGTGTCTTCAATTCATCCTCTATTTATAGGGAAGCTTCACCAACATAGGCTCCCAACATAGGCTCCTCTATCTTCACTTTTGTCTACAAAAAGAAGATCACAAGATGTAGAAATATTGTACAAAATTGAAAAGCAAATCTTGTTGTCACAGATTACAACGGTTGGAATTTTGTCATGTCAAAAAATAACATAGGGCGACCATTTGCCTGCTTGAAGATTTCGACCGTTTAAAAAAAAAAAATAGCGATCCGGTAGGGGGTTGCGGGGTGACGCGACGGTCGGGGTCGACCGGTCGCCCGAGGTGCGGCCCGGTCGGCCTCCCCTGACCGGTCCCCTCTCCCTTTTTTTCAAACCTACATGTTCTCGTTTCGAGTTTCTTATCTTCGTGCAATCCGACCACTTTGGGCGACCTCCGACCTCCCTTTTAGATGTTGTCGATTTTTTCAAAAATAAACTTCAAAAATACTCCAAAAAATTAGTAAAAACATTTTAAATCATTTGGGAGTATTTAGACAATATTTATAAACATAGTTTTGGTGTAAAAACCAATTTAAACAAAACCATCAAAAGTGTTGTCCAATTTTTATCAAATTAAAAACTCTAAGAAATACTCCAAAAATTAGTAAAAACATTTTAAATCATTTAGGAGTATTTGGACAACATATAAAAACATTGTTTTGGTATAAAAACTTATTAAAACAAAATCATCAAAATCTTGATAAAAACATTTATCTAACAACAACAACATAATTAAATTTCGGATCCAAAGATCTCAAAATTTTGCCAACAATTCGATCATCCTTCATATCATCTCCGTATCTCTTCATTTGATTGGTGATAGCCAAAACTCTTGAATGTAATCCGAAATAGACTCGGAATCCTTCATGTGTAGAGATTCAAACTCACCTCTGAATGTTTGAAGACGGACCTTTTTTACTTTGTCAACTGCTTTAAAAGAGGCTTGAAGAATTTCCCATGCTTGCTTGGAGGTAGTTGCCGTAGCAACTTTCTCGAACATCTTCTCATCCAAACTTTGATGGATGAGTGTGAGCGCCTTTTGGTCTTTCTTCTTGGCGTTTGCATCATCTCCTTCAAGATCTTTCTCCACAGGGTCCCATACTTCATAGGCTTCAAGCAAGGCTTTCATTCTAATACGTCAATTATCAAAATTTTCTTTGGTGAGTGATGGAACTAGAAATGGTGTCCCGTTTGACATTTTTCTTCAAGCTTTGGTCTCCTCTCACTGGTTGAAATTTATGGTGATGCTCCTGCAATAATACTCGCTGTCAATGGTGAAGCGTCATTCCCAAGTAGCTGTGTTGCTGTCCATGAAGATATAATCGCAGCAAAGGCTCAAATGTCATCTGTTAGCATCTTTTGGACTAGACGTTCAAACAATTTTATTGCTCATTTTCTTGCTTCTCATGCAAAAAAACATGTTGGTTGATTTTTTTAGTTGGGATTCACTCCCGGAACCGTTTTGTCAATCGTTGTTGGACGATTTCCAGCGCCGTTAATCTATTAATGTTTTTTTTCCTCAAAAAAAACTTGGTAAAATTTATAATTATGGAGGGAAAAATGCAAAATTAGTCATGCATCTATAAGGGGTTGCAATATTAGTCCGAGATATGAGTTTAACATGTATTATTTCATACTTATGGACATACAAAAATAATCAAATTTGAAAAAATTAGTTATTTTGACTAATAGGACTGATAGTATCACAATTAAAAAGTATAAAACTAAAATTATCAAAGCCTAATAATTGCAGAATTAATAATATTATTTTTACTAAGGGGCAAACAGGACTAAAATTGTAATTTTAGAAATTACTGGACTAATTGCAACACGTCTATAAATACAGGACCAATTTCGCAATTTTCCCTAACGAGGCACGCTCATGGTCCAGTTCTACCAAATGTAATGGTCCCATCCTCGGACATATCGTTGGCATCTATACATATCAGCAGGTATGACTGATGTCATATAGATATTCATTTTTTTTTATCAAATTAATTCTCATTCTTAAAATGTATAAAAACATCATTTCATTTATATACTTATATTAACCCGAAAGACAACTAGGGTACTTATCTTGATTCAGTGATAATTTATCCTTTTTCATAAGTTAACTGAATTACACAACACATAATTTCCACGAATCACACGACTATTTCCACCTTATTACACAACAACAACAAATAAAATAAAAATACAAATAAAAACAAAGCAAGACATAATTCTTTTATTGCATTTGCTTGGTGGCCATTCTTGAATATTTTCCTTCTTAGAGACGTCGTTCCGAGGTCCAATGTGGCAATGATGGACTAAAATGTGTTGACACGACTCTTGAGTCAAGAAGATCAATCATTGGCTTAGAGGTAACGCACCTAGGCACCTTATACTGATTAATGGAAGCACCCTTTGAGACTGCATAGTCCATTAGCTCTTGAAATGTTCCATTTTTCACAACTCGAATCTCCAATGGCCCAATTGACTTGTCTACCACTCGACATCTGCGGTATTGTTGGTCGAACGACTCCTCCATGGTCAGACAACATTGGCTTAGCACCTCATCACTAGGCGACTTGGTCGGGTCCTTTTCCATTAGCTCCCAATATATAACATAATGACCCGGGATGATTTTTGTATCCGCATAGCTAGTGTACTCGACCACGTTTGTGTTGAATTCACGAAGCAATTGAGAGGCATTCTCTACCGCTACTTGTAGCTCGGGCTCCCTGGTTTTGTCACTGTCGATAGTGAGCAGCACGTTTTTCCGTCTGATGAATTCGAATTGCGGCAGCTTGTTACGAAACCCAGTGACTCGGAGAACGTCACCGATTTGGTATCGATATAAACCCGAATTTGTGGTGACCACAAGTTCGTATTCCTTTCCAATTTCAACGTCCACCAAGTCAACAAGTTGGGGTGGTGTTAGCCCATGTGAGTTGGACTCATGTGGCAAGAACTCGAAATAGGCCAAGAATGGCATGAGTGTGTAGGAAACTTCGGATGGTTTGCACATGGGATTGAGATTGAGCCCAAAATAGCACTCCGATGATGCATACATCATGGATACTATTGGCAATCCTCCGCTATAGTAATTAAGAGTCGGGATATATTGAGCCATTGATCCAGTAATAACTGTACCAATGTATTTTGTATTGGGCCAAATTCTGGTGATAATTGCATCCCAGTTGTCCTTTTCACACTCCTGGCCGATAGCGTCTGCCAAATCTGGGTCGGATCGCGCGAATCGGGTCATACATTCACGAACTGATGTGTCGGTCACTTTCGGGTTGAATGACCCGGTTCGGATATCATGAGTTAGTTGTTGCCAGTTGACCTGGAGGAACCTGATGGCCATTAGGAGGCCAGAGGCGAACATTGCCCCGACAGCGGCGACATTTTCACGCTCGTAAAGTCCACACAACATTTGAGTGTACATGCTTTGGAATGAGTCCACGCAGTGAACGGCTTCGTTTGGAGAGACCATAACATCGTCCGGGTTATCGGATCGGTTCTTGAAGATATCCGATTTAAACAAGCTCGTAAGTGAGGATCGTACCGGGATTCCACCCTTTGTCTTTGTCTCCGGCTTTGTAAATAAGAATTGAAGCACTTTGCCTTTGTCCAGTCCCTGCGCGTACCTATTCCATTTAAAAAAAAAAAAAAAAAAAAACATTACTTCACCACAAATATTTTCACATACAAGAAAAAAAGAAAAGAAAAAAATATAATGTTTCTTTTATTTAAGGTATAATTACAAAAAACTACTCATGAGGTTTGGGGTTTTTTACAAAAAAAAAAAAACTCCTGAATGGAGTAAAGTGCAATACTTTATCTTATGTAGACTTACTGGCCGGTGACAGGCATTATAAGACTGAAAAGACGCAGACGGAGATTTGAATCTGCTTTGGTGGATGGAATCAACTTTCCTTCACCACTAGAAGTTCCAGTGCTGCTCAAAAACAGAGAAACAAACCCAAAGTTTTTAGCATACAAATGAACCAATGAGATTATAAAATTTAGTGGTAATACCACAAATCGACCATTTACAATTTTTGAAAATAAAACATAACAAGATTTTTAAAAAAATATTTTTTAATCATATTGACTAAAAACTAATGGTCATACTAGTACTTATCATTTTTTCAAAAACTGTTCGGAGAAATAAGAAGGAAAACAAGAGCATAAGTTGACAATTATATTAAAAAGTAGTAAAAAAAACGACACATGTTAATGAAAATCATAGCTAAAAAACCATTTTTGTTATAGACAAATAGCCAAAAATCTGACCGACTGTAAAATCTAACCTAACAATGAATTCAGAGACAGGGTGAGTAGTTAAAATTGGAGAGGAGTCTCCATCAGCCATTCTTCGGATCAACGGCTGGAGATCGTCGTAGGTGACGATCGGGATCTTAGATTTGAACGTCTCCCGATCCGTGGCTCCGTTGAGATTGAAACCTTTGAGATATTCTGTCTCGGCATTTTGTGTGAGGATTTTGGCCAACACATTTTTTTGCACCGCGTCGGCGTTTCGGCTCATCTCTTCGATGAACTGAAGCGCCTCCCCGTTGTTCGAGTTAGCCGCCATTGATTAAGAAAACTGTGTATTTGATTTTGAGAGAGAGAGTTTGTTTGAGGATTGAAGGAAGGGTATTCACACTATTTATAGAGCAACAGGGGAAATTTAAGAAAGGTTTTTGAGTTTGCTCATTTTTGGCGTGGTAGTTGTATGTTTGGAGCAACTCCGAGTTTTTTTGCTTAAATTAAATGAGTGTGTGCATGATTGCAAGTCAACTCAAAAGGGAGGTGTGTTGTAATAATGTAGATTATTGTAGCATGGGAGGGCTCATTTTCTCTCGTGGAATTTTTTTATAGAGCTATCGCGCAAATCTCAAGAGTTGTTCACATGGTTCTTTCAAATTGAATAATATAATGTTGAATTTTTCGAGTTTTTTTTTTTTTTGTCTATTGTCATTATTTGTACTCCTAAATATTTATTTTTTAGAAGAATTTGTACTGCAGAACTTAATTTCAAGAAACCATGTGAAGAAGTGATGATGGGTGTGTTGAATTCAAATAACCCATAAAAGTACTTGTATTCTTATTATGCAAAATCAAAAGTGGATTACAAAGAAACAAAGGGGAGCCTTATATAGGCAAATAGAAAATCTAAACCTAAACGGACTAAAATCCTAACCATAAAAGGACTACACTTAAATAAGGAAACTAAATATATATTATATTTTAACACTCCCCCTCAAACTCACGATGCAACCGCAAGAAGCATTGAGAGTTTGTCAAACAAGAAACGAAAACGCGAAGAGGAATGTGCATTGGTAAACATATCAGCAATCTGCACAGAAGAAGAGATAAAAAGCAATGTGATGATACCAGTCTGATAATAATGTCGAATAATATGGCAATCCATCTCAATATGTTTAGTCCTCTCATGGAAAATTGTATTGCGGACAATCTGAATAGCTCTCTTATTATCACAATGCAGCGGAGTGGGACGATCAAGAAAAACCCATATCTGCTAGCAACCAATGTAACCAAACTATCTCACAAGCAGTAGTTGCCATGGCACGATACTCGCCTTTCTGTGGAAGATATAGAAACCACATCTTGTTTCTTACTCTTCCAAGAAATGAGAGAGTCACTGTAAAACACAAAAAACCAAATGATAGATTTGCGATATGTAGGATCACCACCAATCAAAGATCGTAGTATGCACGCACTCCAAAGAAGAACTAGACGGAAGTAAAAGACTTTGAAACCGAGTTCCCGAAGATATCTAAGAATATGCAAAACAGCAGCCCAATGAACTGTAGAGGGAGAAGTAACAAACTGACTAACCACATGAACAACATGTGCAATATCTGGACGAGTAACTGTGAGATAAACCAAACTGCCAACAACAGTACGATATAAACTGGGATCCGACAAGGGAGAACCATCAGAGGGAGAATATCAAGCATTAGTCTCAAGCGGAGTATCAACAATCTTGTTATCAGTAATACGTGCACGCTCAAATATATCAGTAATATACTTTGATTGAGACAAAAGATAACCCTACGGGAAAGAGGCAACCTCAATACCAAGAAAATAACGGAGCGGACCCAAATCTTTCATAGCAAAAGAACGGGCTAACGTAGACTTCAAAGTTTATATACCATCAAGATCATCACCAGTAATAATCATATCATCAACATATAAAGCAAGTAAAATACGACATGTCCACTACTTTTGACAAACAAGGCTGAATCATGATCACTTGGTCGAAAACCAAGAGAAGTAACAACACAAGTAAACTTTTCATACCACGCTCTAGAGGCTTGCTTAAGGCCATAAAGAGCTTTACGAAGCTTACAAACATCACCTGGTTGATGGGAAACACCAGGAGGAGGTTGCATGTATACTTCGTCAACAAGATCACCATTCAAAAAAGCATGCTTTACATCCATCTGAGATATACCCCATCGACGAACCGAGGCGACTGCAAGAAGGGTGCGAATAGTTGTCATCTTTGTAACAAAGCAAATGTCTCCTCATAATCGATCCCATACTCCTGAGTATAACCCTTAGCAACTAGTCGGGCTTTATATCTTTCAATAGACCCATCAGATTTTGTTTTGATTTTGTAGACCCAACGACATCCAATTGCATGTTTTCCCGGTGGTAAAGGTAAGTATGAGTATGATGCAAAACAGTAAGTTCCTCAGCCATAACATCCTGCCAAAGTGGATCACGAATCGCCTCTCTATAGGATGAAGGCTCAGAAATACAATGAAGAGAGGCCAAAAAAGAGACGAATGAACTAGAATAACAAGAGTAAACGAAATCTGGTAACTTAGTAGACATACGGACACGTGTGGATTGACGATGAGCAACATCAGGAGCCGCAGTTGGAGAAGTTGACGGGACATCATTAGTAGCAGGAGAATCGGTCACATCGTAATCAAGTCAATGTACCGTAACCTGGCAGAATCAACTAGTAGTGGACTCGTCACCATGAAAAGGGTCAATATGAATGAGATCGAACCTGGATACATTATGGGAGCCAGCTGGGACATAAAAGAATGGAATATGTTCAAGAAATACTACATGACGCGAGACATATAATTTTTGGCTAACTGGATCAAAACAACGATAACCTTTCTGGCCTTCCCCATAACCAAGAAAAAAGCATAAAACAGACCGCGGGGTCAACTTAGTACATTCAACTTGAGGTCGAAGGACAAAGCAAGTAGAACCAAATACGCGCAAAGACAAATAATCAGGAGCATACCCATACAACTTCTCAAATGCTGTCATACCCAAATTATGCGAAGTAGAAATTCTATTAATCAAATAGGTAGCAGTAAGAACTACTTCCCCCCAAAAAACACTAGGAACACTAGCAGACAACAAAAGAAACCTAGCAGTTTCTACAAGATGTCTATGTTTTCTCTCAAAGAACACCATTTTGCTTAGGGGTATCCGTCAAGATGTTTGTCGATCGCACCATCGAAGCAAGTAAAGTAAGAAAAGCATTGGAAGAATATTCCCCACCCAAGTCACAACAAAAACACTTTATGGTGGCTAAATGTTGGGTTTTCACAAGTGCTCGAAAGTTGCAGAAGATGTTGAAAAAATCAGAATGTTGTTTCATAAGATAAACCCAACAATAACGTGTATAATCATCAATAAACGAAATATAATATCGAGATCCACCCTTTGTGTTAACAGGGGAAGGTCCCCATACATCAGAATGAACAAGATCAAAAGGCGCACGAGAAACAGAGACACTTTTATTGAAAGGTAAAGCAGAAAATTTTTCCAGTTTGCAACCATTACAATCCGAAATATCATGAGATTTCAAATCTCCTAAGACACCAGTAGAAACTAAAAACTGTAAACGAGAAGCAGACACATAACCTAAACGAGAATGCCATAAGTAAAAATCTGAAGACGAACGACTCAAACGTAAAGATGACAAATCCACACTAAAAGCTGTAGCCTCCGGTGTTTTGAGCTGATCCAAAACATAAAGTCCTCCTTGATTACGGCCTGTCCCAATCAGCCCCCGAGATCAAGGGTCCTGTATAGAACAAGTAGAAGAAGAAAAAAAAGAGACTAAATAACCGCATTTACATAATTGGCTAACCAAAACCAGTTCAAGGTGAGATTAGGAACATAATAAACATTAGGGATGGAAAAACAAGGTGTGACAATGGAACCAATTCCTGCTAATGCCATTGAGTACCATCATAGCTTAGAACCGACCGCATTTACGGATTAGGAGAAAAAGATACAAAAGATGACATACTAGGTGACATATGATGGGAAGCTCCAGAATCTAAGATCCACAAGAGTGAAGACACACCTGAATAATTAGAATGAGACAAACCTATATTTGATGAGGCAGACATAGCATGTGGCTATGAGGCAATGAACTTTTGAAATCGCTCAAATATATACGGATCCAATGATGGTGCGGCAACATTGCTCGGCAGAGGTGGTCAGAGGCCATTGGGATGGCGATGGTCTTTGTTCTTCTTTGTGGAGGACGTGAAGCTCGTTGTTGCTTTGAACTGGGTTGTTGATCTTTCCGTTGTTGGGATCTCGGCTGTTGTGGTTTACCTTTATTCAATAACAGGGGACACTGAGCTTTCCAATGATTCTTTTGGTGGAAAAACGCACATTCATCCAAAGGTGTCCTCGAATTCACCTGATTGGGATTATTATTAATCGGCTCTTATGGTGCGGCAAAAACTGATGCAGTAGATGTTGAAACAATCCCCTTATCAGCGTGAGTCTGAAGTCGTATTTCTTCAGCTAAACGTTCATTGACCACTGAATCTACAGAAGGTAATGGGCTTTGATGCAGAATACTACCACGTAACCCCTCAAAATCAGAACGAAGAGCCATCAAAAATTGCACCAATCGTTGTTCTTCTCGACGTGTAACATAGGGTGCAAAAGCTCGCAAATCAGCAGATTCAATAAGCGACAATTGATCCCACAGATCTGACATAGCGGAATAAAACTCCTGAATACTCATAAATCCTTCTGTTGTAAAGCGCGAAGATCAGCCTCCAATTGATATTGTTTGGCAAAGTTGGACTATGTGTACAACCGTGCCAGATGGTCCCAAACTTCCTTCGCAGTCTCATACTTTGCCAACTGAGTCCCTATAGATTGCGAAACTGAATTATTAATCCAAGTAATAATCTTCGGATTATCCGCTTCCCAAGCCTCCAAAGGATCTGCACCATCCGAACCAGGTTTTGTAGGTTTAACCTTTGTCCCAGTAACATAACCCCACGTAGATTTACCTCGCAAATTTTTTTTCATAACATAACTCCAATACGAATAGTTTTTCCCATCCAATTGCACACTAATTGCTTGAAGAGAGTCATCCTTACGAACAACCATGACGAACAGAATAGATCCCCAAATCGTAATCCCAAAAAATAAATAAAAACTAACCAAATCGAAACCCAAAATTAGCGATAACAAAACAAAATCAGAAACAAGAAACAAGCCAGAAAAAAAAACGAACGAATTTGTTTTTAGTACATCGTGTTCCCAACTCATTAGATATGGTATCTGACGTTACACTTTTTAATTAGTGTTACTACTAGCCATTAAATGATCATAAAAATGACACCGTGACCTGTTACAACAAGTCAATATGGGCCAAAATTAGTGCAAAATTAATAAAAGTGAACTTTAATTATATTATACAATTATTAAGAATAATATAATTCATAACTAATATTTTAGTTATAATATTATTTTTATTACTAATTAATTTATCTTAATAATATTTTATCTTAATCAATAGCTTAAACCTACAAACTTTTTAGGGAAAAGGACATGAATACCCCATTTTCCATACTCAATCCCTGCACAATATCCATTTTCCGATGGTTTTGGACAAAAATACCATTTTCCGCTAAATTTTGACAAAAATACCCATTTTCCGCTGATTTTTGACAAAAATACCCATTTTCTGCTGATTTTTTTGCGTTGGTTTCTTTGTTGTTTCAAACATATTTCTTGTTTCTTTGTTGTTTCATACCTGTTTCATTTAGGTTTCTTATATGTTTTACTTAGCCAACTTTTCATTGAAATCCACAGTTGCATAGAGAAAATTTCAGTTGTGGTATGCCACAATGGACAATGGGAAGAAAATAGAGAGTATACCAACTTTGAAATAACAAAAATACTGATTCCAATGGACTGCACATTCAGCACCCTAAACAAAATTTTGGAACAACAAATTCAATTCAGAAAATTTGAGCCTACTTGTCCATCATCGGCTACCAGAAATAGACACGACTCCACTGTCAGACCAAAAAATACTTTGTATTGACTTCTAACATCGTAGAATTATTGAATGCATCAACTGTAGCGGGGGAAGACCTACTAGTAACAACTTTGCTAGAGTACGTGAGATATTTAGTTCAATATTAGGCATGCAGACATCGAAATGAAGCAAAGATCAACATTTACAAGGATGACAAAATAAAAAAGCTGAAGAGTATATGGGAAAAAACTACACTATTTCTCTAAATTTAAAAGCAAATTACTACAAACTTTTATCACATGATCCCCTATTATACAATTGTTTCTTACATGTTTCATTTATGTTTCTTACATGTTTCAACTTATTACACCGTCATTAAGATTTACATAACACCAATTCTCTAAAATCATTAGGAAGTGGAGGTACAAACTCAATGTCGTTGTCATCGTCATCACCATTTTGTAGCTTCAACTTATCATGATTGTGAAGCAGATGACTGAGCCTTGCTTGTTAATTTTCTATCTCAAACACTTCGACGTCCATAGCCTTCCCACCAATAAAGTACTCGGCATAACAAGCAACAAAAAATTCTACATTCACTACAAAAGAAATAAAAAAAGATACACAGTCAGATAGATAACACAACAAATAGAAAATAATAAAAAAAAACAAATAAATGGAAAATAAATAGCAAAAATGGGGTTTCCTGAAAGCCTCCAGTTAGTTTTCAGTTAATTAGTTCTTCAAATTGTTTATAACATCAGAAGAGAACTTAATATATATTCTAGCAGTATACCGGTCTTTAGGATCAATAACATATTTGAAAACATAGAAACAACAAAGAAACATAACAGAAACAACTTCGAAACAACATCGAAACAAACGAAAAACTTCAAATCACAAAATAATAAAAGAACACAGAAAAATCATACATCAGCAAAACAAAATCAACAAATCATTCAAATTTGGATTCAACACACAAAAAAAAAAAAGGAAAGCCAGGAATCCAATTAACTTGATTCTGGGATTGAATTAGAAAAGCTCCTAGTTTCCTTGACGAGGGGTCCCTAGGTTTACTTTCAGCACCCAAAGCCAAAGACTTAATAATGGGCAAAAATATCCCACCAACTCTCGCCGTAGAACTCGGCATTCCAGGCGAAATAGCGAGCTCCACCAAAACCTTTCTTTCTTTGTAAAAAACAATGGTTTAATAAACTCAGAAAAATAAGAAACCCATATACTACTTACTGCTTGAGATATATATATATATATATATATATATATATATATATATATATATATGTGTGTGTGTGTGTGTGTGTGTGTGGAAAAGTACCTGTTGCCGAGGAGGCGGTGGAGGCGGAGAGATAATTTATCCACCGGAGGCGGAGAGATAATTCATCCACCGGAGGCGGCAACTCTTCCTACAGCAGAGCAGCCCGGCCTTCTTCGGCAACGTCCGCCACCTTCCTTCGCCTTCCCTCTTTATGTATTCCGCCAGCATCTCGTCTTCCTCCGCCGTCCACGGGCTCTTCTTCAGATTTAGGGAGGGTGAAAAACTAAAGAGGTAAGAATGGGTATATTCATACACGGATCCATGATCCCCACTATGGGGGCACGTGCCCTCATAGTTTTTTTTTCTTTTTTATTACTAATAATTTTGTTTACAATTTATTAATTTATTTCTTTTTACTATTTATCATTTATTTTAGAGAGTTTATATTAATTAGTTTAAAAAAAACAAAAGCATTTGTATGGTTATGTTTTCATAGTTTATTTTCAATTTCTTGTGTTAAAAAATAAACTTTGAGAATTTATTGGTTGCTGGGTGAAAATTGAGATTGGGTGTGTGAAAGAATGGATGAATATTAAATTTTATATAGGTTCACAAATGAGAAATACATGTATGGTTGAGTAGTTTTTAGATAGATTTGAATACAAAACTATGTGATAAAAATGAAATTATGCTTATTGTGTATTTTTGGATATTAATTTTAATACTTTATATGTATATAATAATTTTAAAAGTTGATAGTGGTGGACATTCAATATTTAATTTTAATATGTAATATTATATTTATAAGATTTGTAGGTGGTGGACTTGAAAATAATAATATATTAAGTAGATATAGGTGGTACTAGTGGATCGCACTTGCGTAATCTGAATAAAAAAAATATTAATAATGAATGACAAGTGATATATTAGGAATATCTATGGTTGAAAATTAAAATTGTACTTTTGAGATGTCATTTTATGTGAAAAATGAGAAGAGAAAATGGTGATTTCCAACGGAAGTCTTTTTAAACAAATACGATTCCATTTTTATGAATAGTATATAATTGGAAAAAGGCTATTGAAAATAAAAACAAGCAAGCCTAAAATGTGCCCCCATTGCAAAAATTTCCTGGATCCGTCCCTGGGTATATTTGTCATGTTTATGACCGGGTGGGGCATATTTAGGATGGGGGTGGTATTTTGTCATTTTTTTCAAAAATCAGGGTATTTTGTGTAATTTCCTCAACTTTTTATATTTCTTAACAAAGTATATTTGATGTTTAATTGGAGAACTTTAATCAATATGATTATATCAAATTAAAAATTGAACAATCGATAAATTAATATCAGTTAAAAAGTTCAAAATTTAATATTTACTCATTTTTAAAATATTGTTAACTAGATAAAAAAATAAAAAATTACTTCTAACTCAACCAAAAAAGAAAAATCATAAACAATGCATAAAGCTTAATTTGCCCAATTCAAAACCCAGAAAATCCATTATCATAACTATCCACCAGGCGTCCGGTCGCAAGCCTTAAAACCATCTAAGCTTGGCGTATCCTCACGAACCCATCCTCGCTCATTGCTCGTGTATTTAAAGCGAAATATTTTGTTAACAGCAATTTTATGGACGCACAGCTGGGTTTTCGACCTTCATGGACGTGGCGGAGCATCCTCCAGGGCCGAAGAGTTTCAAGTCTGGCTGTCTTAAACGGATCTCTTCGGGCAATAACTGTAAGATATGGGGAGATCCTTGGGTACCCAAACAACCTTATGTTCTTAGATCTCGACCACCTGCGCACTTTCACCCCGACGCACCAGTCTCAATTCTCATTGATTCGGGCTCCCGTTCGTGGAAGACGCTTGTTAACGACCTTTTTCCGGAGGATGAAGCTAAATTAATCTTATCAATTCCTCTCAGCACAATGGCATCCCCGGACAGGTGGTATTGGTTTCATAGCAATAATGGTAAATTTACGGTCAAGTCGGCTTACCACCTCATTATGGATAATCCGAATGATTTTGTCGAGGCCGCTGAATTTGGTACTTCTAGTTCAGGTTATTCCCCAATTTGGAAAAAGGTCTGGTCGCTCAAAATCCCATGCCGAGTTATTCACTTTGGTTGGAAGCTTTTGTCTCGCACCCTTTCTTGCCCGGAGAACCTCGCACGCCGGCACCTGTCTCATCCCGAGCACTGCCCCTTCTGTGGGTCGAATGATTTATCATCTGCTCATACGTTCTTTTCTTGCCTCATTGCTGCGCAGGTTTAGGCGCTCGCAGGACTATCGGAAAATATCGCAGCCTTCAAGCAAGATTCTGGTGATCTTTGGGCTAGGGACATTCTCCTTGGGCAGCCGTCGGATATTGGAGCATATGTGCTTACTCTCTGTAGTGGTATATGGTATGCATTTAATCAGACAACCTTTGAGGATACTCCCGCAGCTCCGATAGGGATAGTCTCTTCCGCCAGTCTTACCCTCGCCTCATTCCGTGATGCTCGTTTATGGCCTGAACGGCCCTCGCAATCTCTCTCGTCTACACTCTCAACAAAAAAGGCCCCCCAGGCACTCACATTTTCTTTGATGGTGCGCTATCTTCGACGGAGGCTTGTGCGGGCGTGGGGGTGTGCCTGGTTTCATCAGACGGCTGCTTTATCAAAGGTTATGCGAAACATTTTCCTGGTATCACGAACCCCGATGTGGCGGAAGCTCTAGCCCTCCGTGAAGCAGTATTTTTGGCCTTGGCTCACAGGTACTCGCACATCTCTTTCCTTGGAGACTCAGCAAATATTATCCTAGCAGCTTCAGGATCCGTTGACCCTCACCCGGACTATGCGTCTATATTAGAAGATATTAAGCACCTGTGCGTGCCATTAAACATTGGTGGATTTTTTTGGATTTCTAGACTAGAGAATTTTCCCGCTTATGAGTTTGCCCACTATGCTAAGATGAATCGTTGTACGGGAAACTCGTGGGACCATCCTCCTGACTTTTTGTCTCATTCGGTGCTGGACCGGTTCCAGTAATTAATATAGTTATTTTCCCTTAAAAAAAAAAAATCCATTGCCCACCACTACATGCCCAAGACCAGCCGACCACTATCCTATCTTTGCCGTCCGGCCATCAATTCGGCCAAAAAACCAAGGAAAAATGATGCCAAACGAGCGACCTTAAGCGCGCAAATCTCGTACAATCGTCGGGCTTCATTTTCGGCGGCCAGTAACACTAATATGGTCGCCTCAACATGGGTAGATTCATATTCCCCAACTCAATTTCATATGGGTGTCGACGATTTGGTTATTCTAGATCAATTTGAAGAAGATCGGACATCTAAAAGGGAGATTAAAAGGTTTAGATTTTAAATTACATTAGAAATAAAGACGAAAGAAAAATGAGGCTAGAAATTTAAATGACAATATTTTTACGCAATGCTATTTCTACTTCTAATGAATAATTAATTAGTTAATTAATTAATTAATTAATTAGAAACTGATTTTGTAATTGAATTGTTTTATCTATGTGGATAACGTATCCACATCATCAGGTGGTTTAATTTATTATTTACATTTTATTAGTTAAAATTAGTATTTAAGTGTAATAAAACATAAAATCACTACTACAAAAAATAGATTTTACATCACTGCTTTACATCGGTTCGTTAATGAACCGAAGTTAAAAAAAACCCGGTGGCAAAATTGTAAATATTTCGAGATCACTACATCGGTTACAGAAAAGAACCGATGTAAATGTATTAGATATTTTTATCTACATCGACAGACGTATAACCGATGTAACGGTTATATAATTATTTTATCTATACCGGTTGTTATTGACCGTCGTAGATATTTTATAATTTTAATTTGACTTTTCTTTTTTTTTTTTAGAGAAAATTTGACTTTTCAATTTTTTGCCCTAAGTTCTCTCCTCCTCTCGAAAAGTTCTCTCCTCCTCTGCCGTTAACTTGAAACCCTTAACCTGCCTCTTCGAATCTGTCGTACGTGGAGACGATCTCATCCTACAAAGCACCACCCCTCCTTATTCTTCTTCTCTCGCATTTTTCGACACGAGCTCCGCCTTCATCACGATGGGCTTGTCAGCAGGCAACAAACCCTTCATAGCCGAAAACCTCAAATACACGAATCGAGAAATCTTACACGAAAATCTTCTACTGGAGAATAACTATTTGACCCTTCATAGTCAAAAGTGGACAATTATAAAAGAAAGTTAGAAAACAAACTTAGATGGCCTTCTACCAGAAATAAAAGGCTGTACCCTGCATAGTACATTAATTTCTAACTTATTAACATTTGATTTTCTGATTCGGGCGTCAGGTTGATGTTGATTTTACATACAGGTTTTTGTAGAAATTGCTTTTGATAGAGTATTCTGATAGGACTTCTTTTCAATGTATCCAGATATTCATTCAAATGTTTTACAGACGCTAACATTCTCTCTTCTTTGGTATATTCAAACATTTTTGTTACACCACTATGACTCATCTCTTAAGTAACAGTTGAAATAATGTACAATATTTAGGTGGATGGGTGTGGACTAGTCAAAATCTTGTATTATATTAGGTTGAGTATTTTTATATTATGGTTCTTATATTAGTTGATTGTTCTTATAATGTTGATATTTTTTGGATTTTCTTGTAGGTTAATTTATAAAGAAGAATCCAAGCTACCAAGTTGGCATATGGAATTTTCAAGCAACCAAGTAATCTTGTATTGATCATCTTGTTTATTGTGTTGAAAGGATTTTATATATTGTATTGTAAACATGATAATCCATTTTGTTATATGATTGACGTAATATTGCAATTTGTTGTAATGTTAGTAAATGGTGTTTTTGTTTAATTGTTGTCGTAGTGTTTGTATATAGTGTTTTGGTATAATACTATCGTATTGTAGTTGTCGGGTTGGGGCGGTGTATTATTTTAATACTTATATATAGGTCTTTGTGGGGCGTATTGTATTGTAAAAATCAAAAAAAGAAAATTGAGGTTGGGTTTCATTTTATGAAGGTATTTTTTTTAAAAAGAAACTATTACATCGGTTATAGGACAAACCGATGTAAAATATGGATATTTACATCGATTATTATGTTAACCGATGTAAAATGTTCGGTTTTTGTCATGTTTACATCGGTTGTCTAACTAACCGATGTAAATGGTCCATTTGGTTGTCCAAGGAACCGATGTAAAGGGTCCATTTGTTACATCGGTTGTATCATAACCGATGTAGGAAATATATTCTACATCGGTTCTGTAACCGATGTAAAAAAGGTCGCCCATTCCACTACGCTGGATTCTACATCGGTCTCAAAACCGATGTAGAATGTGCCCCAGAACCGATGTAAAAAGACTGTTTTGTAGTAGTGAATATTAATTACAGAAAAAAATATAATTTTGAGGCTTTAGAAATGAAGAAACAAGTGGGAATGCGGAATGGAACAAACACCCAGGCTTTTAACACATGTTTACCTATTGTAACAAGTTTTCAGGTAGTATTAGACGATCAACTAATGGCACGTAGTGGAGTTGATTAAAAATTGTAATGTTGAGTACCAAACTTGATTAAATAGGAACATGAGCAGTAAAATCAAAAAATAGGTAAAGATGGGGTCCAATTGTGAAATTATCCCGAAAACTAATTAGAATTTACACATTAAACTTCTCTATATATCTTCAGACATCTGTTGATTTAAACATCGGAAGGACTTACGTAGGACAATCTTTTGACCCTTTCTAACCTTATTTGTTAGTGTTGCAGGCTGGTTCCCGCATGTGGATTAACTTTTGGAATTGTACTTAATTGCCTTAATTCGAACTTACCTTAACAAGGACTGAGATGTACTTCTAAGCAACATCAAATTGTTAAGCAATGTCAGGGTGATCAGTAATAAGCGACAACATTTTAAACTATTGGGGGAAAATAGTATTTAACTAAATTATATATAATTCAGTGTATATATATTTATGTAATATTAATTGCCCAATAGGCTCTTAACAAATAAACCGTCCCAAAGGTGTCTTGGACTGGCCCATAGGCCGAATTCTCCTGCACGGCCCATGGGGCCCATCTCCTAAGTATAAAAAAGTCCATCATATTATATGTAAGTAAATTAATTCACAATCCTCCTACGCATTTAATTTAGTATTCATCTACTGTTTTATCTTCTCGTTCACCATGCTGGCTTTAGTGTCAGAGGGGCCTCCCTGGCAACCTATAGGACCCCCTAACGTTTGTGTATATGTGCAGGCAAGTTCCCAGTCGAAAGATTTCCAGCTCTCGGAGAAGAAGACTTGAAAACTTCCCCCTCGGGAAGAGGCTTTTGGTTAACCCCATTGACTTTGAGTGATCTTTCCTAAAAAACAGTATTATTTTGGTGCCGTCTGTGGGAACAACAACAACGCACGAAGACGCAGACCCGACCTCAATCACATGGAGTCGGATCCCAAGCTATAGGCCCTGGGGCCAGAGATCCGCAAGAGGAAAGGCCATCAAGAAGGTGGGAGGCTAGCTACCTCTCCACCGGAAGGATGTTGTCTCCCCTGCAAGAAGAAGAGGCACCGCCACATCCATCCAAGCTCCCTAAAGGAGTTCACCTGACCTGGGAAGCCTTCCAAGCTCTACTGGACGAAGCTGCCTGGAATACTTTGAAGAGTTAAGTTATGGCCAGAGTCGCAGGAAGACCGCCCCCGGGCTCTACCCACCATTGAAGACTTGAACTGAGAGGTCAAGGAAGAACACAAAAATAATGCGGCGATGATAAGGGTCTTTTTATGCATGTTTATTTGTATATTTGAGTAGAATTTGAGTTATTTTATTGTTAGTTTTGTAAATTTTTGATTGTACATAGTTCAGTGCTTTTATTGATGTAGATTGACCATTCAGGGCTAATTTTGGTGAATTTCGGACCATGGATTCATGTAAAAACATACTGGGGGGTTTAAGGATGCAAAAATGCTCGAAATTCCAAGCTAAATGCGTCGTTTTGGGGCCTTTTTGGTCCAACACGGGCATCGGGTGTTGGGCAACACGGCCGTGTTCTACTGGGAGTGAAAAACTCAAAACAAATTCACAAAACAGCCTCCAACACGGCCTTGCCGTGATCCCCAACACGGTCCTATCCAGAAACAGGGCCTGGCCGTGTTGGCCTGACTCCCTGTGTGATAAAACAGCATGGCCTGGTCGTTCTGGGTGACACGGGCGTGTCCGGGGCACTTTTCTGCAATTTTTTCATGCGAAAATTATGAAAAACTCACCAACCAAGCTTTTTGACCACTTTTGTACACCTTTAACACCCAATTTTGCTGCAACATGTCCCCATATTCCCTCAATTATCATATGAATACAAGAATTCACCAACCCAACAATGAAAGTGGAGCAATGTTTAACAAAATATAGCATTATTGATGTGTTTTTTCACAAAACATGGTGTCTATAAAAGCCAAGAGTTTGAGTTGGGAAAGACATTCAATTCATTGTATATTCATTGATTCATTCTCTCTAAGTTACAAAGCAAAATACATTGAGAGAATAAAAGAGAGGTAGAGTTGGAAGTTGAAGAGCATTAGATGAAGTCTTGTATTGGTCTTGAATAAGAGCTAAGTACACCATGTTCATTTTATTCAAATCTTTTTGTGTAGTATACTCTTTTATCAAAGCCATGTGTAGCTAAATTTCTAGTATTTGAATGTAATGAACTCTAGAATGAATTTGTGATTAAGGTTTGTATGTTTTTAATAAAATCTTCATGTTTTGTGTGATTCACTTATATTATGCTCTATTCATTCGAATTGGTATATGCGCAATATTAATTTGAAGTTTATTTTACATCGGGAAATCGAGAGATTCATGGTGAAATAGAACCTATATAAGTGAAAAGAGTTGCATGCAATCCTAGATATAGGACGACATAAATCTTCTGGATTAAGGTCAAACCTAATATGGGAATTCACAAATCGTTATAATGCAATCTTGGGAGTTTTAACTAGAAAGAGATTTCAGTTAATCAACTTGAGGTTAGGAGTTATTCGCGCTTGATAGAGGGTTTAACTTAAATCGGGAATTTCTACGGTCCATGAAACATGAGATTTTATTAACAGGGGATGATTTTTGCTAAAAGTTTGGTTGTATCTCTATCTTGTTAAATCACAAAAACATTCTAGAGAGATTTACATTCAAACATATTTCTAGCTCTTGATTTCTTATTCTACAATCTGCTTTATTTTGATGTATTGTAAGTTGCAATTATTCCAAATTCTTTATTTTTCATTCTTAAACCAACAAAAACTCGGAAAATTGCTAGATTAGATAACAATAAGACGGTAATTACTAGTACTTACAATCCTTATGGGAATGACACTCGGTACTCAATAATCTATTCTATAAAGTGATAGGTGCACTTGCCTAAGGTTTTTAAAGTAGCTTTTGAGCAATCAAGCGAGAATCATGAAGAGTCGCCACTAGCTGAAGAATCCCAAGCTGCTGGCTGAGGATCCAAGAATCAACAAGAAGAGTTGTCACATTGAAGATGAGAGGCCAGCCTCCCTCCTTCGGGATGGGCATCGCCTCCGTCAAAACCAAGACGGGCGCCGTCTCCTAGTCATGGGGGAGAGGGGCTCCGCCTGGTGAAGAAGTTTGCTTAACACGAAAAGCCCTCCAAGTCCTACTCGAACAAGCTCCCTGAGCTATTTCAAGGAATCATGCTGCGGCGGAAGATGTGGAAAGACCTCCCTCAAGCTCCGCCAGATTTTTGAAGACCCCATCCTTAGGGAAGAAGATAAAAGAAATGAAAGACTTGGAAAATGTTAAGGAGACGGGCACACTCCCACGGGAAGAGAATCCAAGAATGGAGAGTAACACTCACAAGTTCACACACACAAGCTCGCAAAAGAATAGCGGGTGGTGAAACATCAGCCAAGCCAACTCGCGGGCCATTGCTATAGGGAGGAAGTTCATTGACCCTTGCCATTTTGGCCAAGTCATTGCCCTTAGACATCAAGATCTCAAGCCTCCTAGAGTATGATGAGACCGGAGGTCCACTAGGTAGCTCAACTGTGGTGAAGCTCGACCGTAGAGCCCCGCTCTCGACCGGGGATGTCACCCCATGGCTTTCTCTCGAGATGTTTTCTCTACTTCTCCCGCATGAAGATATCTCCTAGCTCCGCCAACTACATGAATAATGACCCTCACTCGACTAGAACAGAATAGAGAAAAATGAACTGGAAAGCAACCAGACATTGATCACATTGATGGAGTAAAAACAACCCTTTACAGAAAGACATAACTCCCCAGACAACCTGTCGATGAACCATTCTCTGCTGGTGGGAGATTCATAAAATCTCCATTCATTGGAGAGATACACCCTAACACGAAAGGAGAAGAAATGCTTAACTCATTAGAGAATACGAAGACTCCATTGATGAAGAAAACTGAACCATGAAGGGATACAGGCCCTAAGGACAATCAGAAGAGCCATGCACATAGGGCTGCAAACGAGCCGAACCGAGCCGAGCAAGAATAGGCTCGAGTTTGGTTCATTTAGTTTTTGGATCGGCTCGAGTTCAATTCGAACTTTCATAATTGAGTTCGAGCTCGGCCCATTTGAAAATTATTAGGTTTGCGAATAGTTCGAGCTCAGCTCGTAAAAAGCTCATTTAATATATTCAACGAGCTTAGCTCGAGTTCGGCTCGTAAAAGGATCGTTTAAACTTCAATGAGCTTAGCTCGAGTTCGGTTCACAAAAATCTCATTTAAGCTTTGACAAGTTTAGCTCGAGCTTGGCTCGTAAAAGGCTCATTATATGCTCGAATAGCTCGTGAAAGCAAACTTGATTTCGTTAAAGATCAAGTTAGTGTTCGAGTACGAGTTCAAGTTCGCGAGCCTGTAAACGAACATGTGTGCGAACTTTTGAGACGAATATATGTAAGCTCGAGTTTGGCTTGTTTAAAAGTTCGAGCTCGAATTTTAGGCTCGAGTTTGGCTTGTTAAACCCGACGAACAATCTCGAACAAATATTTTTCCGAACTGAGACCCAAATAGCTCGCGAGTTGGCTTGGTTCATTTGCAGCCCGACATGCACAGTCTAAGGGTCCAAGCCTCTGAAAGTAGAAGCGCAATTTATTCAACTATATTGGTGAAGTTACTCCCTAGGGATATCACACTTCACATCTCCTAAAGAGCAATGGAGAAAAAGATTCCCGATTAAATAGTGGGACCATAATTCGCCAACTAAGCTCATTTCAAGAAAGAACCCGATATGGTGGAGTCATTAATATCGTTTATGGAAATCCAAATATGGAGACCATGAAGTACACTTCCAACATACCACGAGGAATGCAATGAAGCCAACATGAGCGCCACTCCCAAGCAGAGGACATCAAACCTCAACATAGGGAAGAAGGTGCCCGCAACATATGGAACACAAGACTCGGGAAGACCAAGTCTAAACCAACCAAGGACTCTCACACTCGCGATTTGGCTAAAGATTGAGTTCTTAACCAAGACAGGGATCGAGGAGCTTCTCACAACAGCCCGCACAAGGCAACATGCTACCCAGATTTGGGCGCCCAACTTGGACTACCCCATGGGAGATGCATAAGAACGCTAAAGAATTCTAGAGAAAGAAGCTTATCCAAATCAGTTATTAACAAGCTCCACTAAAATCTATGCGCTACCACAAACACCAAAGGAAAAATATTCATATGATTGGAGTTATCAGCAAAACTTCTAAAGGCCCTGAAGAGAGATGCAAGCTCTCCAGGAAAGACAATGATCAAGCCCAGCAAATTTAGGAGCCATGGATCTCGCCAGCTCCCACAAACCTCAAGTAATGGTTCACATTCACACACGCAATTCCTCACAAACATAAGTCACAAAATGTACAGCCAAAAGAGAGTGAAAAATGCTAACACCTGCGCTGAAAGAATGAATGTGCAACTAGAAGAGTAATAAAGAGAAAAACTCCAGCAAGGAAACACAATGATCCAAGAGGACATCCCTTCTGGTCCATGGGAGAGCACATCTTGAGCTCTTGAAGGACGCCCCCTCCGAGCCATGGGAAAAGTTCACCATGAGCTCCGGAAGGGTGCCATATGCCTCTGTAAGAACGTCTGCGGCCATTCTGAGAAAAGTAAGGCTTCCTCCCAAATGAAGGATTCATCTCAACACAGTGCAAATAACTCCCTATAGACATAAGGTCACATGAACACGAGAGAATGCCCCTAGTGAGGTAGTTTAATGTTATCCAGGGCCCTCATTAATGCCCATAGTGAGGTAGCATTGTGCTATCCAGGGCTACGGGGGTTTCCCGTAGTGAGGTAGCTTAACGCTATCAAGGGCCCCTCATTAATGTCAATAGTGAGGTAGTTTAACGCTATCCAGGGTCCCCCGGGGTTGCCCATAGTTAGGTAGCTTAACGTTGTCTAGGGTCCCTAATTAATGCCCATTGTGAGGTAGCATTATGCTATCCAGGGCTACAGAGGTTGCCCATAGTGAGGTAGTTTCACGCCATCCAATGCCCCTCATTAAAGCTCATAGTGAGGTAGCTCAACGCTATCCAGGGTTCACGGGGAATGCCCCTAGTAAGGTAGCATTACGCTATCTGGGGCTTCTAACATATTAACCTCACCCGGCTAAGACCCCAGGTGGGAAGACCCCTTCCGGCTAAGACACAAAATGGGAGGGGCCTCCTCAAGGGGGTTCTAGTAATTCTCCTCACTCGACCAAGACCCTGGGTGGGAATACCCCATTCGGTTAAAACTCCGGATGGTAGAGGCCTCCTCACAAGGAAGTCCTAGTAAAATTTTCCTCCTCCAACCAAGACACTGGAGAAATGGACCTCCTCACAAGGATTCTATAAATTTTTCTACACGATGAAAATATGCAAAAAAACTAAGGTGAAATTGATAACACATGTGGGGAAGAGATCAAAATGATGAGCCAAAATCTTAGGGAAAACCCCTAGAGGGCGCCCTATATGCTCCATGAGGGGCCCACTCCGAGCATCAGACGGAAACCCAATGAAATATTCTTCCCCGGGAAAAAAAAGAAGGTAAAAACTCTAACACCTAGGGAAAAAGACCAAAGATGATCAAGCAAGAGCTAGAAAGAAGCTCCAGAAGGGCACCCTCTTCGGACTCCGGAAGGACGCCCCACGAGCTCCATAAGGGCGCCCTCCTCTGGGCTCGAAAGGGAGGCCAATAAAATATTTCTACCCAACAAAGATGTACAAAAAAAAAAGAAGGCAAGAATTCTAACATAGTTGTGGAAAAGAAGAACTTGGAGAAATCTCCAGAAGGGTCCTCCTTCTAAGCTCCAGAAGGGTGCTCTATCCGAGCTCGAGAAGGGTGGCCCTCTGAGCTCTGGAAGGGATAAAGTAACTCCCGAGAAGACAAAGGAATGCATAAATGAAAGAAATGCCAGAATCCAAAATCTGGCCCGAAACTTGAAAAAACTTCGGAAACAAATGAAGAAACTACAAGGAATGAAGGACCAAGGGGCTTGGGCCGCCCCCGCAGAGCGCCATCCCCCATGCAGGAGGGCGCACAGTGGCACCCTTAAGGGAATTAATCGTGAAAATCTTTTCACTATACTGCAAGTGTACAGTGTAGCTAGCAGATAGCAGCGAGCAAGGTCGTATTCCTCACGGATTGAATATGAAACACTTCGGCTATAGTAAATATCGTATTTTAATTTTACTGAAGCAGCTAAAAATCACAAAATTATTTATTATCTAATCTAAACCCTAAATTAAAAAGTAAAAATATTTATAATTTTATAAACCCGAACTCCACAAGTTTCCACAAATATGAAAGCAACCTTAGGCACATAATCTCAACATGCTTCTTTAATATTAAATCCAAATGACGTTTATCAAAACCATTTTATGTGTTTCTATGAGTTCAATTCCTAAATTAGTTTATTCCCCCTCCCGGGTGGCGCATAAACAGTTGATTAATAATAATTGCTAGTATCCTTACTCAACTATTGCTATTAACTCCCAAAAGATCTTTGAATTGAAGTACTCCCCACAAACAGCTATAGGTCTCCCGACACGTTACACCTGTTTAGATTTAAATCCAATTTTCGTTCTTTAGAACCCATCTCCCGAATTATGAACTAATAAATAAGACATGCAAATAATTATTGATCAGATAATCTACAAGAATTAAGCATTTGAATTCATGTAATAGAACACAAAAACCAAATAAGAAAACAATCAATATAAATTTAACATGAATCCACAATCTTGATTATGCCCTAGGATCAAAATGATTAGCCCAACATATTGTTAGATAAATAATTTTATCGTAATTTTGATAAATTTTATTTAATTGAGTTTTCACCAAAACAATGTCCCTAAATATTCTCCAAATACTCTTAATCGATTTAAAATATTTTCACTAATTTTTCGTAGCATTTCTTGAAGTTTATTTTTGACTAAAATTGGACAACACTTCTGTTTCGTGGTCAACCAGTCGCCCTAGAGGGCAACCCATGCATGAAAGTTTGATTTCTGAAACATTAAAAATACGGGGGAATTTTCACTGGAGGTTGACCGGTCGACCTCACCAAGAGTTTGACCGGTGCCTGAATGAACAAACCTTGAAATAGAACTCCTTGTATCGTAAAATTGAAATAGACCGGCCGACCAGTCGAACCCCTGGTCGACCGGTTGAGCCCCCCTGGACCAGTCCAGCTAGCATTTTTTCAAGCTTATTTTGAATTTCAACTATTACAGGTCGACCGTTCGACCTAAGGTTTTATCAGCAAACTTCTGTTGCACAACAGACAACTTTTCATGATTTTAAGGGATTGATTTCTAACAATTATAATCTTCATTTGATTTGCAATTTTTTTACAGATTTCAATCTCTAAGGAGGAGCCTATGTCTGAAAATCAAATCCAAGACCTCTCCTATAAATAGATGAAGGATTGAAGCAACAAGACATAACAACACAAGCAATACAAACACAAGCAAACTTCTTGTTCTTCACTTTCATATTCTTGTTGTGTTTGGCCTAAGTCTTTCACTTGCACATTTTGATTACTAAGCTTTATTCTTGATTACACTTGCACTTCAAAGTTGTATACTTTCATCAAGTTGTAATCTTGAATTGTTTTCAATCATCGAAAACAAGACATCCTTGTTAGTGTTGTTGTGGTAAGAGCACACTTGGGTGATTTTAGGTGTTGAAGAGTGTGGTACTCTTCATTGGTATAAGAAGATTGTGGTGATCTTCATAGGTGGTATTGTAAGAAGAGTTGGGTTCTCTTTAAGGTGAGGATTGTAATAGTTTGGTATCTTTTAATAAATCTTTTTTTCTTTTTGAAATCCACTTCGGATATATCAGGGTGGTAGAGGATTAGGCCCTAGGTAGATTGAACCTCTATAAATCATTGAGTGTTGTTTACTTTCCCGCACTTACATTTGTGTTATCATTTCTACATTCGAAAAAGAGGGTGAAAATCAGAAAATTGACGTAATATATTCACCCCACCTCTAGATTATCGTAGCCAGTTGGACTAACAAATGATATCAAAGCCAAATATTTTTTCATGTTTTATGCCTATGCGCTCGTTTTCAAAGCAATCCCAAAGAATCTAATATGAGTGCCTTTAAAAGAATTTTTCAATATTTGAAAGGCACTATTTCATATGGCTTGTTTTATCCAAAGAATAAAAAATTTTCTCTTAAAGGATATAGTAATTCGGACTATGTGGGAAATATTGATGATCGCAAAAGTACTTCCAGATCATGTCAATTTTTAGGCGATTGCCTAGTATCTTGGTTTTCAAAGAAACAAAATTGTGTTTCCTTATCAACGGCCGGAACGGAATATATTTTCGCGGCCTTTTGTTGTTTTCAACTTCTTTGGATGAAATAAACCTTAGCGGATTACAAATATTCTTTTGAAAAGGTTCCTATTTTTTGTGATAATACATCCGCTATAAATATTGCTCAAAATCCGATTCATCATAACTGAACAAAACATATTGAGGTTCGTCATTATTTTCTAAGAGAATGCGTTTCCAAATGAAAAATTGAGATGTGTTTCATTCCGTCTCAAGATCAACTCGCGGATATTTTCACAAAACCTTTAGTCGCCGAGTCTTTTGCATCAATTCGAGCTCGTTTAGGCATAATGCATATCGAATTCGGTCTATGATTGCATTTTGTGCATTTTGTAACTTAGGGGTGAAAAATCGAATTTTTTAACTCAAAATTCGGATAGAACCAGAAAATGAGCTCCAGGGATCGGATGAAGAGGGGTCGACCGGTCGACCACTACCTGGACCGTTCATCACCCCCCTCAATCGGTCGACCTAAGCAAAAACTTTGTTAAATTGGCTTCTATCCCAGACTTTGTATATTTCACTCGTTTTTCTCCAATTTCGCATTTCTTCGCCAAATTCACACACAATTCACTCAAAATGATTTCTTTCCTGAAAATTCTCTAATATTGGACTTATATTATGGGTATATCATCCATATTACTCAAGTTCTCTAATATTAATTGGTAAGTTTAATTCTTCTTTTAATCTAAATTGGGTTGAACCCTTGAGAAAGTGCTTTTACTTGATATATTGATGAATTTGTTATATCATTGTGTTGAGAATGTTGATTGTTGATGGATTATGCTTATAGAATTGTATTTGGTGATGTTTATTTGGGCATGATCACATTTACAAATGTTATATACAACTTCGATCTTATTATACGCGCGCCAAGTGTTCGCTAAAATGTCTCAATGAAATTTTTATCCTTTACATCAATCTCTTGATTTCAAATGACTTATATGTTTATAGAGATCATGTTTTATCAATTAAATGAGCTTCTATGAACTTTTGTCTCACAATTTCCCTTACTATTTGGAATTTTTAGCTCTATGTTCAAAAAGCTCGATAATTCGATTCAAATGCGCACTTTGATATGAATTTATGATGTTTTTATCGTGCTAATTGTTTTTTATGATTCCAAAGGGGGAGAAATATGAAATAAGCTCATAAGCTCAAAGAAGCTAGAAAAAACTCGCAAAAAAGCTAAGTTGTGGATGAAAAAGTCAAAAGCTGAGGATGAAACTTAGTCCAATGGATGCATAATGGAATTTTACATATGACTAATGATTTCTTTTTGACAGGGGGAGCTTCTAAACTCTTGAAATTCAAGCTCAAATTGTAAAAGCTGAGCTTTTAGCTTTTAAATTGTTCGCTTTTATACCTACTCTTTTTGTGCATGTTGATAGGGGAGTTTTTACAAAATGTTTTGAAAAATCTTTGCTCCCATAATTATGATTCTTATGCATGAAAAGTGTCACATAAAATGGATAGTTATTTTTGACCGGAAAAACTTATTTTGTTTTCAAAGTCGACCTCTTAAAATTGTTTTAGTTTGTAATCATCAAAAAGGAGGAGTTTGTTAGATAAATATTTTTATTGTAATTTTGATGATTTAATTTAATTGAGTTTTCACTAATCAATTTAAATATTTTGACTAATTTTTTGGAGTATTTCTTGAAGTTTATTTTTGACAAAAATTGGACAACACTTCTGTTTCGTGGTCAACCAGTCGCCCTAGAGGTCAACCCGTGCCTGAAAGTTTGATTTCTGAAAGTTTCTGAATGAACAAAACTTGAAACAGAACTCCTTGTATCGTAAAATTGAAGGGTTGGACCGGTCCAACAAGGGGCCGACTGGTTGAACCCCTAGTCGACTGGTCGAGCCCCCTCTAGACTGGTCCACCAAGAATTTTTTCAAGTTTATTTCGAATTACAAGTATTAGAAGTCGACCGGTCGACCTAAGATTTTATCAGCAAACTATACGTTGCATAGCAGACAACTTTTCATGATTTTAAGGGACTAATTTCTAACAACTATAATCTTCATTTGATTTGTAATTTTTTTACAGATTTCAATCTCCATGGAGGAGCTTATATCTGAAAATCAAATCCAAGACCTAGATGAAGGATTGATGCAACAAGATATAATAACACAAGCATTACAAACACAAGCAAACTTCTTGTTCTTCACTTTCATTTCTTGTTGTGCTTAGCCTAAGTCTTTCACTTGCACATTTTGAGTACTGAGCTTTATTTTTTTATTACACTTGCACTTCAAAAATGTATACTTTAATCGAGTTGTAATCTTGAATTGTTTTCAATCATCCAAAATAAGACATCATTTTTAGAGTTCTTATGGTAATAACACACTTGGGTAATTTTAGGTGTTGAAGAGTGTGGTACTCTTCATTGGTATAAGAAGATTGTGGTGATCTTCATAGGTGGTGTTGTAAGAAAATTGAGGTTCTCTTCAAGGTGAAGATTGTAATAGTTTGGTATCTTTTAATAAATCTTTTTTTCTTTTCGAAATCCACTTCGGATATATCTGGGTGGTAGAGGATTAGGCCCTAGGTGGATTGAACCTCTATAAATCATTGAGTGTTGTTTACTTTCCCGCACTTTCATTTGTGTTATCATTTCTACATTCAAAAAAGAGGGAGAAAATCAAAAAATTGGCATAATCTATTCACCACCCTCTAGATTATCGTAGTCACTTGGACTAAAACATATTTGACAACAAAATCATAGACAAACTTGAAATCAAATAGTTTGACATAGTTTAAGTACAAACAAGATATCCAAACTAAAAATATAAAATCCGTCTTGTCAGGATGGATACTTTTTCCCAGCCTTGAACCCTTGTGCTTCCGTAGAAGCGAAAGGTCTTGTGATGTTCTTCGTTGATTAGTGTCTTCCTCTCATAAGTATGTAGATTTGTGTAACTCTAGTTTATTTTGATGCATTTTTAGATGTAAGATGATATATTTTTGTCCAAGCCTTGGTTCCCCTTATATAGATGCTTTGAGAGATTACTGGTGGAGTCCCGACGGGATTAGGAAACAAAATCAGACGCAGGACAATTCACATAGCTGTGTGATTTCACACAGGCAGACCATGCGAAGTGTTTTCTTATCTATTTTTTGGCACAAACCATTCACACGACCATGTAATTTCACACGGCTAGGTCGTGTAATTCATCTCTAAAATTTTTCCATCAAACAAGTCGCACGGACGTGTAAAAACACACAATCACCATTCACACGGGCTTGTGAATCCACATGGTCAAACCATGTAACTTGTTTTTTGTTGTTTTCTTTTATTCAACCATCTCTTCGCATTCGTCATTCTTGTTCGGGCCTTCTAACCGATATCTTCTCATTTTAGCTCTGTTTCTTGTAAAAATTACAAGAAAACGCAGTATCATGCCCTTCTAGAAAACCAAGTAAAATACACTAAATATACGTGCAAATACATCAAATATATATCAAATTAAACCTCTAGATTTATATATATTTATTTAATATTAATTGCCCAATGCACTCTTAATAAATAAATTGTCCCAATAGTGTCCGGGACTGACCAATAGGTCGAATACTCCTACACGGCCCACAGGGCTTATCTCCCAAGTATAAAAAGGTCCCTCCTATTATTTGTAAGTAATTAATTCATAATCCTCCTACGTATTTAGTTCAGTATTCGTTTACTGTTTTATTCTCTCGTTCACCATGCTGACTTGAGCGTCAGAGGGGCCTCCCTAGGCAACCCCAGGGAACCCCTAATGTTTGCATACGTTTGCATGTAAGTTCCCAGTAGAAGAATTTTCCAGCTCTAAGGGGAAGAAGAATTGAAGACTTTTCCCTCGGGAAGAGCATTTTGGTCAACCTCATTGAATTAAAATGATCTGCCCTAAAAAGCAGCATCATAAACTAAGGCAGATTCTCATATATGATTGTCCTATATATCTTTTTTATTAGACGAACCCGCCGAGCTATCCTACTTTTTTGGTTAATTATTTTTAGATGGTCTCTCTTTCCCCCTTCCTCCCCCCTTTTCTATCGTTCTCTCACAATCTCTTTATTTCTCTCTGTCTCGATGCCACTTCAATTTTTGGTTGTTGTTGGACATGGAATTGGTACCAACAGAAAGCCAATGACTAGCCCATCCTACTCCTAACTTTATTTTCATCATTTGACGCCTCATCACCAACAATCGATGGTAAAAACTTTAAAACCTTTCTTTTTGTTTTTTTGTTGACTGCGGTTGTGATTTCAGTTTGAATCATGGTTTTTTGTTGATTTCAGTAGTGATTTGGGTTTGATTTATGGTGGATGTACGACAAGGAACTGTGTTTTTAATTTTGTGAAATTAATATGTTCTTAAAGTTGTTGGAACTCAAGCTCTTTACTGGATTGACAACTGTCTCCACAAACCAACACGACTCTTTTCTAGCGTGCTTTATCCTCACTCATGTGTTCCCTGGAAATGCTTCCCAGATGGTCACTCATCCCATATCTACTCCAGGCTAAACACGCTTAACCTTAGAGTATCTATGTAATGGACACAAGAAAAGAAGATGCATTTGTTGGTATGGGTAGTCCATATCTAATTAAGCTTCCCTTTAATTGTGCAATCCAGCACTCATGTGTTCGAATCGCGGGCTGTGCTTCGTGCCTATTTTAGAGCCTGCAGGCAGGATACTGGACCTAAACCCAACAATCCCCCTCCCAATACATGCCAAATTCTCAGCTCCAGTGTTCGATAACCTTCACTGCCAACCAAATTTTCTCGGTTTTAATGCCAACTTCTTCAGTTCAAGCATCATGTCACACCGGCCTCTTAGTAGCGGTCACCCAGTAACCTTCAGTTCTAGTCCATTTACCCTCTCAGTTCAAGCCACATGGCAACCTTCTATCCTTATTTGTTTACCTTCGTTGCGCCAGCATTTCAATTCCACCTCTCATGGCAACCTCCACTATAGCGTGCTTCCAAGGGAATTCAAACCCGTAACCTACTCTGATACCAGTTGTTGGACCTCAAACGCTTTATTGGATTAACGACTATCCCCACAAACCAACACAATTCTTTTCTAGTGCGCTTTGTCCTCACTCACGTGCTCTCTGGAAAAGCTTCCGGGGGTCACCCATCCAATGTCTAGTCCAGGCCAAGAACGCTTAACCTTACATATGCATTTGTTAGCATGGGTAGTCCATATCTAATCCTTTAATCTTTTCTTTCACTGTGTAATCCATCGCTCATGTGTTCGAATCGTGGCCGTGCCTCACACCTCTTTTAAAGCCCATTGCAAGAAGGATATTGGACCTAAGCCCAACAAAAGTAAATATATTTTAGGCAAAAACTATTACTTGTTTAAATAAAAAGTATTATATGTTTAAGTGAAACTATTATTTTTTGAACTGAAAAGTATCAAATGTTGAACTAAAAGGTATTACATTTTAAGTGAAAAATATATGTTTTCAAAGTAACAAAACTGATATTGTTTCCATGTTTGGGAGTATTATATTTTATTACAAAAAGTATCCATTTTGTTCTAAAAATTATATGTTTCGAAAGTAACAAAATTGAAAAAAACAAATACATTTGTTTATGTGGATTTTCTACCCATCTCCAGCACCATATTAACAATTATATCAAAATTTTCAATCAAAAGTATTAAAATTTTCTAATGAAGGTATTACTTTTTTGTTAAAAGTATTACTTTTCTCTCAAAAATTATTACTGCGAAGATTTTGGCAGACCTCTTAATGTTGACTTTTTTTACCCGAGGATTTTTTTGTTTGACTGATCCAATTTTCTCGAGATATAAATCCGTGAGACGGTCTCACAAAATACCTACTCTTAAACTATTTACTTCCAAAAATTGCCTACAAGTATCCTCATTCTGTGAGGCACCCAAGTGATACTATCGCTCTATTTTACTTACTTAAAATTAGTCAGAAATATATACAGTTAGTCTCTTGTGAGAAGGTCGTACCATGCAACGGAAACAAAAAGTAATGCTTTTTAATGTGAAAACATAATATTTTTTGGGTAAAAATAAATACATTGTCTGAAGAACTCAAAAAAAATGTCCAGACAATGTATTGCATTTATATTTTACCCTAAAAATATTAATTTATACATATTAATTATTTTTTGGTCCATCACAGGTGCAATTGTCTCACATGCATGTACAAGTTTTTGCCAAATATATTCCTGTACTACAATGAAAAAGTTAAATTATTTGTGGTGTGGGCAGTGTTTCACTATTTAAGAGGAAAAAACTAGAATCTCGAATATTCCAGTAATAAAAATATCGAAGTTTGAAAAAAGGCTGAAATTAGACCACTTCAGCAACATTATCAACTGATTAAGATTTTTTTTTTTTTTTGAGGGAAACTGATTAAGATTTTACTATTGTATCATCAGGAGTAACCTGATAGGCCCTCGAATACAAAATGAGCACGTAAAATACTAGGGGAATGGTCCAAAACATGACAATTACTACATTCAGATTTTAATGTTATTAACTCCAAACAATAATTAAAATATTAAAATATCAATACTAATAGAAACTACTTTTATTTGCGGTCTAACAGCCACAAAAAGTGGGTCTTGAGTTTCCTACTAATAGATTTTAATGCATTGCCTCTTGGTTTGATCGCAGGGACAATGTTTTGTTCTAAAAAGGATATTTCATATCCTATTTCGAAGCATGAATAATTGTCACATGTATAAAAATTATTTTATTAAATTTAAAGCATAAATCAAACTTAAATTATAATTTTTTTAATATGTAGGCGAGTGAGGTTGACTTGGCCTCATTGGATAGGTCGCCCATTGCAGTTGACCTGACCTCATTAGACAAGTCGACCAGTATTTACCTACAGTATTTATGTCGGTAAATTTAAAAATTGTCAGTGATCTTTTGGTATAATTTCACAAAAATAATATTTTTTTTCTATAAGTATTCTGTACGTAAAATTTAATGAAAAAATAATTTATCGATAAATTATGTCGGTAAACTCGATATTTCTTTTAGTGATATAAAGAGGGTGACCTTCTTTCAAACACTTAATTGGTATGAATGTGTGACTCTTCAAATAGAGAGGGACGAGGGCGACCCCAAACTGTTTGAGGTATATGACAAGTTGGTAGCCCCCGGACGAGGGCGAAATAGGAAATTTGAATCTGGTGAGTTGTCATTATAATAAGGATTAATTACAAAAACACTGCAGAAATTTGGGCTAATTACAAAAACAATTCATAGATATTTTGAAATTACAAAAAAACCCAATGTTATCGCCTAAAATAATTTCCAATATTATAAAGATTGGATTTTGATTTGTTTTGCCTTTCTAGACTTATGGGATGCTTAGGACTTTTTAGACTTGGAAAGAAATCATATAGGACTCTTGGATAGTTATCTTGTTTTTCCTAACATAAGTGATTTACTTGTCATATATTTGTATATATCTTCTTTCCTTGTGTATTAGGTCTCTTGAAGGGTTTGGACGACTATATAAAGGGAAGAGGACGTGCATAATCAGAACACAAGAAATACACCAGAGATAAAAGAGTCTTGAGAGAATTAAGAGTCATTCAAACACAAGGAGTCTCACTGCCCTGGATGCGATCTCGAATGTGACTACATCTGAGATCACATTCAGCCCTGCAGCTTGTGTTTGTTAGCTTTTCATCCATTGTTCTTTGTACTGTGATTAACGAAGTCCACACATGTCTCAAGATTTTTTTTTGTAAGATTTAAAAAACCTTTGGATTTTTTTTGTAATTATCCCTTATAATAATGTAGCCCGAGGATGCTCATTTCTGTCGTGGGAATTTGTTTAGAGCTCTCACATAAAAAAATCACTTGACTTTCTTAACAAACTCTTTCGGAAGATCTTCCCAAATTGAATGTATGTTAGGCAACTCAGAATGGAATAAAGTTACTTCACATGGACATTTTTTTTTTTTTCAGAATATTGTTCTGCTGCTAAACACGTCTGCTCTAACGAATTCGAATTAGATTCTTTTTTTCTTTTAATCAATACAAAAGTTCTCTGAGTATATATGAAATAAACTTTAATTATATCCAATGGCGTAGCCAGGACAGTATAATAGGTTGGACTGGTACACAAAAATGGAGTGGACCAAATAGAAAAACCATGAAAAATCATATAAATTTCAACTAATATACTTTTTTTTAAATGGCTTAATAAGAAAATTTTTTTTAAAAGAGGGGGGGCCGGGGCCCGAGTTGGCCCCTCCTTGGCTACGCCAATGATTATATCCATAATTTGGCTGAACTTATCAATGCTAGAAAAATAGCACGAAGGATATATACACATCATGCATGTAAATGGCAAGTACCTGATGGTGCTTTTTAGGTTAGATTGCTCCAAGTTAGGGTTTCTGATAAAGTGTAAGTTTTCTCCTTCCGAAACGGGAAGTTTTGCAAGTCTTCTTATTCGGGAGCTGGAAATCTTCAACTGAGAACTTGTCTGTACACACGCAAACGTTAAACGGGCCGGGGGAATGTCTCAATGAGACCCTTCCGACGTTCAAGTTAGCACAATAAAGAGAATGTAAGACAATAATTGAATACTGAATAATGCTTAAGAGTGATTATTAGAGAATTAACTTACAAATGAAGAGGAGAGACCTTTATATACTGGGTGATGGGCCTTGTGGGTCCTTTAGTAAAAAGTGATATGTGGGCTAATCTCGCTCTCCTTTGAGACGGGTTATTCCATATGTAGCCAATTAGGCAATTAATATTATTCCAATATATAAACGGAATTATATATTAAATATTAAAAGACATTTTTACTCCACCAATACCAATGAAGAGAGCATATAATTTACCAGGCAATGTTCAAGGCTAAAATTCCCCGTAATTTTTTCTCAAAAAAAAAAAAAATCCCCCGTAATTATATACAATATATATCCAATAACACGTTCATTTTGTACCTGCCACACACACACAAAAAAAAAAAAAAAAAAAAAAGCAAAAGAAAAAAAATACATAAACTAAAGAACAAAATATTGTGCTGCATTACAGAAAACTCATTAATTACCTACTATCGTACACAAACAAATAAAATATTAATGTAGCATGTGTCGTGAGTTTGCTCTTTTTGTCGTGGTCTTTTATTTTTTTTAGGGTCCGAACTTATTTACGGTCGTTGACTAAAATGAAATTCTAATAATGACATATTTCCTGTTGGCACATCATATATATATAAACGAAAACTCTCAAATGAAGTATTATATAAAGACAAACCATGCATATATAGAAAAATAAATAAATTCATAACTCAATTGATTTCTGTTAATTCTTATGGTATATAAAACGATTATCCTAAAAACAATTATTCTCGTTTCCTACATGAATTATGGAATTATAATTAACAAAATTATTTAAGAAATTAAATTGGGTTAGAAAAAAATGAAATGCTAAAAAAAATTACGAAGTTTGTATTTAGGGCTTGAAAAGTGGGGCAATTCACTGGTATCAAAAGCCCCAATTACTTTACCCCCAAATTGATTTAGAAAAACCCTAATTGAGTTTCAAACACTAATCACAAATTTTTTTAAAAAAAGGAAAAATATATAGATGGTACTCCATAGTCTAAGATCTCAGGAAGGATTTATCCTGAAGGTCCTGAGTTCGAGTGTGAGGAAAAAAATGAAACTCACTTCTAAAAGATAGCCCACGAAAAATTCCAAAGATAGCCCTAAGTCGTTACAGTTAAGAGCAATCATTTAAATTTTATATAAGGCAATTCAAAAGGAGCCATTTATTGAATCTTTTGAGTTTTTTTTGTCTATTGCCATTATCTGTACCACCACATTAATTTAATTTCAAGACATCACCATTACAAGAAAAAAGTGTTTATATCAAGATTTTTTTTTAGGATGATTTATATCAAGAAATTAAATGTTAGGCAATATGTCAGAGTTGTCAAGACTTGCATTTTAAGCAAAAAGAATAATTTTTATTTTAGTACTTAAATTATTCACTGTTTTCACTTTTGGTAAACTATATTTAGGTCATATCAATTTTGATATCCCATATTATCTTTTAATCACTTTTGCCACATATTTCATCACACACCCATTGGCGAAGCCATATGAGGCCCAGTGCGGTCGACGGACCGTACTGGATTTCGGAATTGCCTTAGTAAATTTGGGTTGGATCGCAATAAAACTTGGAATGGCCCTTAAGTTTAGGTTATACCACACTGAAAATTCAGTCTATTGAAAATATTAAGATAAAATTCAAAAGGCCAAAAGAATTAAAATCACCTGGCCGAATTAAGGTATTGAATATGCTCTAAACTTGACAGATAATATACAACTTTTTGGGAACACTTTTCCAGTAAGCTTTTGGATCTAAAAGTTCATTTTTCATTGTAATAATAATAGTTGTTTAGCTGTTAATTTAACATTGGATTTTGGATATGTCACTTTTTCTAAAAGTTCATTCAAGATAAATCGAAATTGGAGAGTATCAAATCGACAAAGAACTACTAAAGGTACAACCTTCAAATTTGCTTTTTTTTTATTGATATGTTTTTTTTTTTATTTTTTTTTTTCAAAATTTTGGCTCGATGATCATCTAGTCGAAATGAATTTCTTTTGACCGCACTGGCCAAAAATCCTGGCTACGCCCATGCACACACCAGTCAAGTTTTGATATATATCCCATATTTTACTTTTTTATCATCAATTTTGGTAGGTAATGTTTTAAGTACTTTTAATCACATATGGTACGTAATATGGCGAAAGTGACTAAAAAGTAAAACATAATGTACCTAAATTGATATATGTCCTGAAAATAAGGGTAACAAAAATGAAAACATGGTATAATTTAGGTACTACAATTAAAGTTATAACAAGTGCGAACAATTTAAACTATTTACTTCCAAAATTTGTCTGTATATCATATCGCTAGTTAAATGTCAGAAAGATATCACTGTGTGCTTATGTATATATTTATATTTATGGGGAATGGTCCAATTCATCACAATGATCACATTCAGATTTTAAACTTATTAAGTACTAACTATTAATGCATTAATAATATCAAAATATCAATACAAATAAAAACAAAACTACTTTTATTAGCAGTCTGACAGCCACAAAAAGTGGGACTTGATATATATAATTAAGTATAAAGTATTGCGTCTTTAAATTTAATCTCTGTTGTGGGATTGATGGAGTAATTTAATGTGCATGAAGTTAACTATAGCTTAACCATTTTAATTAAGATTAACTTGTTTAATTATGAGCGAGGGCTTTGTTGAACTATAGCTCAAATCTCAAGATATTTTCATGTGATTTTCTCAAATTGAATATAGGTACGTGAACTCAAAGGGAATCAAAGTTTCTTGTACTGTTTATGAATACGAGGAATACAGATGCTGGAATTAAAAAAGACACCTCGCCGTTGTTATAAAACTACTAATATTCCGTGTGCATTACATGTGTATTTATATTTTAAATTTATTATTTAATAATAAAAATATCTATTAACGTGAACTAGTATATTTAGTAATCTATTTTAATAAATATACTCATATAAGGTAAATAAAAAAAATTGTTTATCAAATTTATATTTTCAATTATAAAAGTAAATGACAAATCCTTTATATTTATCTCTCAATCTATTGTATCTCTATATTTTTATTCTATCTCTCACATTCTACCTCTCTATAATCAATTATATATGTGTATATTTATATCAATTTGTGAGTTGAACTTGTATTACTGAAAAAATGAATACTTCACATTGTTAATCAAATATTATCTTAACATAAATATATTGCTAAATCAATCAAGTTTTCTTTATGCAGAAAATCTTCTTGATATGCCGAATCATCTTTTCTTCCTTTACCACGATGAGGAAATAAAAAATATTAATAAGAAAATATAATTTACAAATTATAAAAAAAAACTTTTTTGCATACAACACTCTCAGTTATATGGTTATCTTTACTCTCAAGTCTCATCATCACAAATAGTCATGATTTTTACAATTAGTCACTCTAGATACAGCAACATGCATGTTGTCATTGAGTACTAACTTTTTGAAAAGAATTCGTGATTATTGTCAATTCAATTTAATTTTTTCTTATTTACATAATATAATAATTTGGTCTAGAATTAGTTCCGTTATTTACAAGAGTCTTAAAGAAAGAGTTCACCCGCCTCGACTTGCTTTACTGCTTTCTTTTTCGCTTTTCTTAAAATAGACGTTATTAGTTCGAATTATCCCCTGTTGTATCCCTTTGATTTTTTTTATTGTAATCCCATCAATTTAATACTCTTGTTTGTAATTTGGACTGATGTCGTCTTCAATCAACGCGATGACTACTGATTATGTAGGTGTGGCCTCGGGTGTGGGAACACCTCCGACAACACTTGTTTCTGTTGTCCCTGTCGTTAGTGTGACCTCCCCTTCGGCCACACCTCTGCCAACACCTACTTCTGTTTCAATGACTGTGGGGGATGTGACCATACCTTCTGTCACACCTCTGTTTTCGTACGGTTCAGTGATTGTGGGAAGTGTTACAACACCTCTTATCACACATGTACTCGACTATGCTCCAGTGACTGTAGGGGGTGTGACCACACCTTCTGACACACCCCAGTATTCTGATGTTCCAGCGAGTGTGGCCTTCGGTGTTACCACACTTGCGGCCTCACTTCAGATTTCACATGGCTTTGCGTCTGCCTTTGGTGTTACATCAATGCTGGAAACACCTTCGATCACACCTGTTCCAGCAACCGTGGTTACTCATGCTGAAAGGCTGAAAAAGTTTCCCGGGCTTAACTTTAACACATGGTAGCAAAAAATGTTCTTTTATCTGACAACCTTAAGTTTGGTGAGGTTCCTTAAAGAGGACCCTCCTATTGTTGCCCCAGACGATACCATTATGGATCGTAGGCCTGCCCTTGATGCATGGGGTCAAGGAAACTACTTGTGCAAGCATTACATCTTTAATGGGTTGGATAATGCGTTGTACAGTGTGTATGCCTCGTTCAAAGGTACTGCCAAGGGACACTAGATCTTGTTGTATAAAAGGTACAAAATGGAGGATGCCGGCACCAAAAAGTTCATTGTTGGCAGGTTCTTGTAGTATGTGATGGTTGACATCAAGACTGTTATGAGTCAACTCCAAGAATTGCAATTGATTTTGCACATCATCCATGCTTAGGGGATGCAGTTGTATGAAACCTTACAAGTGGATGCAATTATTGAAAAGTTGCCACCTAGTTGGAGGGATTTCAAAAATTATCTCAAGCATAAGAGGAAATAAATAGGCTTGGAGGATTTTATTGTTAGATCGCGCACTGAAGAAGGCAACAGAAAATCAAATGCCAAGCACGAAAAGACATTGAAGGAGACTTGGTAAAACAGGGCTTTAGACTCATAGCTTTGTACTTACTAAAAGGGAAAACTTCTTGGAAAGGGACACCTTGAAAATGAATTATTCAAGATGAATATAATGATTGTGTTGCTTCTTCCTCTTATATGTTTGAGTTGTGATTTATGGCATGTTAGACCTTGCACGTTAATGGTGAATATGAAATTATTACCAAATGTTAAATTGGACTCACAATATAAACGTGGGATTTTATGTTGTGATACTGCGATAGCCAAACAGCTATAGGAAGGGCATGAGCAAATCTAAATGCCCTTGTTTGAGGCATATGATCATGTGTCCCCTTGTGAATGAGCACATGGTAAGTTAACTCTACCCAAAATTTGGTGAATGGATGCAATTGGGTCCTTTTAGCCATTCTAGGAAATTCTTTGAAATTTTGCCTAGGCAATTAGATTATTAGTCAGTTGGCGATCCAATCACGGTTGAACTTGTGAGAAATAACAATTATTTAATTGATAATTCTAGTTGATATTGTTGGCGATCCAATCATGGCAAGTTGACATTGTTGCACAATGTGGGGTGGATGAGTTATGCCTCAAATGTGGGCGTGTTTGGTAAATATAAATTTACCTCAATCTTGACAAAGATTGACCCAAATAACTGCGGAGTTAAAGAAATACAAGTTTCTTTGAAAGGTATCCATAGAAAATGTGGGTCAATTGGCATTGACAATGCTAGTTGATAGCTAACAGGGGTCACCTGTGATTTCTCATAAAGAGGTGCATCTTTTAGTGTACTCTTTAGTGTTGCAACTCTGCACATTTTGAGGTACAACGGAAAGGTGTAGAAACATGCCTTAAAGGCTAACCTTATCAAGGTAGACCCAAAAAGAGATCGTTGTACCCGAATTTGAAGGGGACGTGAACAACTATTAAGTCATTGAATGAATAATGACAAGTTTGACAATCGATAAAGTCAAACAAATCTATTCTTAAAAAGAGATGACATACTGACAATAGTCTATATGAGCTTAAGGTGTTATAAAGCCACATTGACATTAAATGGCTTGAAAGTCCACCGGTGGCACTTATGTCAATTGAAATGGTTACACATGCTCATATACTATGTATGTGCATAAATATGTAAAGAAATTGATCTCAATCTTGCGCACAAATTTAATTGAAGTGTAGATCAATTGTAAAATGTTATAGGTAATTGGTGTAAAATCCACAACTTAAAGAATATTTTTTAGTGGAAACCCAACCATGATGACTGGAGATCCCAAGAACTTGGTTGAATGGGAAAAATAAACTTTAATCTGTTCATTCATAGCGCTTGGTACTTAGCTTCAAGCTAACCATTTCCTAGATAGTATAACCAAGTGATTGAACCTGCTGATTGTGGTGAGGTTAAGTCCTATAGACTTTTAATGACGTTCTATACCTAATAAGATAGGGTATTGCAGGATACCTTTGATAGGCAAGGTCACCTATGTAAGTATGAGGACGGACCGCCTCAATAAAACACTTATGAATCCCAAGTGTGATCTATGGCCAAAACAGACATAACCAGAGAACTTTGAGATGAGTAGAGATGTTGTTGTGTAAATATTATTGTTTTCGTATATTCGTAAGCCGAGTAGTTCAAGGCATCATGTCCATTAAGTCGCAGATATATCCAATAGTATCTTATTATGGAAGGTTCAGAGCCACAAGCTACCTATCCTGATCCAACAATGTTTCCTTGGGTCTGAGTGACTGAGTTTGCATACGTTCATGCATCATTTCTACTCATGTGGGGGGTTGTTGGAAAAATCAATTTTAGTTAAGCCAAAATTCCAAGTGTGGAGACTCGTTATTTTTGGAAACGAGTGGTGTAATTATTTTCACAAAATTATTTATTGGTGCGTGAGAAATCGATGCAAAAATGGTACACTTGGAAAGATATATTTGTGGGAAGATATCCATCATATATGGAATGTTGGTAGATTGGTCAAAATCCGGTGTTTGGTAAGTTGCTTGATTTTTTCTGTTAAATAGGCAACTTTGACTCAAATCACCAATTTTATGGAATCTTGATTAAGTGCATCAAATCATTCATAAACCGATCGAGGCCAGAATTGTAAGGATTGACTTTGCACAGATCAATCAAGATAAGGAAAGATTTGATCGATAATTATAGAACATAATTGAGTCCAAATTATTAGGGTTTTCCTTTGGAGGATCCATTGTGTTTTCCCTATAAATAAAGACTCTCCAATTAGTGGAAGAAACGAGTTCACAATCAGCGAAATTCGTGCATATAAATCCATAATCTGTCTCGCCTCAACTTGATTTACTGCTTTTTTTCTCGCTTTTCTTGTAATAGACGTTGTTAGTTCGAATTAGCCCCTGTTGTATCCCTTTGATTTTTGTTGTAATCCCAATAATTAATATGTTATGTTATTTATGCAATTATATTTTTTTTGCATGTTGTGAATTGTGATATTTTTTATTCATTAAATAGAGTGTTATTATGGTTGAATTTAAATGACTTCAATTTATTCGGTTGAAACTATTAAATATAAATAAAATAATTTTATTATATGGGTTAATCAGATTGGGTCCGGGTTACCTGTGAAATAAACAGGCCGGATCCGGATTCAAGATTATGATACGTATCATTAAATGAGTTGGGTCGAGGTTAGCATATTTAACTACACAATGGCTCTTTTAGGTTGTGCAAAGTAGGCACGGATTGTGACTGAGTTTTATGATGGATTGTAAACAAAATGAAATAATAAATCATATTGTTAAGAATATAGATGATAGTGCATTGTATAAAGTTACAGTTTGTTGGTCTATGTTGATGTTCCAGATGGTTTGTAGGACAAGTTTATTAAGAGTTGATTTGTCTTATAGAGATACAATATAGAAAAATGTTTCCAGTATCAACTACTTCTCTTGATTGAGAATTCAACTGAGTGAAATTTATTTAAAGACTTACAGAATCAAGACCAGCTAAGCCTATGATGTTAACAAAGTTTATTTTTCTCTTGGACATTTCCTGTAGCATTGTCCAAGACCAGCTAAGCCTATGATGTTAACAAAGTTTATTTTTCCGCATTCCGCATTTTTTATCTTTTTTCTCTCTGCATTCTCTAGGTTTTTGGGTTTTTAACCCAGGCCTACTGTCAGGAAATCACTTACTATCTTTAAAGTGAAGAACTACTTCATATCTTATTCAATAAGGATTATCTACACAAAACTGCAGTGAAATTTTCATTTAAGTAGCCAAGTTTTATTTCGGGGATAATTTCACTTTTCATACCCAAACTTTACAGCCTTTTTGGTTTTGATACCCAATGTTCCAACTTATTCAGTTTCAGTACCCAATGTTTTTCATTTTAGGCACCTTAACTACAAACCATTATCTTGCTGCTAAAACTTAACGTTTCACCTGTTGGAGTAGGTGAGACTCGATAAAAAGGAGAGAAATGCCACATTTTTCTTTATTTGTGTTTGTGCATAAATAGAATGTTAAGCCTAGCTCTAAATCGATTTTTAAGGAGAAAAGGGTGAAAGTGGAAGGAAATGAAGAGGTCCACTCCAAGCTCTTTAAGTATATTGGGCAAATCATCAAATTCACCTGATCATCGTGCTCCGTGTTTCAAATTTGTGAGATAGTTTTTGCCTTATGAGTGTCGAACCAATGTGCAAAACTAAAGGACTCTTTCATGGCCCTATTTTCTACCACTTTTAGTTTCTTTTCTGTGGTTTTTGTATCTCTTATATGGCATCTTATTCTGTATCAGGCTTTTGGCATGGACAAGAGGTACTAGTTTATTACCGCTCCAAAAACATGCTGGTTTTTTATCCTAGTTTTTATATCTTCAGGAAATGTAGATTAATCTCAATGCTCCTTAGAAATGTACAATAATATTAGCATCTCGTTAGAAATCTAAAACTACTGTACCACAGTCATTCTTTGAGAATTTAACCCCCATTTGTTCTCACGTCTCTTTTTTATTATTTATATTTTATTATTTTTTGTTGTTATACATTGCTTGCTAATAAGATAAATTTAAAAGAGTTCTTCCCACCAAGTGTGCGTCTGTGTGTCCATAAATCAATCAGTGTAATAATAAGTGGGCAGTTTTAACATCGTTATGACCAAAAATATCAAATTCTTCACTGAGTATTTGTCGAAATGCATCGCAATTGAACCAAAAAAATGTGTTTGGGGATTTTGGGCTCGGTCATTTGCAAGGATGATGGAAACATTGGTTTTAACAATTAATTAAAAATTATTGTCTTTTTACCGACTAATTAGGGCATTCCATCCACCTAATTGCTGTAATAGGTCGCTTAATGGAATGATAATAGCTTACAGTTAATTTGATTAAAATAAAAAATGTTGCTTACTACAACTGATTAAGTTGGAAAATTGGGTATCAAAAGCAAAAATGTTGTAAAGTTTGAGTATCAAAAGTGAAATTATCCCTTGTTTCATCCACCGATCACCTTGTTTATATAGATGCAACTACTTTAGTACACTCATGTTCTACAGATCGACTCGCGACTTATCCGCGTCTTTGGTTTTACCATCAATGTTTAATAGTGTGCTCAACAAGCTATCACACACATTTTTTTCGACGCTTACGTTTTTTACCGCCATAATTCTCAAATAATAGATTAGGATACTAGGCTCTAGATTCTGCAACTGTTCTAATATTGTTAAGTTGTTTTGAGACCTGGAGGGAGTCTCTTATCAATTTTTCCATCAACGTTTTTGTTGTTTCTCATTGAGTTATTGGGCGGAAGCCATTGTCGATGCCCTACAAAGAAAATTTTGCTCGTAATTCGTTTGGAAGGTGTTTCATTGTTGCATGTAGGACATGCCATATAACCATGTCTGCTCCAACTGGACAAACTACTATGAGCAAGAAAGTCATTTAATGTCATCAAAAATATTGCATGTATCCTAAATCTATTATTTGAAGTAGCGTCATGTACAACAACTCCTTCTGACCACAACTCCTACAATTCATCGCCTTAATAACACATCAATAACCTTGCCCAGAGCATTTGGTCCTGGGATCAATAGGGTCAATTGCTTATGGGTCTTTATTATATAGCCACGATGGTAAATTGTACACTATTATCAACACTGACCACTTGATGTAAGATAAGTTCATATTACCAAATAGATTGAAACCATATGCCGACAATCCCAATCAGACTTTTCTTAGTTCACGAGCAAAGTCAGGTTATCTTTCATCTAATTCATTCTATTCTTTACCATCCACTGGATGACAAATTATATTTTCATCCTTTGATCGCCCCTCTAATGCCATGTCATTTCCTTAGCAGTGTGATGGGAAGCAAACACTCGTTTCAGTCGATTCTTCAATGGGAAGTACCAAAGTAACTAACATAGAACTTTTTGGCCCTTTGTTTTCTTCCAACTACTCATGTTGCAAACCGAATATGTCTGTAGATTCGCATTCTCCTTCCAAAATAAAGCACAATCATCCGGACACGCATGTATGATTTCATAACCTAAACTTAATTGGTTTAATTGCTTTTCGACTCGTAGTGCGAAGATGGTAACTTGTTGCCATCAGGCAATGCATCCTTCAATAGCTTCAACAATGCATTCATGCTCTCGTTAGTCCACTTATGAAGTACTTTAAGGTGCATCAATTTCATCAAAAAATTCGAATACTTAGTACAACCTCGATATAGCTCAACTTGTAGCTCGGATAATAGATCCATGAACTAATAATCAATTGGATCCCCCACATCAATATGTGTGTCACCATATATATCATGAGCTTCAGACGTACTAGCAAAATTATTTAATATGTCAGCCATCTCGTCAGCCGATTCACTGACATTTGATGATGGTGGTGTGCCAATAGTTTCATCGTGGAAATCCTATATTGTGTATGTTGGAGTAAATCCATAATTATGGATATGACCAAATACCGTTTCTGGCATTTTCATTTTACTATTCAAACACCTTTTGCATGGCCAACTAATTTGACCTATAGAATTAGTAAAATTCTTTGCGTGCTCTATGAAACCTTCGAATCCATTCCAGAATTCATTTGAATTTATATTTCTGATGTGTATCCAACTCTTATCGATCCACATGGTAAGCCACAAGCACGCTGCAACACAGATTATTCTTGTTTTACAGCGTAAGGTCACATAATAAATTGTAGGGATAAAAACAGATAACCCCCCAAACTATTCAGGTTTTCACACATTGCCATATGAACTTTGAAATATTACACTTTACCACATTAACTTTACAAAATTTTACACTTTGCCTTAAATTCCAGATTTACCCCTAGCTTAATGAAAACTGGTTTTCAGTTTACCCTTTAAACTTTAAAGTTGTTGCACTTTACCACCTAAGCTATAAATTTTATTGTATTTTCTACATTTACTCCTCAAGGTCTTGCGATCCTCGAAAATGGTATCAGAGCCTAGGTTTATTAAGAACTTTTAGTTAAATTTATTATATTTATGTAATTAACAATTGGTGAGGAGAATTTCTCCAAGAATATGGATCTGAACAATTGTCCGAGATGTACACCTTACAGGACATATCGTCAAATCTTGACGATGTATGTACAAGAACACATGACAAGATAGCATATTGGAACAACCAATATGATGAAAAAGAACATGCAGGAGCCGATAGGGAAACCTTGAGACACTGCGAAAGGCAAGCGGCATATTATATGAGTTTATTTACAGTAAACAAGATATTATATGTCGATCTGATGAATCGTCAGGAAGCAGTCCATGAGATTGCCCATCAGAATCATGATTCCTGATGGAGTACCAGAATGGAACGAGATACTTCCAGACACATCCAAGATCTCAAAAGATATTAGAGAAGTCCAGAAGACGGTGTTGAATTATGGCAACCACTGTATTCACCTACCAATACAAGTTCATCATATCCAAAATCAAATGGAGACGATGGTAAAATATCAGAAGGAAACTCTTGAAATCCTTCATGATGTTTAGAAATGAGTCAAGAATCTCGAGGACAGACCAAGTTCATCCGGAGAAAAGAAACGTATTGATTTCGGAATAGTACCCTATTTACATCAAAAAACAAAACCAACCGAAGTTATGACAGATGATGAGAAGCTTATCGCTATCAACAAGGGAAAATCCATCAAAAACTAAAGGTGATGGATATGGAAAAGATAAATCTTAAAGATCTACATGACCTTGCAGAATCCTTTGCAGGATTAGTAATTGTAGATTTAAAGATGAACGCAGGAGATGGATCAACTTTGGTTACACTTGACCAACATGGAAGACCACCTCTACCACCACCAGTAAATCCCAACTTTGCAGCACGTTTTGGTTCAAATCATGGAGACCATGATGAAAGAATGCCTCACGTTGGAGATATCACCAAAAGGAATGAACCTATTATAAGAACTCGACAACCTTCTAGAAGGACAAATTTACATAATACGCCTTATGGAAGATCGCAGCTTGATCCGATACATCCATATGGATTGATGCTAAATCTGGACATCCTAGATTTTAAAAAAATCGAGAAGTCCTTATTGATGAGTGGGCATCATCTATGAGGATTGCATCAGGTACCCTCGATCTTACTAAGGAAGGATTCATCTTACTTCTTGAGATGAGTCTTGAAGGATCTGTAAAAATTGCATGGGATATGACCGAAGCAACTATGAAGAGCACGGTCACAACTGGAGAATCATTGAAAGGAATTGTCGATAATATGGCCAAATTATTTAAAATTCATTTTATCGGCACATGCTACTTTGAGGGATTAGAAGAAGAAAAGCGAAAAAGATATAAACAAGTCTTGTACTGCCTCGAGTTACATGATATTTGTCATATTGACGAATATATCAAGTTATTCACCGAGTACCGATGGAAGTCCAAGGTGGGAGAAAAAGACGCTTTGCATCTATTCTTTGCGAAGATTTCGAGTTCCTAGAGAGAAATGCTTATCAGGGAATACAAGACTGCAACTGATTTAGATACAGTGGCTAGGAGAATGTCTTTTCTAAAGGCCAAGCTATCTGAATGGTGCCATCAGGCAACACTATATAGGAATTACAAGAGAATACGAGGAATTAACAAAGTAGTTCCTCTATGCTGTGTAGACGATGATATCCCAACAGTTGTGGGAGGTCAACCACGGTGACATAAGAAGAAGAAGGAGAGAATCCATCCATACAGCCGTGGAAGTAGCAGAAAAAGAAGTAGGTCTTCATGGAGATCTAGAAGGTTTTGGTCAAAACAGAAGGCTCGAAGTTACAAATCAGGGCAAAGACCAGCACCAAGCAGGAGCAGAGCCTCCTCATCAGGTTCAAATCAAGGAAGTACCAGCAGAACCCAAGGAAGAAGAACTTTCAGGCGAGCTCATACCAGAGCTAATGAAAGTTTCAAATATTGTAATTGCTGGACATGCAGAGCAAGAGGGCATATCTCACCGGATTGCCCAGACAATCAAAAACAAGGAGTCAGACTATTTGAATCTTCACTAGAAATCGAAGAAGTTGTCTACTATCCAGATCTTATACAGGTGTATCAATTTGAGGATATACCCTCAGATGAAAGCATCTATGAAGAAGAGATCTATTCTGACGATGGAAGTGTATCTAGTTCAAAATCAGAGTGAAGAAGAAATTCTTCAGCAGACGGTCAGTCAGGGAGGATATGTCTGGATTCCTCTCTCACACTATGGCTTGTCATAAGACTCTTATGAGAATTATGAAAGAAGATCCAAAGCTTCAAATTTATGATGGTTTTACAATTGGAGCAATGGAAAAAGCTTTAAGATTGAGTTTCGTAATAGAAAATACCAAATTATCTACAGGCTAATGACCGGAGAATTTGCCATTCCGATGGAATTTACTGGTAACCTGATCGAGATGTAGTTGGTCCCTTACCGAGAAGTTCAGGAGATCAAGAGCAGAGTTAAAAGAGAAGTTACAAATACACTCTCATGAATTCATATCGGAGCCATAAGAGTTATTATTAAAGCAACATTCAAAGAAGGAATAGATTCGCCACTCAATCTGGCTATCTTTGACAAGCGAATCTCAAACCTCAAGGATTCATGCCTTGGAGCGGTTATATGAAATTTGTATGCAAGAAAATTGGCATTTAATGTCTATCCTAGAATTGCATACAATCTGGGAGATCGAGATTTCAATAGAGCGCTGATCTTTCATCAAGATTTCAAAAAGACAGATTTGATGAAAGAATGAAACAGGCCTTATTCGATCACATACAAGATTTCCTATGCTCTTTCGAATACACATCATTCAGAAGTATTCTTAAGAAAAGAATTTATTGAAGTCCCAAGAATCTTTGATGATTTTGCCAGGGTAGTTCTACCAGAACTTATTGAGTCTCCAACAATAAACGAGATCGACATGCAAATCCAAGATCAACCATTCTTCAACAAAGGTCGAAGTATTAGAGTTGAGCCAAGGAGGATGTCTTTCCAACATGACAGAATGATAAATAGCAGCTGCTGGGAAGAAAAAAGTCCGAGTACAGTTCAGCGTATCCCAGATGTTTTCAAAACACAAGGAGAGTTGAAATGCCCAGAAGGATGGAGATAAATTGAAGTAATATTTGCCATCACTCAAAAGGATAATATTTTTCCTTGTGATGTTATATATTATCTCCAACAACCTATAGTTGGAAGGTATCAAGGAAGCCTGAGGATAGGAGAAATTGAGCTGACTATCACAGGAGTAACGGGAAAATCCCTAAGCAATTAATACTGGGTATTGAATTTCTTGAGGATCATAAACCTTGGAAAATATTATAAGAAGGAATGGAGTTCACATTGGCTGATAAAAGATACAGAATCAGATGACCACTAGCCCATTCTCCATATACATTTCTATCAGAATATTATATAATGAATACAAGGCCAAGTATTTCACCGCCTATATTGATTTAGGTGCCGGAATATGTACTGCAAAGATGAATGTTTTTCCTAATGGAATTGGAGAAGATTCACCAGCAATTGCAAGAAGAGATTTCTCTAAAAGAATTATTATTCTTAACATAGGAATTAAACAAGTAGAAATCATGATCGGAGGCGCAGGCAGTACCCCATGGTACAAAGTGAAGATGCCACCCATCTATTTTCACGATACAGGATCAGATGTTTTGCTAGGAAACAATTTCCTATAAACATTTAAGCGATTTACACAGGAAAATGAGACAAGAAGACTTATTTTCACAACATTATATGATCATAAGATTATTGTCCATAGACTATGGGAAGCATTTTACAGAAAAATGCCTATCAATTTTCGCAGCAAGTGTGGTGATGATGAAGCCAAACTTCGAAATTCAAAAATGGCGGATCGAAGGAAATTTGGTGAAACATTATTATCTTTTAAACAATATGGTTCAAAGCAGAAAGATATAAAACGATGGGATAATGATTTGTATTCATTTAGAATACAAGGAGAAGAACGAGTACTTCCAAAGGCTATTGCTGAATTAATGATGAGCCTAATAGAGAATCCATAGAGTGACGTTTCCAGAGAAGAACAAATATCACTCGAGGATATCAAGAAGAAGATCCAAAGGAATTATAATGAAAATCCTTTGGCATGGTGGCATAAGAATGAGCTCAAAGCTTCCTTAAAAGTTAAAATAGGAAAAGAGTATGAGTTCGTGAGATTCAAACCAATCCGTATGAATTAGGTGGATCGTGAGGATATGCAGAAGATACTTAAGGAACATCTTGACCTTAAGTTGATTTCGCCAGGAGTTTCTCCATACATCAGTCCAGGATTCTTAGTCAGAAACCATGGAGAAATCATAAGAGGAAAGCCAGGACTTGTTATTAATTACAAGGGGATTAATAACATTTTGGAGTTCGACGAATACTATATCCCAAGCAGAGAACATTTGGTGAACTGTATCAAAGGTGCCAAGATATTCTCAAATTTCGATTGCAAGTCTACATTCTACCAGATTAAGATGGAAGAAGAAAGTAAGAAGTTCACAACTTTCTCCACACCATAAGGACATTATATTTGGAACGTGATGCCTATGGGATTGGCTAATGCACTCCAGATATATCAAAAGAAGATGGATAATCTCTTCAAGGATTATTTCAGTTTCATGTTAGTGTATATTGATGACATCCTTATTGCATCAAAGAACATGAAGGAGCATCTCAAACACTTGGAAATATTTTCAGATGTTTGTCACAAGGAAGGATTCATGCTTTCAGAAAAGAAGGCAGTAATTACTACAAGACAGATTGAAATCCTCGGAATTGAAATCGATGAATCTGGAATCATCCTACAAAGGCATATTGTATAAAAGATACAAGGATTTCCAGATACACTGAAGGATAAGAAACAACTTCAGAGTTTTCTCGGAGTTGTTAATTTTGCTGAATATTCATAAACAATCTAACACATTACAGGAAGTGTTTAGCCCATTGTTCAAAAAAGATGTCATATTCAAATGGGAAGATGAACATCAAGAAGGAATAAAACAACTTAAAGAAGTTTGCAAAAAGCTTCCAAAACTTGCAATTCCTCAGGATGGAGATGAACTGGTTCTATATATAGATGCCAGTGATTATTGGTGGGCAGCAGTTCTTACAAAAGCCACACCAAACGGAGAAGTGCCATGCAGATATTGCAATGGTCTTTTACAGACAGTGAAGCACATCGATGACATATAAACGAGAAAGAATTCTTTGCAGTCAGAAAGGCTTTCAAAAAATGGCCTTTATTTTTACTTGCTAAAAAGTTTACTTTAAAAATTGATAATTCAAGTGTTAAAGCTTTTCTGAAAAATAAAATTGAATCAAAACCAGAAAAAGCTAGAATACTTAGACGGAAGATGAATGCCAATATCAAGATTATGATATTGTCATTATAAAATCTTATGAAAATGTTCTTGCAGATTTTTTAACAAGAGATGGAGAGAATTGAAGCTGATTCCATCCTCACACCATCAAGACATCTTGAAGAACAGCTTGAAATACTACTCCGAGAATTCGATACCCTGGTCATCAATGCTAATTTGGACGGGAAATTACAAAGGAATGATCGGGACAAAGTAACCGATCGAATACGAGCATGTGTCCGGTCTCACTCTCAGTTGAGAACGTCATTTCAGGGGCCACTCCTCTGGGCAACTAATAAGCAAAATGAGTGTTTCGAGCGCGGGGCTCTAAAACCCGTAGCAGAGGATTCAAGTACCTCTAGCATAGGTCCTAAGCTGGCAGAAATGTTGGCCCAAGGAAAAGATGATACTCTGGAGTCAAATACCGAGTTATCATGTAAACCAAGCTTGTCCGGGGTAAAGGACGAAGAGATCAATCTTAGGCCTTTGATGGGCAATTCTAAGGTTGATACGAACGAGATTAAAGGTTCTTCTTCTTTGCAGGAATACCAGGCGAATTGGGATAAACTAACCACAAGGCAAGGGATAGCTCCAGAAAGAACAAAGATCAATATTTTTGGTAAATATCCAAGGGTATGGATGCTCCCAAATTCCAACCCACAAGAAGTGAAACGATGGTATAAGTTTGGGGCTTTGGCCTCGATCTATACAACTTCGCCAGCCTTCCCAGAGATTATGCAATTGCCAATATGGATCCAGCAAGCAGTTTACGAGTGTTGATCGAACAATGACAGTTTTAAATGAGGGGATACCTTGGAACTATATTTCATAAGTGCATCTCCAGAGCTTGTCGGAAACGATGGTCATGAAGCCTTTCATTACATTAGGCTTCGACGACCAGAAGAAAGAGCCTTCAAAAATGTCAAGGAGGCGAATTCAGAAGGAGTCTAATTAACCATAACCTTTACAGAAGATCAGATCACAACGAGAAAGGCATGAGGATTATGGGTCTGTCTCACTGAGATGGACAAAGTCAAGTTTCTGTTTAAATTCTACCAGAATTCAGTGAACGGATCATTCCTATTAATTACCATGACAGGAAAAACTACAAGATTTGCAGAGACCTATTCGAGAAAAAAGAGAAATCTTCTGTGGGAAAACAAGCTGCCGCGGAGTAAAGAAACTCGACGGAAATATTGCAATATGGCTCATATTAGCCATTGGGAAAATTGGGTCTGTCCCGAGTGTCTAAACCAGAAAGAACCGAAATTTGGCAAAGGATTCCAGCCAAAGGTTGATCGGAGAAGACCCGACGACAGAGAAGACAAGTCACATAAGCAACCAAAGTTTCAGGAACCACCAAAAGAGTAGATTCCCTGACAAAGTTAGTGGAGGCATGTGACTCCAGACATGTAACAACCCACTCAGCAAAAAGACAAAAGTGGGTCCTTGAAAGATGTCGTCCAAGCCACTACAACACGAAGGACGGGGTCAGCAAAGTTTGGAAGTTTTCATAAAAACTTCGGATACCAGACAAGAGGTGGCCCTATCCATGTGAAGATGAGTTGGATTCCAACTAATTGCTGCAAGTGGGGCAATAATTCAAAGATGAAAGGGACATCCATTTGAAGGCAATAATTCAAAACATAAAGGTCTCTTACCTCTATAAATGTCAAAATTTGTTGGAGGCTGAGGACATCGAACATCTCCCTTAGACTTCAGAAAAATAAAATTTCCTTTGTAAACATAGTTGAGTATTTAAATTTTCAGTGTTATGCAGTTTTTTAGTTTTTCAGTTTTTCAGTTATGTACAATAGGGTGATAGCCTCATATATGAGAGACTAAACTAGTTTTCTCCTCCCAAAAGGAGATTACTGATGTAATAAGTTTTCTATAAGTTCTTAATAAATAAAGACTTTTGTTCAACATGTGTTCATAATGTTCTATTAGTATATCCCTTTGAAGAATTACTTTATACGCCTGGAGTAGGAAACGAACCAAGGCTGTGATGAGTAGTTGCAGAAGGAGTCGGATAACTTGTAGATCATCTTCCCTGTTTGTTGAAGTTGAACAGTGTTAACTGTTTGTCAAACGGTCTAGGGGCAGTGATTTTCCGACTGGTGGTGTTGCGAACCATCTCACCCAGTGATGTTTCGGTCAAAGAAGGTATGAATTTTAAGGGATTTATTAATTTTACGGAAGCATGTTGGGTCTGATATGGTCGTAATGGACTATTTTCATTTTCAGTCTAAAGACCCAATTTGTATATGGATATATACTTGAAATGAGATCTTGATAAAAGTATGTCATGTTGAGTTTATAGGCTGGAAACCTGACATGATCTATCTAAAACCTCTGAATAGAGAGTGAATCTAAGTAGGTGTAACAATGCCACGAACAAAACAAGTGACAAAAAATAAGGGCTCTCATTTCTCGAAAAATCAGAAAACAAATTGATTACGGAGTAAAATTTTATGTTTATTGTATAATGCAATAAATTTATAATTATGTAGTAGTTTGCCACAAATTGGAGTTTAGAGGGATAACTAGAACTATTGTTATAAAAGAATAAAATCCTAGGGGCAAAATTGTCAATAATGGGTAAAGTGAAATTTTTTTCATAGTTCAGGAGGCAAAGTGCCACGAATCAAAGTTTGGTGGGGTGAAGTGTAAAAATGAGTAAAGGTTGGGCGGTTAAGTGTATTTATCTCGAAATTGTAATAGTTACAAAGTTTCTAAAGACAACATAAAATGTTTACTTTATCATAAAAGCCTAGATACTACTCTAAGTCTTTGTTTCCTAACAACTCAAAGCCCATATAACACATTTCCCAGACTGCAAAAAATATAAGAAATCATTTAATAATAAAAAAATAAGCATTTAATACAAATTGCATCATCATGAGGAGTACTTGTCAAGTAAACACAAACCTTAAGATAGTATTTGTTTATAATATTGAAAGATAATTGGAGTAATGTACGATTAGGCTTAACTTTTAGAGTTATTTTTTAAGGAGATAATTACATTTTGCCCCCCAAACTTTAGGCATTTTTGGAGTTTACCACCTAAACTTTTCGAGTTGCATTTTATCCCCTTAACTCCAGAATATTTTGCACGATGCCATATATTGGCCACAGCCGGCGGAATATTCCCAAAATATTCCGTCACATGAGGGCAAAATCGTCATTGTCCCAAAGTTGTTACATTTTGCCACCTGAACTATGTTTGACTTGTACTCTACCCCCTAAACTTTGCATTACTTTATTTTACCACATAAAAATTAAAAAAGTTATATATTTATACATGTATTTTTTTTCTTTTTTTTATTTTCTAATTTTTTATGAACAAAAAATAAATAATTACTTCGGTTAAATATATTATCAAAAAAATTACAATTTAATTCTTCATTTTAACCTTTCTTGTAAAATCATAGTTTATTTTCCTTTTACTGAGTTAATTTTTGCATTATAATTAAAAATATAAAATATCATTTTCATTTTCTAGGTGAATAGAATTATAAATATTCACTAATGTCAATTTGAACATAATACGATGCAGTTAACTTTCTTTTGTAAGTGAAATTATTAAAAGATAAACATATTACAAATATAATGAATTTGATCATTTTTACATTTAAGTATTGTATAAGATTTGTAATAAAGTAAATTTATTATCATATTATTTTATAATGTATTATATTTAAATTTCTTGAAGAATATTCCTTTCGTCAATTAATTTTTTTAATTTTATAATTAAAAATTATGAAAATTAATTTACTTTATTACAAATCTTATACAACACTTCTTAAATGTAAAAATAATCAAATTCACTAAATTTGTAATACTTGTATCTTCTAGTAATTTTACTTACAAAATAAAGTTAAATGCATCGTATTATGTTCAAATTGACTTTGGTGAAAATTTATAATTTTATTCACTTAGAAATTGAAAAGGATTGTTTATATTTTAACGATAATGTAAAAACTAATACAGTAAAAGAAAAATAAATTAAGGTTTTACAAGAAAGTTTAAAATAAAGTATTTATACTTTATAGTATAATTTTATTGACAATATACTTAAGAGGAAAATATTTTTTGCCCTCCGAACTATTAGGGTTTTTCGACTTTGCCACCAAAACTTTTTTTTGGCGCACTTTACCTCCTGAAGTTCAAGGGTTTTGTATATAGCCTCCTGGGTCTCGTCGGCGGCGGAATATTCCACCGGAATCTTGTCACATGCCATGCACATGAGGGCAAAATTATTATTTCACTCAAATATACAAATATTATTGCACTTTGTCATCTAAACTTTGGGAAATCGTTACGTTGCCATATGAGCTTGAAACGATTAACACTTTACCTCCACAGTTAAAAAAATATTAAAATTTTATGTGTATACATTTATTTTATATATTATTTAATTTTTTCATTTTACTAGTATTCATTTCAATAAAATATATTATCATTACAATTATTCTATAATATCTTCCTTTTTAACTTATTTAATTTAATAGTTTTTATATCAACATTAGGAAAATAACTAATTTTATGAACTTTGAAGTGAAAAAAATTATAAATATACACTAGTGTCAATTTTATAATTATATAATACAATTTCAAAATTATTGTTATAAATTAAAGTAAATTTCAAAAATATAAAAGTATTGCAAGTATAATGAAAGACATTATTTATACTTTTAAAATATAGTATGGGGTTTTTAATATTATGTTTCAAACTTATTAATACCTATTATATATTATTTATGAAAATTCATTCTAATCTATTAGAATTTATATTTGTCTACGTATATTATTTCATTTACCTTAAAATGGATAAATAATTATGTAATTAACATTGGATTAACATTAATTTTATACTTTTTTAATTTATAAACTAAAAAAGTAAATCAAGGAAGTAAATTACAATTCTACAATTCTACAAGAAAGTAAAAAAAAAAAAATATATATAATAATCTTATTCATAATATATTTTATTGAAATGAATACTAGTTAAATATTTTTATTTTTTTTCAAGATATTAAAAATAAATTTATTTTATATATATTTTTAATAACTTGATAAATAATAAATAAATTTAACTAGTAAAATTTACTTATTTTTGGTGAAAAATAAATATATATTTTTAATATCTTGATAATATATTTTATTGAAATGAATACTAGTAAAATTTACTTATTTTTGGTGAAAAAATTAAAATATATAAAATAAATGTATACACATAAATTTTCAATATTTTTTTAACTGAGGAGGAAAAGTGTAAATCGCTCCAAGTTCATATGGCAAAGTAACAATTTTGCAAAGTTTAGATGGCAAAGTGCAATAATATTAGTATAATATTAGTGAAATGACAATTTTGCCCTCACGTGCATGGCATGTGACAAGATTCTGGTGGAATATTCCGCCGCCGACAAGACCCAGGATGCTTTATGCAAAACCCTTGAACTTTATGAGGTAAAGTGCGCCAAAAAAAAACGTTTCGGTGGCAAAGTCGAAAAATCCTAATAGTTTGGAGGGCAAAAAATATTTTCCTCTATACTTAACCAAAGTAATTATTTATGTTTTGTGAATAAAAAATTAGGAAAAAAAAGATATAAAATAAATGCATAAATATATGATTTTTTTTAAAAAAAATTTATATAGCAAAGTGAAATAACGCAAAGTTTAGGGGGTTAAAATGCAAGTCAAAAAAGTTAAGGTTGTAAAATGTAACAACTGTTTTAAAAATTTGAGAAAATGACGATTTTGCCCTCACGTGCAAGGCACGTGCCGGAATATTCTGGGAATATTCCGCCGCTGGTAGCCAAATTATGGCGTTGTGCAAAAATCACGGAGTTCGGATGGTAAAATACGACTCGAAAAATTTTAGGTGGTAAACTCCAAAAACGCCTATAGTTTGGGTGGCAAAATATAATTATCTCTTTTTTAATTATATCTTATTCTATTTGCAATCCATTCGTCCGCAAAAGCCTACTTGAATAATATTTGATAATTAGAATAATTTGATAATAGCATTGCAAGTTTCATTGACCAAAACATACTAGACAAGTCAAAAACTGTTCTAGTGATAGTATACTACTAAAGTAACACCATATATGATCTTTGCCTTATTTCATTGTTTAACTTATTTTTGTTGGGATGTGAACTGAAATTAAAATTTCTAGCTACAAAATAAAAGAGATAATTTCACTTTTGGTACCCAAAGTTTACCATTTTTTTGCTTTTGGTACCTAAAGTTTTCCTGTTTAATCACTTTAACTACAGTCCGTTAATTTTCCATCCAAAACAAATGGTTCACTTGCTATAGCAAGTGCAAACCCATTAAAATTAGTGAAAAGGTCCATTTGTTCTTCATTTATGCTTGTTGGTCTTCATTAGAAACCTCAAAGCCAATACAAGTCGATTAAAACTAACAAAATCTTCAATCCAATTGCTCCCAAATGACTCTTAGTTAGGATTACAACTATAGAATACAAAAAGAATACATAAAAAAAAATCATGACTTCAAGGCAACTCAACATTACAGAAAACATTTTCATGTCAAATGAACTCATTCTCATGCTCATTTTTTCTAGAGAGCAACCCAGTAAACTCGTCAATCATTTGGTTAGAAACTAATCTCTACGATTATTCTTTTCATATGCTTTCTTTGCATTTGCTAAAGCCCAACGAAGAATTATTTTACAATTATCTTTCAGGCCTTCCACAAGGGTATTTGTAACTAATAAACTCATGCAGTTTTTTGTACTTAACATAAAATCATGAATAGACCACGAGGAGTGCCCAAATCACACATCGGTTTTCATAGTAGTCAAAAACTAATATGAGACGGTTTCACGAATTAATTTCATGAGACGGATCCTAAATTGACCCATATTAGCTAATTCATTTGAATTTAGATCTAACTTGCTTTGGTTTGTAAAATGCATTGGGTCCGTTTAGTGAATTTAAATCCGTGAGACGGTCTCATGTGAGACTTACTCATCGTAGTATACCACTTCTCAAAGAATATAACATACATGTGTTGCATCCTTCCTAGTTTTTCTCGCCATTGAAGCTCAAACTCCAAATTCAAAAGCTCTTAATGCCCGATTAAAGTTTAGTTTTTCGAAAATGGGGTTCTAACAAACGAATTTCATAATTTCAAACAACCAAGGTTCGATTTCTATACAAGCATTGTGAATCAAGGATTAATTCAAGATATGCATACCTATTGAAATAATAATACACTACTACAAAAAGGGATATTACAATGCGAATTACATCGGTTATTAAACAACCGATGTAAAAAAAAAGGCAGTGGCATAATTGTCAATTTTCAGAAGATTCTACATCGGTTTGAACTATAACCAATGTAAAACAGCTTTCCTACAGCGGTTGTAACAGTACCGATGTAAATTGATAGGATTTTAAACCGATTCTATTAACCTGATGTAAGATAAAGAGGCGTGTGGCATTAATATAGTAATTTTTCAAAAGATTTTTACATCTATTAAATATATAACCGATGTACATTTTTGTACAGAATAAACCTCGACCTAAACCAAATCGGCAGATCAAAATTCCCCTAAATTCAACGCTCATACTCTTCTTGTTGATGTTATTCCTGCTGCTGGACCATCTTATTCCGGTTCCGTTCCCAGGTATGGAGCCCTAGATTTCACTCTTTTGAAATTGCATCATAGCTTAATGGGTGAAATTTTGAATATAATTAGTCAAAAGGGCCGTATGGATATCATCAGAAGACAATGAGTTTCCAAAAGGAGTTGGACAACTATTCTACCGGTTGAATGATCAACTTTCTATGTTAACCTTTTGACATTCAAATATAAATTCATTTCACAAGCGAAGCCTTTTGGTAAAGTTTGTCATCTTCTCTTATTATACATTTCTTTGTGATGCCATTCAATTTTGTAGACGTACTCAGTTTTATGGGGTTTTGCAAGAATTCAAGGTTGCAGTTGGGGACGACTCGGTGTAATCTGTATTTACAGTAATGTCTTCTACATGCCACTCGTTATAATGAACTTTGCTATCTGTTACATCTTGAGTGGAAAGGCATGGAAAAACTTGTATGACAACAAGACCCAACCACCACTCCTGAAGCAGACATAGAAGGCTTCTTGAAGCAGCCTAAGGTTTAAAGAATCCCAAAACAACTGCTTTTTCGTGTTGTAACTTGTAAGGACCTTTTTTCCCCTTTTAAGTTTTAATTTTTTAGACTACATTCAGATTTGCAATTACCATAGGTATCCTATCCTTTCATTGAAATCTATGTATTGTATCCTATTTCGTTGATTGTCATTTGTTTTGGCTATATTTTGTTATTTAGAATCTAAATGGAGCCGTTTCTTGTTCTGTGGCTTGTTTATGTTATGTATATGTTGACTTGTTTTTGGTTTTGGATGTGTCGGTTGGTTACTCTGATATATTTTTTAATGATTGAATGAGGAGATCGATCTTCGATTTTTATTGGACATCAAATTATATCGTTAGGAGTTCTTTACAATAGTTGATTTATGAATTGCTTCAGGTTAATCAAAGTTAAAAGTTGGTCAAAAGATTTCATCCAGTTGGTTCAAATTTTGTGTAGTTTGGCTTTCTGTAATTTTTATGTTAATAGCAACTCCTCCTGTAGGGATAGGAATTGTACTTTGTCTATTTGAGAATTGTTTTTGTCAATATGAGATTCTGGTATTATGGGCAGTCTTTGTGGTTTTTATTTGGGTTAGTTCTGTTATAAAACTAATTCGCAGTACAGTTTATAATACTAGAATGCAGTATAACTGGAAATTACAATTTGCTGCAAAACTCGAAAACTTTTATTGAAACCAATTTCCAGAATTTGACAAAACAGAAATGGCCCGAATCGTGTGTTTGACACACTATCCTTAAAACATATTCGTCCCCTATTCTGGATGTCTGTTTCCCAGGATAACACGGGTAAACCGAACTACCTATTCACTTTGTCTGGCAAACTGAATTTATGCCAGAACTTTATCACCAAGATGCAGGAGGCCAAACGGAAGACAGAACAATATGCAAGGAATTATATGAAATTGCAGATATGGAGAGTGTGATTTGGACTGCTGAAATATCAGCTATTTATAGAGCTGATAGAGGACCTGGAATTTAAAGCTCATAATTTCCACCGTGTTACAGTTTACAACATTCTTGCTGCACCATGATGAATATTGTTTGTTGAGTTTAAATTCAAAATTAAATCTGTGGAATTAATTTGCTGTTACTGGCAATTTTAAATTCGAAAATAAAATATCTGTTATTATTACATATTTTAAATTCGAAATAAAATTAAAACTGCAAAACATAGGCTAGACTATGTGGCTCGATTTCGGTCTGACATTCGTGTACGCAGGTCGCGCTCGCACACAAGTCAGTGGTTCGGAGCTCGAACCAGACCGTGATTTGCACCCCCCTGCGGGTGCGCGTGTAGAGAGAGCCTCTATGGAATACAATCTTACACCTTACTAAAAGGTAGCATTATATATACTAGTCAAAATTGCCTTTGTTTTCCCATGTGGGACAAACCCAACTTTAAAAGAAGACAAACCCACATGGTTTCTTCTTTTAAATTAATTCTAATACATCATCTTTAAGCTTTAATTTTTCCTTCATCCAAACACCATTTTGGACAAACAAATATTCGATTTTAATGTTCTCACGGAGTAGAACAAGAATCAACTTTTACTTTTCTCATTAGACAATCGAGGTCCCAAGAAAATCGCACCCCAAATGTGCAATTTCCTTCACAACTTTTCCAACAATCCCCCACATGAAGGAAATTTCGAGGATATAAAGATTTGGTGATAAAGTCCAACAGTTGAACCCTGCATAGGATAGGTAGGTGTTACCCTTTGAACCTTCCCTTGTGAAAATATATTTACTTTACTAGCTGATCAGTAGACGTGATGTCTTTGAACTGTTCTACCTTTTGTGTAAAAGATGATATACCTCACACAATATTCTTCCTAACATATTTCAGTTCTCATTATTATGTTCATTCATGGCCCTGAACATACGCCTAGTTCTGCAAGAGGTTCTAAGAATTGAGCCTCACACAATTCTCTTCGAAGCGGCCCCACTTCTCTCTCACATAGGTGATTCTTCTTTAAGAGTAGCCTGCACTACCCAGCTCGGCTTACCGACGCACAAGAATCATTAAAAGCCAAATGCTTATCCTCTTCTTTTCACGGGCTTCACTGTTAAGGAATGGACAAGGGAAAATCCCCCACAGTGATCCTAGAGTCTTTTTACAATTAGGTTGTCCCTTTGAACATAGATCTTGGGATCTCCAGTCAACTAGGTTGGGTTTCCATTGTATCAACTCATTTTTCCAGAGGCTTAAGTCCTATTCCTCTTGATGATTTTGCAACTAACTCTCGATTTAACCCTTTGGTTAACGGATCCGCTATATTATCCTTTGACTTCACATAGTAAATAGAGATAACACCGATTGAGAGTAGTTGTCTAATTGTATTGTGTCTCATTTAAATGTGTCTAGACTTACCATTATACATATTGCTCTCGTGCCCCGCCAATCGATTGACTATCACAATGTATACAAATTGTCTGGCACAGGCTTTGGCCATTTTGGAATATCTTCTAAGAAGTTCTGGAGCCATTCAGCTTCTTCTCCACACTTGTCTAAAGCTATAAACTCAGACTCCATTGTGGATCTAGCTATAACTGTCTGCTTAGAAGATTTCCACGATATGGCTGCACATCCTAAAGTGAATACAAATCCACTTGTAGACCTAGAGTCTTTAATATCAGATATCCAATTAGCATCACTGTATCCTTCAATAACAGCAGGATATCTTGTATAGTGCAGTCCAAAATCACGAGTGTATCTTAAATACCAAAGTATTCTCACTATACCTTTCCAGTGTTCATGTGTTGGATTACTCGTGTATTTGCTCAATTTACTCACTGCATAAGCAATGTCTGGTCTTGTACAACTCATTAAGTACATCAGACTTCCTATGACTCGTGAGTATTCCATTTGAGACACAGCCTCACCTCTATTCTTTGATAGATGTTGACTCGTGTCTATAGGAGTTCTAGCTAATGACGTGTCATCCTTACTAAACTTTTCTAGAATCTTATCCACATAATGTAACTGATCGAGTGTCAGTCCATTTGAAGTTCTAGAAATTTTTATTTCGAGGATCACGTCAGCTAAACCCATATCTTTCATGTCAAACCTCGAGTTCAACATATCTTTTGTGGATTTAATTATTTTATCATTACTTCCAATGATAAGCATGTCGTCTACATAAAGACACAAAATGACATAGCCATTTTCAGTGTCCTTAACATAAACACATTTATCACATTCATTTATTTTAAATCCACACTCTTTCATGGCATTATCAAATTTTTCATGCCATTGTTTTGGTGCCTGTTTCAAGCCATATAATGACTTGACCAGTTTACAAACCTTGTTCTCTTGCCCAGTGTAGAAATCCTTCAGTTGTTCCATGTAAATCTCCTCTTCTAAATCTCCGTTTAGAAAAGCGAGTTTTACATCCATTTGATGTACTTCAAGATTTATAATGCGGCAATTGCAAGTACCAATCTAATGGAGGTTATTCTCGTGAATCGGAGAATACGTATCAAAGTAGTCAATGCCCTCTTTTTATGTCTGTAACCTTTAATTACAGGTCTAGCCTTGTACTTATCAATTGTTCCATCCGCCTTCATTTTCTTCTTGAAAGTCCATTTATAACCTTGTGGTTTAGTGCCCTCAGGAAGATCCACTAGTTCCCAGGTATGGTTTTGCAAGATGGAATCAATTTCACTTTTTATGGCCTCTTTCCATAATGGTCCTTCAGAAGAAGTTATAGCTTCTCTGTAACTTTGAGGTTCACTTTCCAGCATGTAGGTTAGAAAATCTGGGCCAAAAGATTTTTCTATCCTAGCTCGTTTGATGCGTCTAATTTCTACCTCTTCTTCTTGCTCTTGTTCTATTGAATTATGTATCCGTTTAGAAGAGCTTGCTTCTTCTCTCGATCTACACGGAAATACATTTTCAAAGAACGAGGCATTTCTCGATTCAATTATCGTGTTCTTGTGTATATCTTCAACTTTAGATTCATGCACAAGAAACGGAGATAAGCAAGATCATTATGTGCATATCCAATAAATATGCAATCAACGGTTTTGGGACCTACCTTCACCTTTTTAGGTGTTGGTATAGCAACCTTAGCAAGACCCCACACTCGTAAGTATTTGTAGGATGGCATTCTTCCATGCCAAAGCTCGTAAGGGCTTTTGTCTAGTTTCTTACGGGTACCTTATTTAAAAGGTAATTAGACGTCAAGACACTTCCCCACATGTTAAGGCAAGCGGAACTTAATAACATGGCATTCATCATTTCTTTAAGTGTACGGTTTTTCCGTTCTGCAATGCCATTCTGTTGAGGTGAATAAGGTGCTATTGTTTCGTGTCTAATTCCGTGTTGGGCACAGAATTCAGCAAATGGTGATTCATATTCACCTCCACGATCACTTCTTAACACCTTAATTTTCTTATTGAGTTGATTCTCAACTTCATTTTTATAGAGAATAAATTTCTCTATAGCTTCATCTTTACTTTTAAGAAGATACACATGACAAAACTTTGTGTTATCATCTATAAAAGTAATGAAGTACTTGTTACCACCACGTGTTTGTGTCGATTTTAAATCACATACATCGGTGTGAATTAAATCAAGTGGTTCATTATTTCTTTCAATATTTTTAAATGATGTCCTTGTTAACATTGCCTCTACACAAGTTTCACACTTGTGTTTGGAATCACTATGGAATGTTGGTATACAATTTAAGTTAATTAATCTACGTAAAGTATCATAATTAACATGTCCTAGTCTACCATGCCACAAATTGGAAGACTCAAGCAAGTAAACACAAGCATTCTTCATTTTATTAGCTTTTGATTTAACAACCATTACATTGAGCTTAAACAGCCCATCAGTAGCATAACCCTTGCCTACAAACATCCCATTTTTTAACAAAGTAACAACCCCGACTCAAAACAATGTGAAAACCATGCTTATCTAAAAGCGAACCAGACACCAAATTCTTACGAATGTCTGGTACAAACAACACATTATTTAGAGTCGGTTCCTTCCTGACGTCATCTTGAAACCACTTTGCCTTTTCCCTTAAGAAGTAGCTGAATTTCCCATGTACGACTTCTCGCGTCTTCATAGCTCAAGGGAACTAAACATTTCTCTGACAGAACACACGTGCCTAGTAGCACCAGAATCAAACCACCATTGTTTCGGGTTTGAACCAATGAAATTCACCTCGGAGACCACCGCAGCCAGGTTCATATCTGACACTTCTTGAGAAATGTGATCAACCATGTTAGCCTCCCGATTCTTTTTCGGTTTCTTGCAATCGAAGCCTTGTGACCCTTGCCGCCACAATTGAAGCATTTTCCTTCGAATTTCTTCTTCGAAATGCCTCCTTTTGGTCCCAAATTATTGAACACTTTACCAGTTTTCCCGGTTTTATTTTTCCCTTTGGAGCTTTCACCATGCTCCACAACATTGGCTTTAGCAGCCACATGATTGAACATTTTCCTTTCAGATCCCTTGTTATCATCTTCAATCTGAAGCCTAAGAATCAGATCTTCAACGTTCATCTCCTTTCGTTTGTGCTTCAAATAGTTCTTGAAATCTTTCCAAGCAGGTGGCAATTTTTCAATTATTGCAGCCACTTGGAAAGTTTCATTCAAAAATATCCCTTCAGCAAGAATATCATGTATAATCACTTGAAGTTCTTGCACTTGACTTATTACAGACTTGGAATCAATCATTTTAAAGTCTAGGGAACGGCCAACTATAATTTTTTTAGCCCCTGCATCCTCAGACTTATACTTGTGGTCTAATGACTCCCACAATTCTTTAGCAGTTTGTTTCGAGCTATAAACATTTTACAACGGATCTGCTAAACCATTTATTACATAATTCCTACAACAGAAATCTGCATGATTCCAAGCATTAACTGCGTGATCGGCTTGAACATCTGTTTCATCCTCACTCAACATTGGAGGATCTTCAGTCAAGAATCTTGCTAGGTTCAATGTCGTCAAGTAAAACATCATTTTTTACTGCCAACGTTTGAAATCCAAGCCATTGAATTTCTCTGGTTTTTCAGCGTGATTCACCGGCACATTAACGGTGGGGTTAGCCACCATCCGAGGCACAACAGGGTTAACCACGGGATTGGGCACAACTGGATTAGGCATAGTATTTGTCTCATTTGCGCCAATTGGAACTCCCAAGTTCAAATCATCAGAAGCCATTTATGAAAAACAAATCAAAGTTTAGTACTTCGATTAATCTGAACAAATCCGACAAGAACAAAATAAATTGTTCAACTTTTTATAATAAGGTCCAATGTAATTTCTTTCCACTCCAAATATAGCACGGGTATAATTTATTTAGTCCAAAATGAAATTCGAACCAATTTATAAAATTAGTCCACTGTCAGATAATTACAAATCAGTATTCAATTCTTTTACCAAGATTTTGTCTCAGTGGTTTAAACTGAATTGGAAAAACCTGTAGATTGATGAAAATAAAATACTGAATCTAAAACTTTCAAATTGTGAAAGTGAATTATAAAAATCACTGTAGCTTATGAATGTAGAAAACAAATTAAAGCAACAAACATAAGTGAATGACAATCATAAACAATATAAAGATTGCTTCCGCTTTATATTTTAAAATTATCTGACTTCTGATGCAAGTACAAGCCACCTAATCACATATACATAATTGAACTAAAATAATATAGTTAAAATTTTTTAATTCTAGTGAAGGACTTTAGAATTGTGAATTACCAGTTAATCAAACACAAGTTCTTTACTGGAAATCCAAAATTCGAGTTTTATACTTTTATATAAAACTGTACTAAACGTATTTAATAAAAGGAATCTGTTTTTTTTTTGATGGCATAAAAGGAATCTGTTTTAAGTTTGTTATAAAACTAATTCGCAGTACAGTTTATAATACTAGAATGCAGTATAAACTGGAAATTACAATTTGCTGCAAAACTCGAAAACTTTTATTGAAACTAATTTCCAGAATTTGACAAAACAGATATGGCCCGAATCGTGTGTTTGACACACTATCCTTAAAACAGATTCGTCCCCTATTCTGGACGTCTGTTTCCCAGGATAAGACGGAAAAACCGAACTACCTTTTCACTTTGTCTGGCGACCTGAATTTATGCCAGAACTTTATCACCAAAATGCAGGACGCCAAACGGAAGACAGAACAATATGCAGAGAATTATATGAAATTGCAGATATGGAGAGTGTGATTTGGACTGCTGGAATATCAAATATTTATAGAGCTGATAGAGGACCTGGAATTTAAAGCTCAGTAATTTCCTATTTTATTCGAGTTTACGACATTTTTTGCGACCATGATGAATATTCTTTATTCTGATTTAAATTCAAAATTAAATCGTGGAATTAATATTGCTGTTAATGGTAATTTTAAATTCGAAATAAAATTTAAACTGCAAAACATAGGCTAGACTATGTGGCTCGATTTCGGTCCGACATTCGTGTACGCAGGTCGCGCTCGCATACAAGTCGGTGGTTCGGGCTCGAACCGGACCGTGATTTGCACCCCCCCCCCCTGCGGGGGCGCGTGTAGAGAGAGCCTCTATGCAATACAATCTTACACCTTACTAAAAGGTAGCATTATATATACTAGTCAAAATTGCCTTTGTTTTCCCATGTGGGACAAACTTTTAAAGAAAAAACCCACATGGTTTCTTCTTTTAAATTAATTCTAATACATCATCTTTAACCTTTAATTTCTCCTTCATCCAAACACCATTTTGGACAAACAAATATTCGATTTTAATGTTCTCACGGAGTAGAACAAGAATCAACTTTTACTTTTCTCATTAGACAATCGAGGTCCCAAGAAAATCGCACCCCAAATGTGCAATTTCCTTCACAACTTTTCCAACAAGTTCTTAGGTGGTTTAATGTTTTACTTCTTTTATACATCTTATAAGACCTGTATAAACCTTGATTTGACACCTTTTTATCATTGAATTCAACATTTATCTCTGGCATTACTTGTACTTTGTTACTTTATCATTGAGCTCACATAATGCATCATTTGACGATATGTTTGTCGATTCTTGCTTATCGTGTTTTATATTGTACATATGCAACTCCTTTTGGGAATTTTTGTCTACAAGATGTCACTGCACATGTATTTTGCTCCTCCAAGCATGCTCGTAGATTTGCCTTTGAAAGCAAAAACAGAACCAAAAAGTCTAGTCGAAGTTTCGGTTTCTAGAAAATCTTTATAAGTGAAATGTGTGTTTGTGTCTCTCTCTTTCTCTTGGGCCTCACTAGGAACTTTCTACTGTGTATATATAGACATGAAGTAAGTGATGTGGAAAAAATTCAAATTTGTCCAAATACTTTTATATTTTTAATTTTGTTAATATTGTCCTTACCAGATTTTATTGATCGATTTTGCTATATAATATATATATTTTTTTCAGATTACAAATATAGACCTGTTTAGATTACTTATTACATATGAGATGTTTCGAAGTATTGTTACATATTTACTGTTTGATAAATGGTTTTATCATGATTTTGATGATTTTGTTTTTATACCAAAACAATGGTTTTAAAGATTGTCCAAATACTCCTAAATGATTTAAAATGGTTTTAATACTTTCCGGAGTATTTCTTCAAGTTTTATTTTTCGACAAAAATTGGACAACACATTTAATGATTTTGTATCAATGGGTTTTTACATCCAAATAATGTTTCCAAATGTTGTCTAAATACTCCCGATCGGTCTAAAATATTTTCACTATTTTTTGGAGTATTTCTTGAAGTTTATTTTCGATATAAAATTGGACAACACTTTTGTTTTGAGGTCAACTGGTCGCCGTATACGGCAACCCGTACCTGGAAGTTGTGCAAAACAGAAAACTTCATTTTGCAGAAATTGGTGAGGGTGACCGGTCACCCTATAGATTTACGATTGCCGTGGCGTCGACCGGTCGACCTATAGGCGACCAGAGATTTTGAAGGTTGGTTCAAATTTGCAAACTTCTCTGTTTCGATTTTTCAAGAGTGCAACCGGTTGGGGTGGGCGTCGACCGGTCGAGGTGTCGTCGACCGTCGCCTGTGTTATTTTGCTTTGTGTATTTTTCAAACGTCTATTTACGTGCGACCGGTCGCCTGCTATATGGTTTGACAAAATTCTAACCGTTGTCAGACGAACAACTTTTCCCTAAATTGTGGGATTGATTTCTAACACTATAATCTTGATTTTAATTGCAATTTTTTTGTAGATATCAGATTCCAAGAGGAAATTATCAAGTATCAATCATCTCCTATAAATAGAGGAAGATGTGAAGCACAACCACAAGAGAGAACAACACAACACAACAAGATATACTCAAGCAAACACTTGGTCTTCTATTGTCATTATTCTTGTTGTAAATTGCCTAGCTTATCACTTTCACATCCTTGAGGTCTAGGCTATTCTTGATTACACTTGCACTCAATTGTATAATTCATTATCGAGTTGTAATCTTGAATTTTTTGGTAATCATTCAACACAAGATATCCTTGTGAGTGTTCTTGTGGTAAGAACACACTTGGGAGATCTAGGTGTTAGGTGTGAGAAGATTGTGGTGATCTTCTTATTGAGGTGTTGAAGAATTTGGTATTCTTTAAGGTTCAAGATTGTGGTAATCTTCACAAGGTGCCGTTGAAGGAAGATTGTGGTAATCTTCAAAGGGAGATTGTGGTAATCTCCAAAGGTGGTGTTGAAGAAGAGTGTGGAGCTCTTCAGGGTGTTGTAAGTTGAATTTGTATTAATTTTCGTAATTAAGAAAATTCTTTTTCTTTTTTGAAATACATCCCGGATACACTGGGGTGGTAGTAGATTAGGCCCTAGGTGGGTTGAACTACTATAAATCGACGCGTGTTGTTTACATTCCGCACCTTTATTATTGTCTTTGAGCTTTCGGTTCGAAAAAGAGGGCGAAATCGAAAAGATGGAGATAATCTATTCACCCCCCTCTAGATTATCGTAGCCGCCTGGACTTACATTTACTGATAATTTTTGTTATAAAATTTACATAGAGGACAATCGGATAAGAGGTTAGTGGGTAGATCATTGATGGGGACCTATTTGGATCCACCTGTCTATATGGGCTTGGTGAAAGATCTAGGCCAATGATGGAAGCCAAGCTGATAAGGCCCAAGTCTGTAGTCCCGAGCTCTAGGAGGGGATAAGGCCGACCTCTCAGGGTTGGGCCGACCTCCAGAGGTACGGGCTTGGACTTAGGCTTATGATTGGGCTGGAGTTGATGATTTGGCAAGACCTGTGATGGCTCAAAAGCTACCTTTAAAACCCTAGGCAAGTGCACCTATTGTTTTATGGAATAGATTAATTGTTGAGTACCGAGTGTCATTCCAAAGAGCATTGTAAGTACTAGTAATTACCGTCCTTTTCTTATTTAATCTAGCAATTTTCAGAGTTTTTGTTGGGTAAAAATAGAAAATGAAAAATAATGAATTTGAAATAATCACAACTTACAATAGAATCAAATAAAAGTAGATTGTAGAATGATAAAAACAAAAGCTAGAAATGTGTTTGAATGTAAATCCCTCTAGAATATTTTTGTGATTAAACAAGATAAAAATACAACCAAAATCCCTTAAGCAAAAATCATCATCTTTTAATACAATCTCATGTTTCATGGACCGTAGAAATTCCCGATTTAAGTTAAACCCTTTCTCAAGGTGAAAAACTCCTAATCTCAAGTTGATTAACTGAAATCTCTTTCTAGTTAAAACTCCCAAGATTGCATTAAAATGATTTGTGAATTCCCATATTAGGCTTGACCTTAATCCAGAAGATTTATGTTGTCCTATATCTAGGATTGCATGCAACTCTTTTCACTTAAAGAGGTTCTTTCTCATCATAAATCTCTCGATTACCCGATGAGGAATAGACTTCAAATTAATATACTGGAAATATTAACTCGAATGAAGAAATCTTAAAATAAGTGAATCACACGAAACATGAAGATTTTATTAAAAACATTCAACCCGTAATCACAAATCCATTCTAAAGTTCATTACATTCAAACACTAGAAATTTAGCTACACATGGCATTGATAAAAGAGTATACTACACAAGAAGATTTGAATAAAATGAACATGATGTACTTAGCTCTTATTCAAGACCAAAACAAGACTTCCTCCTTGGTTGATTGCAATCATGTTGAGCTCCAAACCTTCTCATCTAATGCTCTTCAACTTCCAACTCTACCTCTCTTTTATCCTCTTAATGTATTTTGCTTTGAAACTTAGAGTGAATGAATCAATGAATTATGAATGGAATGAATCCTCCAACCGAAACTCTTGGCTTTTATAGACATTGTTGTTGTGAAAGAACACATTAACAATGTCATCTTTTGACAAATAATTGCTCCACTTCCATAGTTGAGTTGTTGAATCCTTATTTTCATGTGATAATTGAGAGAATAATAGAGCTTGGTGCAGCAAAATGGGATGTAAAAGTTGCACAAAAGTTGTCAAAAAGCTAGGTGGGAAAGCCTCCATAATTTCCGCCAAACGCAGCTGCTGAAAAGTGACAAAAGCATGGCAAGGCCATGTTCGGGAATTTTTCTACGAACACGACTGTGTTAAAAAGCACGGCCGTGTTCGAAAGCACACTCAGGCCGTGTTCGGCTCAAAAGACCCCAAAATGACGCGTTTACCTTGGGATTTTGAGTGTTTTTGCATCCATAAACCCCCAGGTATATTTTGACATGAATCTATTGTCCGAAATTCACCAAAATTAGCCCCGAATGGTCAATCTACATCAATAAAAGCACCTCAGAGTAATATGAACTATGTACAATCAAATATTTACAAATCTAACAACAAAATAACTCAAATTCTACTCAAATATACACATAAAACATGCATAAAAATACCCTTATCAAACCACCTCTAACTTAGAACTTTGCTTGTCATCAAGAAAAATATTAAATCAAAAAGAGGGATTCAATAAATCACAACACACAAGGAAGATTTTTTTTTCTCAACACATTGAACATAAGTAGTCAAGTTCTTAGCCTTCTCAACCTGAATTAACTATTCAGTAAAAATATAGTTTGCAAAATGATCGACTGCCAAGCAAGACCGTAATATCAGCAGGCATTATTCAGACTTGAAATCATCACTCTACAAATACTGATAGCTATGAACAACTTCAAGTCAATAACTCCATGAAAATACAAGAATTCAATAGATCATTGTAGTTAGCCTACTAGTCATATAACCAAGCTTCTTGAACTTTTTTTTTTTGGAATTAGAATTCTAGGAATATGCGTTCTTTTTTTTATAGGACCTTTCGAGGCATGCTTCCACTAGGTTTATATTTTGAATTTCCATTCAAACACTCCTAGGGTGGTTTCCCATACTCATATTTGTATCGCCGTTTTACGTAAAAGACAAACATGGGGCTCATGAATGCTCCTAGTTACTAAGCAACAACAAATAGAGTAGTATAACCTCGATTGATCCATTTTCTTCGTTTTTTTATCTTTTTTTTCTTTTTTTTTTCATCCACAAGCTTGGTTTAACAACTAGTTAACCAATACTAAATCATGAGTTCTCGGACGTTCATAGCGCTAGGTATCGTCGTATATGCCTTAACACATCAAGTATTATGGTTTTGAAAATCTCGTCAAAATTTAGCCCACATCCACGTCAATCTATCCTAGACAATCAATTGCTTTGTATTGAAAACACAAATTAAAAAGTTAATATAGTTATAATTGGGCCAAGTTATTGACTAACAAACATTCAATTTGTTAAAAGAAAATCATATCTCTTGTCGACAGACTCAAAATAAAAACAAGTACACACAGACTCAGAATAAAAACAAGCACACAAGCATTCCGAGAATGTAATTGCATCCACCTCCAACTTAAAGGTTCACATTGTCCTCAATGTGAAAGAAAAAGATGAACAAACACACATAAAACACTCAAAAAATAAAGAAACTAGAAGAAAAATAAAATAGGTGGAAAAAGAAAAACACAACCTTACTACAAGAGTGAAATCGATGTTGAGCGACCATTGAGTTGTTTAGCACGAGACCTTCGTCAGCATCTTCATACCTATTCGAGCATAAATAATACACAACTCGAATACCGTGAAGGCTCAAATCTTTTCAATTAAGACAACAAAGAAAGACGTTCAGAGTTTTTTTTTACATGACCCAAAAATAATCAAAATATGGTTTGAAAATAACTATAAGGATTTGTGATTATTTTGAAAGAACATAAAAATAAAAATAAAAATAAAAAAATGCATACAAACATCGGGTTGCCTCCCGAGTAGCGCTTCTTTAAAGTCGTATAGCTGGACCTTTTACCCAAATGTGGAGATTAGTCGGGTGGAGCCTTGGACTTATGAAAATCCCTTGAGCATTGGTAGAATTACCTCCAACTTCAAGCTTCAAAATATGCTCCTTTACCTTTCGAGTCTCTATTTTGGAAACAAGTCTCCTAAGAAGATTATTTTTCGTGGGTTGGCCTGTACTTTGAACAATTTTTTCCTCCAAGATATTTTAGGTTTTCACACTACTCAAGGAAACTGAGTCAGCAAAAGAACAAGTATTATCTTTATCAATTTCAACATGAATTTTAAAAAATACTTGTTCATGTTAGTCCAAGTGGCTACGATAATCTAGAGGGGGGGGTGAATAGATTATCTCGGTTTTTCAGATTTTGCCCTCTTTTTCGAATAATCAACCAAAGACGAGAATGTAAATGCGGAAATAAAACAACACTCGTCGATTTAAAGAGGTTCAACCCACCTAGGGCCTAATCCTCTACCACCCCAGTATCTCCGGGATGGATTTCAAAAAGAAAGAAAAGATTTTATTAATTTACCAAAAATTAATACAACACCTGAGGATTACCACAATCCTCCTTCACCACTTTGAGGATTACCACAACCCTCTTACACCACCTTGAGGATTACCACAACCCTCTTACAACACCTTGAGGATTACCACAACCCTCTTTGCACCTTTGAAGATTACCACAACCTTCAAACACCTATCACCTAGATCACCCAGTGTATTCTTACCACAAGAATACTCACAAGGATGTCTTGTGTTGAATGATGACCAAAATCAAGATTACAACTCAATAATGATTGATACAATATGAGTGCAAGTGTAATCAAGAATTGAAAGCCTAGACCTCAATTTTGTGCAAGTGAAAGTGCTAAGGCTAATACAACAAGATATATGAAAGTGTTTGCTTTGTTTGCTCTTTGCTTGTATAGTGTGTTGTATCTTGTTGCTTGAATGAAGCCTCTATTTATAGGAGAGGTCTTGGCTTTGATTTCCAGACATTGGCTCCTCCTTGGGGAGTGATTTGCTGCAAAAGAAACCATTTAAAATCATCAATATAGCTGTTAGAAATCAATCCCACAAAATAGGAAAAGGCATGCAAAAACGCATAGCGGATAGTTTCTTTGTCAAACATGGGTTCGACCGGTCAGCAGAGATAAGATTGAAATTGAATTCTGCGAATTTTTACCGGGGGACCGGTCGAAGGGTGCGACCAGTCGCCTCAGTATGGACGGTTGCCACCAGCGTTTTTACGAACAGAGAAGCGGAACAAAATCCAACTTGCGGTGCAGTGCCCCACGGTCGGCCGGTCGACTCACCACACCGGTCGCCCACCTGGTCGACCGTCGCCCTGCCCTTTTTTTTTCTTACGTCCCATTTTCTGTTTCAAAACTCAACTCAGTGGGTTGCCCTATAGGGCGACTGTCGAAACTGAAACAAAAGTGTTGTCCAATTTTAAAACGAATATTAACTTCAAGAAATACTCCAAAAAAATAGTAAAAACATTTTAGATCGATTGGAAGTGTTGGGACAACATTTAGGGACATTGTTTTGGTATAAAAACTCATTAGAACAAAATCATCAAAATCATGATAAAAACATTTATCTAACAAACTCCCCTTTTTGATGATTACAAACCAAAACAATTTTCAAGAGGGCGATTTGAAAAACAAAATAATTTTCGGTTTAAGAGTAAACTATCCGTTTAAAAACATTTTACAAAAGCTCCCCTATCAACAAGCACATTAAGGAGAAATATTGCATAAGCTAGAAGCACAAGCTTTTACAAAATAAACAATAACTTCATGAGCTTAGAAGCTCCCCCTGTCACAAATACTTAATGTCCATGCAAACAAGTCCATAAAACAACCATTGGACTAAGTTTTCTTCACAACTTATGGCCTAAACAAGCCATAGCTTATAGCTTCTATTTCGAGCTTTTATTAGCTTCTTTGAGCTAACGAGCCATTTTCCTGTTTCTCCCCCTTTGGAATCATCAAAAAGAATGTGAGGACAATAAAAACATCATACAAATATATCAAAGTGCGCCAAAGAGACGATCAACCATTGAGCAATTTTAGGCTTAAAAACCAAGGAAAATGGGAGAAATGTATCATGAAGAGTTCATACGCTCGTTTTATTTCCCAAAACATGATCTCAAAGAGTATAGAAGACTTTTGGAAGCGAGAGAATCATGTAGAAGTTGAAATTTTCATTGAAATATTTTATCGAACACATTGTGGGTGTGAAAAATAAAAAGAGTTGTATATAGCCCTTGTAAATGATTCAAGCCAAAAATTTTCATCACCAAATCATACCAATCATCATACAATACAGCAACACAATTAAGCTCATCATGATCATAAAATAATTTCATCAAGTAATATACAAGAAAGCCATAAACTCAAGGGTTCAACCCAATTGAGCAAAGTAAGGAAAATTCTTACCATTTGATCGGAAAAGATGAGCAATGATGATGATAAACATTCTATATAAGGTCCAAGATATAAATGGAATGCATAAAAATCAATTTTGAGTGACAATAGTGTGCATTTGGCAAAGGAGACGAAAAATGGCCAAAATGAGTGAAAATGACTAATGCTGAAGACAGAATGATTTTAAACCAAAAAATGGCTTAGGGCGACCGGTCGTGGTTGAGGCGGCCGTCGGCGTTGAGCGACGGTTGCCCTCAACCTCTTCACCCCATTTGTTTGACAAATTTTTCAAAATCAAATTTTCAACCAAAATCCGATTTTTCGCCCCTAAGTTTTAAAAACATGCAAAATGCAAACGTAGACCTCATTCAATATGCATTATGCCTAACCGAGCTCGTATTGACGCAAAAGTCTCGGAAGTTAGCGGTTTTGTAAAAATGTTAGCTAATTGATCTTGAGATGGCACAAACGATATCTCAATTTTTCGTTTTGAAACACAATCCCTTAGAAAATGATGTCGAATCTCAATATGTTTAGTACGGTTATGATGAACCGGGTTTTGAGCAATATTTATAGCGGATATATTATCACAAAAGATAGGTACGTTTTCAAAAGAGCATTTGTAATCCGCTAAGGTTTGTTTCATCCAAAGAAGTTGAGTACAACAAAATGCGGCGGAAATATATTAAACCGGCCGTTGAAAGAAAAACACAGTTTTGCTTCTTTGAGAACCAAGAAACTAGGCAATCGCCTAAAAATTGACATGATCCTAGGAAGTACTTTTCCGATCATCAATATTTCCCGCATAGTCCGAATCACTATAACCTTTAAGAGAAAAATTTTCATTCTTTGGATAAAATAAACCATATTGAATGGTGCCTTTCAAATATCGAAAAATCCTTTTAACGGCACTCATATGAGATTCTTTGGGATTGCTTTGAAAACGAGCACATAGGCATACGGCATGAAGAATGTCCCGGTCTACTAGCGGTTAAATAAAGTAAACTACCAATCATACCTCGATACTTGGATTCATCAACCGTCTTGCCTTTTTCATCTTTGTCAATTTTGACATTGGTTGCCATAGAGTCGAGACGGTTCTTCCTTCTTCAATGCCGAACTTCTTCAAAAGTTCTTTTGTATACTTTGATTGCGAAATATAAATACCTTCTTGGCATTGCTTAATTTGAAGTCGAGGAAGAAGTTTAGCTCCCCATCATACTCATCTCGAATTCACCTTGCATTAACTTGGAGAATTTCTTGCACAAAGATTCATTAGTAGCACCAAAGATAATATCATCAACATAAATTTGCACAAGTAAACAATCTTGCCCTTTTTCAAAAACAAAGAGTGTAGTATCAACTTTACCTCTTGTAAAACCATTTTGCAAAAGAAAAGAGCTAAGTCTATCATACCATGCACGGGTGCTTGTTTTAAACCATACAAAGCCTTTTTAAGTTTATAAACATCATTAGGCCTAGAAAAATTTTCAAACCCGGAGGTTGTTTTACATAGACTTCTTCTTGAATAATACCATTTAAGAAAGCGGATTTAACATCCATTTGGTAAAGTTTGAAATTTTTGAAACAAGAATAGGCAAGTAAAATACGAATAGCTTCTAAACGTGCTACGGTGCAAAAGTTTCATCATAGTCAATACCTTCTTCTTGACAATACCCTTGAGCTACTAACCTTGCCTTATTTCGAACAATGTTGCCTTGATCATCAAGTTTGTTCCGGAATACCCATTTTGTACCAATAATTGTTTGAGATGGAGGACAAGGTACTAATTCCCATACATCATTTCTTTCAAATTGATTCAACTCCTCTTGCATTTCCAAAAACCAATCTTCATCCTCAATAGCTTCCTTAGCATTTTTAGGCTCTTTTTGAGAAATAAGAGCTTTCTCAACAAAATTCCTTCGAGTCATTACTTTATCAAGAGGATCACCAATAATAAGATCTTTTGGGTGATCTCCTTAAATTTCAATGCAACGGGAAGATCCGAGATATCACCTCTATCTTCTTGAGGACCATTTGAAGTGGATGGTTGATCATTTGATGTAGACGGTTGATTATCAATTTGAACAATTTGTTCAATAATATCTTCCTCATCACTTTCATCATTAGGAATTCTTTCAACTCCCCGGAACTTCATTGAATTTAACATGGATGGATTCTTCAACAACTCCACTAGTCTTATTGTAAACCCGATATGCTTTGCTTTTTTTGAATATCCCATAAATATCCCTTCATCGGCCTTAGGATCAAGTTTGTCCAATTGATCCTTAGTATTCAAAATAAAGCACTTACATCCAAATATTTTGAAATAACTAATATTTGGAGTTCTTCCTTTCCAAAGCTCATATGGAGTTTTATTCATTTTAGGACGAATATAAACTCGATTAATGACATGGCAAGCGGTACTTACGGCTTCGGCCCAAAAATATTTTGGAAGAAAAATTCATTGAGCATGGACCGACTCATTTCTTGTAACGTCCGATTCTTCCTTTCGGCTACACCATTTTGTTGAGGTGTCCTTGGAGCCGAAAAATTATGTGCATATCCCTTGGTTTCACAAAAGACTCTAAATTCACCATCAAATTCTCCACCTCGATCACTTGAATAGACGTAATAGTATCTTCCTTTTCATTCTCAATAAGTCTACACAACTTAACAAACTCATTAACGGCATCGCTTTTATTAGCAAGAAAAAGTGCCCAAGTATATCTAGAGAAATCATCGACAATAACAAAGGTGTAATGTTTTCCACTTAGACTAGCCGTACCAATATCCCCATACAAATCAAGGTGAAGCAATTGTAGGGGTTTGGTAGTGGAAATTTCATTTTGGGCTTAAAACTACTCTTAACTAATTTGTTCTTTTGACAAGTGTCACATAAGCCAAGATTTTCAAAATTCAATTTGGGTAGTCCTTTTACATGTTGGTTTTTGTAAATATTATTCAAATTTTTGTATCCAACATGTCCGAGTCGCCTATGCCATAAACTCGTTAAATCATTATTGGCGACAAGACAAGAAACATTTTGACTAACCAAATCACTAGTACAAATTTTGTAAAGATTGCCTTTTCTATTTGCTTCACAAATAATATTACCATTTTTAAGAATAAGGCATTTTTCTTTATTAAAAGAAACATCATAATTTGAATCACAAAGTTGGCTAACACTTATCAAATTAAACTTAAGCCCTTCTACTAAAAGAACATTACAAAGAGAGAAAAAGAGTTACCAATTTCTCCATTTCCAAGAATTTTTCCTTTGCCATTGCGAACATGACCATACCCTCTTCTTGGAGCTTGATGTTGGTAAAAGCTCTCTCCTCCCGGTCATATGGCGTGAACATCCGCTGTCCACGAGCCATTTCGAATCCTCCATGGTTGTTATAGCCCCTATTACCTACAAAATCATTTCTTTTAGGTACCCTATAATTTTGGGGTCCATGGGGTTAGTTTTGAGACCTTTGGGTCTCCAAATATAACTAGAGCTATTTCTCAATTTGCAATTATTAGCATAATGTCCAATTTTGCCACAATAAAAACAAGTAGGGGTATGAGAGCTACTAGCACGTATGAAAGTCGGACCTTGGTTATTTTTCTTAAAGACTTTTGAAATGGTTTGTAACCAAGTCCTTGTTTTGAATGCTCACCTCTTTGTGCATCTAAAATTTTAGTAACCTTATCCGTGCTTAAATTAAAACGATGCACATCCTTTTTCAAATTATCAATATCATTAGTGAGCATTTGTTTCTCGGTTTCAAGAGTTTGAATTTGAGTAAGGGTAATAGCATGAACATGATCAAGAGTCTCATAAGATGTAAATAATTTATCCTTTTCTATTTTAAGCTCTTTATGCTCCTTCTTTAAACTCTTGTATTTAACAATCAATTTTTGAAATTCATTTTGCAACTCATCAAAATCACATTGCAATTCATCAACTAAGGAGGAGGTAGAGGAGTTAGGCGTACCTCATTATTTTCATCGTCTATAGCCATAAGACCATGTTCGGTTTCGCCTTCCTCGTCGGATGTCTCGAGTAGCTCATCCCAAGTTTTGACATCCGCATTTAGAGCCTTCTTTTTCGGAAAAGGCTTCTTTTTCTTTTGCTCCTCTTCATCGAGCTTTGGGCAATCGACAATGAAGTGCCCGGGTTTTCCGCATTTAAAGCAAGCATTATCTCTTGGTTTTCTTGCTTTATTTTTATTCACAAATTTTGCAAATTTTCGAACAAGTGCGGCCGTCTCCTCATCATCATCATCATTATCATAGTATGCATTATTAGAAGAGGAAGCAAGACCTTTAGGAATATTTTGCATACCCGATTGATTGATGGTTGGTTTGGTATTTTTCCTCTCCTTGAGATAGACTTCATAGATGAGGAGGTTCGATGAGCTCGTCAAACTTGAGTGTCTCAAGATTTTGTGCTTCCGTGATTGCCGTCACCTTTTCGGACCATGAGCCGGGAAGAGCATTCAATACCTTAGTCACTTTGTCTTCTTCGGAGATGACTTTACCGAGGGCCACAAGAGGATTGACAATGTTGTCAAGCCTTTCCACCATCTTGGAGATGCTTTCACCATCATACATGTTAAAGTTTTCAAAGTCTTTAACAAGCATGGTCTTTCTAGCTTGCTTGACCTTCTTTGTCCCTTCATATATAGTCTCCAATTTTTCCCAAACCTCATGTGCCGACCTTATGCCTCGTATGCGATTGTACTCGGTGGCGGTAAGTGAGCAATGCAAAATATTTAAGGCCTTACCGTTTAGAGAAAAGCCTTCTTATCATTTTCATCGAACTCCTTGAAAGGTTTAGGAGTCGAGTGCCATCCTCCATTTTTTTCGTTGGTTGATCAACTCCTTCAATAACCACATTCCATATGTCAAATCCGCACCCTTGTAGAAAGCACTCCATACGGTCTTTCCAAAATGCGTAGTTGTTGGCGTCGAACAATGGTGGCTTGTTGGTGGAGGCGCCGGTGGTGAGATAAGCGTCATTCGTAGCCATGGATCTTTCCTCTTTACTCGGAACGAGCTAGCCAAAGAGTTTGGCTCTGGTACCACTTGTTAGTCAAGTGGCTACGATAATCTAGAGGGGTGAATAGATTATCTCGGTTTTTCAGATTTTGCCCTCTTTTTGAATAATCAACCAAAGACGAGAATGTAAATGCGGAAATAAAACAACACTCGTCGATTTAAAGAGGTTCAACCCACCTAGGGCCTAATCCTCTACCACCCCAAAGTATCTCCGGATGGATTTCAAAAAGAAAGAAAAGATTTTATTAATTTACAAAAATTAATACAACACCTTGAGGATTACCACAATCCTCCTTCACCACTTTGAGGATTACCACAACCCTCTTACACCACCTTGAGGATTACCACAACCCTCTTACAACACCTTGAGGATTACCACAACCCTCTTACAACACCTTTGAAGATTACCACAACCTTCAAACACCTATCACCTAGATCACCCAAGTGTATTCTTACCACAAGAATACTCACAAGGATGTCTTGTGTTGAATGATGACCAAAATCAAGATTACAACTCAATAATGATTGATACAATATGAGTGCAAGTGTAATCAAGAATTGAAAGCCTAGACCTCAATTTTGTGCAAGTGAAAGTGCTAAGGCTAATACAACAAGATATATGAAAGTGTTTGCTTTGTTTGCTCTTTGCTTGTATAGTGTGTTGTATCTTGTTGCTTGAATGAAGCCTCTATTTATAGGAGAGGTCTTGGCTTTGATTTCAGGACATTGGCTCCTCCTTGGGAGTGATTTGCTTTGCAAAAGAAACCATTTAAAATCATCAATATAGCTGTTAGAAATCAATCCCACAAAATAGGAAAAAGCATGTCTGCAAAACGCGGATAGTTTCTTTGTCAAACATGGGGTTCGACCGGTCGCGCAGAGATAAGATTGAAATTGAATTCTGCGAATTTTTACACAGGGGGACCGGTCGAAGGGGGGTGCGACCGGTCGCCCTCAGCTGTGACCGGTTGCCCTTGACGTTTTTACGAAACAGAGAAGTCTGGAACAAAAATCCAACTTGCAGGTACAGGTCGCCCACCGGTCGACCGGTCGACCACACCGGTCGCCCACCTGGTCGACCGGTCGCCCTGCCCTTTTTTCTTACGTCCCATTTTCTGTTTCAAAACTCAACTCAGGTACGGGTTGCCCTATAGGGCGACCGGTCGAGCCTGAAACAAAAGTGTTGTCCAATTTTAAAACGAATATTAACTTCAAGAAATACTCCAAAAAATAGTAAAAACATTTTAGATCGATTGGAAGTGTTGGGACAACATTTAGGGACATTGTTTTGGTATAAAAACTCATTAGAACAAAATCATCAAAATCATGATAAAAACATTTATCTAACAGTTCATCCCCCACTCTCGAAGTTAATTTTCCCTCATGCACATTGATGATTGATTTTGCCGTAGCCAAGAAAGGACGCCCAAGAATTAGAGGAACCTCAATATCATCATGCATGTCAAGAATAACAAAATCAATTGGGAATATGAATTTATCAATGTTAACTAGAACATCATTAATAATACCTCTAGGATGTTTAATCGATTTATCAGGTGAATGTCCATCCTAGTAGGTTTAAGTTCACCTAATCCTACATGCTTGAATGTTTCATAAGACATCACATTGATACTAGCTCCTAAGTTAGCTAGTGCCCTATCAACAAGTAAACCATCAATTGTACAAAGAATAATAAAACTTCTGGGATCATTAAATTTTTGTGGTAGTTTATTGAAAGAACATTTATCATTCAATTGCACATTTGATAATTCATTAAACTTATTTTCATTAGAAATGATGTCATTTAGATCCTTTTTGCTTTGAAGAGGTTGAACAAATGGAATATTGGTATGTAATTTTTTGAACGATTTGAGGTACTTACCAAATTTGTCCTCCTTTTTCTCTTCTTCGTTTAGACTCCGGTAAGGGATCTTGGCCTTGTAATTTGCAGCCACCTTTTTCCTGAGCTCCTCTTTGGGTATGTCATCCTCCACGTATTTCAACATGGGGGTGTTGGTACAATCATGTTCATGTGGAAATCTAATGGTAATTGCCTTTACGTGCTCCCTTGGGTTTGGCTCAGTGTTACCTGGCAAACTTCCTTGTGGCCTTTCAAAAATCATTTTCGCAATCTGGCCTATTTGGTTTTCCAAATTATGGATAAATGCCTCTTGATTTCTTAAGGATGTTTCGACCGCCTGGAATCAGACATCTGTTGATTGCACAAACTTTGTCATAAGTTCTTCCAAGTTAGGATTACCTTGAGTCGGCTGGAATCCGGGAGGCGTGTCCAGATTAGGATTGCGATTAGGCCGTGGTTGACCATGATTACCCCAACCAAAATTAGGATGTTGTCGCCACCCAGGATTGTATGTATTGCTGAAAGGATTAGTTGGGTGATTTATGGCTTGGTTCCCAACGTAATTGACTTGTTCAGCTTGCGGTATTGTGTGTGGGCACTCGTGATGATTATGGGATCCTCCGCAAGTTTCACAAGATAAAACATGCGGTGGTGGTGGTTTAGGAGCTGCCAGATCATCGATTTTTTGGGTCAAAGCTTCGACCTGTGCAGCTAGTGTAACCACCGCATCTGCATTATATACACACACTGACCTGTTAGTTTTACCTCGTACGGATTGCCATTGGTAGCCGTTCATGGCCATTCATTCGATTAAATCTTGAGCAGCTTCTGACATTTTGTTATTAAGAGTTCCCCCAGCCGCTGCATCGATCATTTTGGATTACAAGCTCTCCAATAATGAAGCTGAGTATGAGGCTTTTATCCGAGGAATTCGAATGGCCATAAAAATGGGAGAAACTTGTGTGCTTGTCCATCTGGACTCACAATTTGTCTATAAGCAAGTGATGGGAGAGTTTGAGGTTCGGGAAGAGAGGATGAAAAAATGTGTGGAAGATACAAGGCATTGAAGAAGATGATAGGAAAGGTGCAGATATGCCAAATACCTAGGGAGAAAAATGCCAGGACAGCATTTTGGCAAAGATAGCTAGTTCGGCTGGGTGTACTCCAGGGAGGCATAACACTTTGCTCGAAGCAAAGGTTTCAACTCTGAACCTTGAGGTCGGGACGTTGGAAGAAGAAGATGATTGGAGGGTTCCTATCATAGCATATTTGAAGGAAGGTACACTCCCGAAGGACAGAAAGGAGGCCTCTCGGGTAAACATTCGAGCAACTCATTTTTGTATAATTGGAGAAAAGGTGTATAAAAGGGGTTTGGGGATGCCGTTGATGAGGTGCCTTGGTAGAATAGAAGGAGAATATGTGCTGAGGGAGATACACGAGGGTTGTTGTGGAAACCATATGGGCGTCAAGATTTTGAATAGGAATGTGTTGAGAGCGGGATATTTTTGGCCATATCTGAAGGGCGAGGCCCAAAAATTGGTGAAGGCTTGTGAAAAATGTCAAGTGCATGCACCGCTCATACATTAGCCTACTGAGGAGTTGATGACAATGAGCTCAGCATGTCCTTTTGCTAAATGGGGGATTGATATTGTGGGACCATTCCCTCTGGCGTCGGGGCAGCGAAAATTCTTTTTTGTAGCGATAGCTTACTTTAGTAAGTGCGTTGAAAATACCAGTTTGTTATATATCTTTTCAGTTTTTTTAGATTTGTACTACCAAGCTATCAGCCTTATCAATGTGGGACTAATTTCTTTGATTTTTCTGCTCACATTCTTCATATTCCAAGGTGATCAGAACCGAGTTCACTTGATTGGACGGATTTGTGTTGATGTCTCTGTGAGTGTTTTTGTAGCATCCTTAAGCATTGTGGTAATGATTTAAAGTTACATGTACAAGCAAAAAAGAAATTACTTGAAATATGGGGTTTTTATTAAATTTCACTTTGTTAGATCTTTCTACTTTTGATTGTTAATTTGGTTCATTTATGTAGCAGTACTCATTAAACTACAAAGCATATAACAGTTAACATTTATGTTGCACATTGCAGGAGTTTGGATTTATCGCAACAGTAGGTATGATTCTGTGCTGGAGTTGAAGACGGTTCACTGTGTTATGAAAGACGTTTCTGAGTGCTGCTAGAATTCTAATGTATTTATAATTCAGTTGCTTTTTAATTGATTTTGTTTGTGAGAGATATATTTTGCAAGACGGTTTAGTGTTATGAAAGAAGTTTCTGGTTGATTTTTGTTAGGTTTTCTTTTTTTTTGTTTTGTGCATCGTTTGGTCATGCGACAATGTCTGGTCTCAATTACAGGTTGGGGGACTGTGTTATATGCAGGATTATAAAAAAAAAGCAGCAGTTTTTACATCGGTTGAGATGTAATAGATGTAAAATCTGCCTTGTTAACATTGGTTGAGAGGTAATTGATGTAAAATCTGCACTATTAACAATTGGTTTTTTTGTATTAGTGTGAATATGCATCATAATCATTAGTAATAAGCATGTTAAGATTATAATTCATGTATTTCCACTATGTTGTATGTGTATGGTCATTGTGCATGCTTTAAATTAGCTTTTTCTAAATTGTGCATTTTTCCAAACCATAAATCCGATTTATTTTTACACCAATCTTGAAACAATTATGCACCATATATGAACAAAATAAGCATCAAAATTACAAATGTAATTTGCCACACTTTCTAGTGTGTACAAGTTGCAAATTAAACTAAATATACATTGTTTATTATATCTATTTATGCATAAATTCTTCATTATTTATGCATTAAACTTACAAATGTAATCTTTTACTATTGTAATGGGCACAAGTTACAAATTAAGATAAGTATGCATCGTTTATTAATCATTACGCATCAAGTTTCAAATGTAATCTTTAAATATCCCTTTTAGGTGCGAGTCATAAATTATGATAAACATTATCGTTATTATTCAGTTATATATTAAATATACACTATCTAATATCTATGCATCAAAACCACAAACTTAATTTGTCACTTTTTTGCAATGACTCAAGGTTCAAATTAAACTAATTATGCATCGCTATTATTCAATTATGCATCAAATGTACACTAAGTATGAATTATTTTTTAAATATAAATCCATGAATGTATATAGATGAAAAATTACTGTGAGTGTAAACATGTGTATTCACGATTTGAAGAAAACTCTAGCATACTACAATCTAGTTATTATGCATCAGAATTTAACATGAGTCAATTTCATTACTTTTCGATGCTATTTTACGTACAAGTTTTTTTGCCTCCTTATTCAAAGGTTTCATTTGTAGTTTCCCTCGATATGTGATCCGGATGTTAGTGTGTATATTGATCTTCTGTGGTGTTCATGTCGCAAAGTTGATCGTCTACTTTAGATTTTTTTTCCTTTAGTTTTGCAGGCACGAGGGAGGTGAAATGGCGATTTTTTGTGATTTTTTCTGTTATGGAACGTGATTTCATTATATCCCTTGATTATTGGCATCTAGATGTTGATATTATGGAAAGTTTGTTACACTCTTTTAATGATTTACTATATTACCCTTTTATGTTTAAAATAATTAGTAAATGATCTAATTTTGATTATAGTCTGAACCATTGATTATTAAGGGCGGACGGTTGTGATCAATTGACACGGTCTCATGATAAGAGGTTGTCTTACGAGATCCTACACATACACACACTCACACACACAGATATATATATATATATATATATATATAGGATATGGATCAAATAGGTCCTCCCATTTGGGGTGAGTCCATAGGACCCAATCCTAACCGTAGATTAATATTTTTGGGTGGTCCAGATTTTTAGGGGATTTTATATTTATTTTTTTTGTTTCAACAACTAAAAAGGGTAGGGTGGTCATTTTATAATATAGAATCAGTTATTGAGATTTGATGAGATCTCAATCACGTTCAATTTGTTTCCTCCTTTCACGCGGCACGTGGTTTCAGTTATTGAGTAACCCATATCCCTCATGTTCACTTCTTTTTTATCTCTAGTGTATTCTATTGTTAACTGCTTATGTAATATAATCATATTGCATGTGTAGTATAACTATATTGCATGTGTAATTTAATCATATTTGTATTGCATATGTAGTGTATATTTGTGGCTTTTGTAGTATAGGGTTGTTGCTTATTACTTGCTTATATAGTTAATATATTTGTGTTGCATATGTAGTGTATATTCGTTGCTTGTGTAGTATGAGTTTGTTGCTTATGACTTGCTTATGTAGTTAATTTATCTGTGGTGCATTTGTAGTGTATATTCATTGATTATGTAGTATAGACTTGTTGCTTATGTAGTATGAGTTTGTTGCTTATGACTTACTTATGTAGTTAATGTAATTGTGGTGCATACGTTGTGTATATTCGTTGCTTATATAGTATAGGCTTGCTGCTTATGTAATATGGGGTTGTTGCTTATGACTTGCTTATGTAGTTAATATATCTGTAGTGCATACATAGTGTATATTCGTTGCTTATGTAGTATAGACTTGTTGCTTATGTAGTATGGATTTGTTGCTAATGGCTTGCTTATGTAGTTAATATATCTAAAAGCACCATGACACATCTATATAAGCAACAAATTACATCTTCATAAGAAAGATGAATGATTTTTCATAGTAGTATGTTGAAGAAGAAGCAATAGGTTTGTTACGTGATTTTGTTTTGAGATTTGGAAGGATTGCGTTAATCCATGAATACCGTGAATCCCATGAATATTGATTTGAGAGGATGACTAATTTACCCCTGTGTTTAATTAACAAGCTTGTAATTTGTAATTTTGCCTCTTAAATCGCAATCCTTGAAAAAATTAGATATATGCCTAGGATTGGTCTCTATGGACTCACCCTATGAGGTGGTCTCATATAACCCTCTCCCTATATATATATATATATATATATATATATATATATATATATATATATATATATATATATATATATATTGAAAGAACAAGTGCAAAAAGTGTTAAAATGTATGTTTATTTATAAAAGTATTAGAAGGCAAACTTAATTTTAGAAAAATCTCTATGTATTGAATTATAATAAAACATGAATGTCATTTTAAAATCAAACCCTTAAAATATTATATAATTAAAATATAAATATGATATTTGTAAAAAAAAACATGTACCAAAATAATTAAGTTTTAATAAGCATTAGGTCTAAAAGATTATATATTCTACGTAAAATAAAAAATAAATATACTCATTTAATATATAACAATTTGAAATTTGCAGATAAAGTAATATATTACTTAAATTATATGTTAATTGAGATACTGATATAATATTCATAACAAATTAAATTAAATAATTATAATAATTAAGTGAAAACTAAGAATAAAAATATTGAGAAATAAATGTTTATACGACTTGATATTAATGAGTTGAGATCATCAAAAACAATTTAGGAGGGTTGATCCCATAAAGATAGTTTAAAATTAAACAAAATGAAATATCTTATAAAAAATTCAAAGAATAAAATAAAATATTTTTAAAAAAACATGTGCATCATATCTAGAACTTCTAAAGAAAAATTAAATAACTTTCGTATTTGACATTTTCAACAAAATTTTAGTTTATATAAAAAGTACACCTATGGAACTTATAAAGATTCAATTACAAAAACAACAATTATGAAAAATATTAAACAAGAATTAGAAACAAAAAGTCAATGTGTGTATATAAAATTAAAATAAATAAATAAAAGAAACTTAAATAATATGAAATAATTTGATATTTATATCAAAATTTAATATTTCTTAAATTACATGTTAATTCAGGTATCAATATAATATTCAAATTATAATTTATATACCAAATTTAACGTGTTAAACCATATACAATATATAATAAAGTGGAGTGAAGTAACCATGTTTAGTGCCAAGTAATATGAATCATCCCAAGCATAAGGAGGCGTAAGAGGATAGTTAATGGATTTTTAATAACCTGATTTCTAAATCTTTGGCAACTATACATTCTTATTTGTTCAAAAATTAAATCAAAGATTTAAATAAATATTAAATACTATATACCTTGTTCTTAATAAAGGCAATGAAAGATTGATAACTCTATTTTACAATGTATTATATGATTTTGTAAACGAAATTAAGAGAGATCAATTTAAATTTATAGTCTCTCCAAATAAATATAGATTGTTTTAGTATAAAGAATAATTATAATTTTCATAACTATATGCTCACAATACTTACAAAGTAACCATGTAATTTTAATATAAACCAAAAAAGTCAACTTCGATTACAATTACCATCTCTAATTAGAGATGGCAAAACCTAGCCCTGCTGTGGTAAACCACCATTGACCAGAGATTTGGGTTTGAAGGGTTGAAATTAATGAATTTTTAGCCCGAAAAAATTGGGCCTATTTGGCCCGACGACAGTCAATAGCGATTTTTCGGTAGGCCAATTTTGCAAATAGATTTCATGCATGGGCTGGGCTGGGCTGGGCCAAGCATTTTCGCGCTCGACCAAAATTGGGCCGGCCCGATCCAGCCTGAATGTTTGCAAAAGCCCGATGGGCTCGGGCCAGGCTGGCTCGGCCCAGCCTATTGCCAGCTCTATCTCTAATAGTATAACATATCTTTTTAAAACTTTATTCAATTTAAAAAAACTAAATTAGTTTTTAGTTTACAATATATGATTTTTAAAAAACTTAGTTTTTGCAAAACAATTTTTAAACATAAAAGTAAATTAGTATTATATTTAGTTATTAGAGATTAACACATGAAAATCTGTAATTTATATTTTATTTAATAAGAATATATTGTATTTAATTGGTTTCACTATTTATCAAGTGAAGATATTTTTTTTGCGATTGGACAAAGTTTTAAATTTCGACTGATCAAATTTTTAAGACATTGGAAATGGGAGGATTGCAAACTACAAATTTAAATATCAAGATAAAATATTAACTTTGTTATTAGAATTAAAATAATATATGAAAAGTTTTTTTAACATATAATTTATTACTTATTTCTTTTACATTTCTTTTATAGAATAATTGAGAGAATAAAAGAAATGAGAAGAAAAAGTATGAGAGTTTGACTAATCTTTGTTTTTTTCTTGGATTGAATAAAAATAACAGATAAAATAATGATATTATATTGGATTTTGGTATAAAAGTTATTTAATCAATTTTTTTATTAATGTTGTAACTTGTGTTTTATTAATCATTAGATAACGAGTTATAAGCTAAATTTCTTGTCTAATTATGTAAAATGTATCTAATGCAACAAGAATTCAAAATCAATTAAGAAAGAAGACTTTTCTAAACATCAATAAAAGATTGATGAACGTGGTCTTAAGCTAATATAAGAACTTATTTTGTTACTCTAACTTATAAAATAAATGTGTGGTTGAGTTCTTTAAAATAAATTATTTAACAATTCATATAGATCTAAAATTACATTATAACAGTCTATATTAAAATACTTTGAAATATTTAAATTTAAACAATTTGAGTACTTAATTAACGTTTATTTCACTTTTTAATATTTTGATATTAATCAAAAAGTTATAAAATAAAATTATTTTAGGTAAGTCATGGGGTTTGTTAGGGGAATCTATGTGACACCCCACTTCCATATAACTACGTAATACCTTCAGGTTGGAATTATTGAACATTTGAGATTTCGAAAATTATACTTTTTTAAATATTTTTTATGGTATTGTTACTAATTAAGAACTTATTTAATTAATTTTAAGTTAAGTAAACCTTATTTTATAAGAAACTCAAATTTATTCAGTAGACATTTCACATATTCACTAGCCTGCTTTTTAATTTCAGTATACATCTGCTATTAATTTATGCAGCAACTGTGCATCGGCTTGCTTATTAATTTCACTATGCAAGCTGTCTGCAACTGCTTATTAATTTATGCAGCAGCTGTGCATCAGCTTGCATATTAATTTCAATAGCAGCTGTGTAGCAGCCTGCTTATTAATTTATGCAGTAGTTGTGTAGCAGTCTGTTTTAACTACTCTTGATTTGCAGCAGTTGTGCAACAACCTGCTTCATAAGTTAAATTGATTTGCAGCTGCTTCTATTGAATCAACACTTGTGCAATAATAAGCTTTTTGAAAACTATAAATATAATGTTCCTATTATTTTTCAATTCATCCAGAAATTAGTAAAATTTCAATTTTCCTTCATATTTTGTATATACTCCCTATTCTCTAATTTATTTATATTTACTTCCAACACCATCGCGACCTCTTAGTAAACTGTCATCATGAGTCATCGTCAGGAAGATTTGAACCAAAAGTGGGTAAAATGTCATTTTTTTAAAGAAAATAATTTTGCTTATAATTTCATAAATTTCATGGCATTAGGTATTGCATGAACTTCATGACATTAAACTATTTTGTAAAGAAATGTTAATTGCAACTCTATTGAAACTGTATGGATTCGTAGACTTCTATTATATTTATGGTTTTTAATTATTTGTGCTTTAGATAATAGTTCTTATTGAGTCTAAGTTAATTAATATGTGGAGTTGTAGCTGGATATTATTCTGTTTTATTGTATAAAAAAATTAGGACGTGATATTTGTGGTATTAGAGATTTGGTGTAAAGGGACTACACCTTATTTAAGATAGTATCTTTGGCCTGTGATGGGTCAGTCGTATCATATAGACTTAAGATTTAATCTGAAATCGATTTAGACATATTTGATCGATTGGCTAGCATACCAACTAAATATCTCACTAGTAGTTAGGCATAATCAAAAGACCGACGAGAAAGACATATAGCAAACCATTTCGGTGAACTTCGCAATCCTTTTGAGAAATATCTATATTTTAGGCATATGAGTGGTGTATGAATTAATCCTTACATAAAAATAGGAAAACGAAACTAATAGTAATATCGAGGCTTTATTTACAGAAAAACTCCATACTTTAAGATTTTGAGATGATTTATCGTTTTAGGGTTGAAGTCTCACTTCCAGCACACAACCATTATGGTTTGAATGGGTTCGCGTGACACATTCTGCACGGAACCGTTACTGCTGATTGGATTGGCGTGTCACTTCCGACTCGCAACCATTATACTTCACTGGGTTGGCATGCCACTCGACACACTGACTGGGTTCACGTGACACATTCGACACGGAACTGTTACTGCTTGACTGGGTTGGCGTGTCACATCTAACTTGCAATCACTATACTTCACTGGGTTGACATGTCATATTCGACACACAACCATTACTGCTTGATCGAGTTGGCGTGGCACATCCACCACGGAACCATTACTGATTGGCCGGGTTGTCGTGTCACTTCCAACATGCAATCATTATGCCTTACTGGGTATACAAAACAAACATAATGTCTTACCAACTGACCATGTCACCTCATTTTAGAAAATATTTGTTCTGACTGTTTGTGGGTCATAGGCTTAAAAAGAATGATTAGTTGTGATGATTTAGAAATAGACTTTCTTTGTTAACTAAGACGGAAAAGATATGAAACATGTCGTCAATTGAGTCTTCATAAGAAAAAGTACCGAATCATCGATATCATGAAAAGAAAAATAATAAAAAATATATAAAAGAAAAAGTCACCACGACTATTCTTGGAAGAAATTTGGAGGCCAAATTTTTTTAAGGAGGGGATAGTGTGACACCCTACTTTCGGATAACTATGTAGTATCAACAGGGTGGAAATTGTTGAACAGTTAAGATTTTGAAATTTGCATTTGTTTAAATATTCTTTTTTAATAAATGCGAAATAAAATTAAAAAGAAAATGAAGTGCACTGCTTACAAGCCAAACAACTAGCTTTAAAATAGGGGTGTCATGAAAGCCTATCAAAGTAAAACCCAATGGGAAAAATCTTTGATAGGAAAAAGAGTACCCCATAAAAGAAACAATAAAAATGACATAAAATCCCAATCTAAATAATGGGCATACTATTTCTAGAAGATTTTTGAATGGCAGTGTGATTTACTTTTTTAGTACGTGCTCGAGTATGGTCTTGATGATCTGATGTGTTCTGTGTAATATCGAGCAAGATACTCGAGCTACATTTCCCATAGTATTCATAGCTTCTGAAGAATCACATGAGTGGAAGATAAGCAGAGTAGTTGAAGAGTCGCCTAACTTGGTCTTTAAAGCATCTAATATGTCTTGTTCTTCTTCGTAAGCCATATTCGACCATCTTTTTGTTGATGTTGTTGTCATCGCCTTAAAAGTCTCCGAGGGTTCATTTGTCTGCAACACCTTAAATAAGTAGAAACCACCATATTTTGAGTGTCCGTTTCAGCCCCATGCAAACCTCGCTTGTAAATAACCATAGTACGGTCCTTGTTAATGTTTCATTGCCCATGACCCTTCAAATCCTCATGGATTTGATCTTGCCACTTCCCCATTTTGTTACCTATGGCATGTGATTCCATTGGTATGCCAACTTGATCGTACATGGCCTCCACATTAGTTTTCAAGACATCAAAAGAATTTTTGATTGAGATCCCCGAATTTGTTAAACCTCCCCATGTATCAGTATTCTTGGCTGCAGCATGAGCATACCTAGTCGGGACTTTAACCCGAGTTTTTGGAATAACTTCCTTCCCCATACTGATAGGAATCCTTTCAATATTCTCCTTTTGAACCTCCGATCTTCCTCTAGTCAGACCCACCGGAACCCAATCACTATCAACGATTTTCTTCGCCTTATGAGTGAAAGTTTGTCTACAATTAGTAATAGAATGCCCCACAATTTGACAATACGCACAAAATTCCGGTAGGTTTTCGTAGCTAAGGGATACGAAGGAGCAATGTCGAACCCTTTCTACCATAATAACTCTTGCAAAGGAGAATCTAAATCCATTTCGACAAGAACTCTGACAAAATGACCAACCTTCCCCCTAGAGAACGTCCGTCAATCTGAATTGGTGTTCCAAGTGCACTGGCCAACTTCATAATCAAAGTCGGAAGCCAATATTCCATGCTTAATTCATACATCCTAACCCAAACTTGAGCCTTGAAAGAATTAATCGTATAGGGGGTTGAAATCTGAAATCCAGTTCGTAAGATGAATGGAACCCAATTTTAAATTCCAAGAAGGTTTAAGAAAAATTCTGTTACGATCAGCTAAATTAGAGAATTATGTATTATAATACCCTTTTCCAAGAGGTATGAAACGCCAACTGGTATTAACTTTCCAAACCTCTGTCAATTGCTTTTCAAGATCTTCAAGAGAACTAGGTTTTATACCTTTAAAAATCAATAACGGGCAATCAAAGAATTATGTAGTTGTGAAGTATCCCCATGTGATAGAGTTTGTGCAAACGTTGGAACCTTACACGAGTTCATCGGACCTTGAAAACCATTCTTGATAGTCCCATGAATCCCAGGAAAGGGGGATGATCGAGAGTTCTCAAATCTGCAACAAACTGTGTGTTCTCTGCAACCATGCCTATTCGTTGTGAATCCGATCATAGTCCTGCATGCCCGTGAAGAGTACAAACGGGATCCATGTCTTGTTCAAGACACATATCCAGATTGGAGAATCTAGTTTCTTATGCGCACGACTCATGTAACACCCGGAAAAAAAAGTGTATTTAATTAGTTAGATGACCCATTAGTGAATTATTATTATTATTATTGGATTTATTATCCAATTATAGGGCCCATGAGGAATCCTAAGGTGCTTGGGAAACTAACTAGGGTAATTATATTAGGACTCTTCCGTTATTAAGTTTTATTATACCACATTAGAGATGACAAAAAAAAAAACATGTTCCAGCTCTATTCTCTGCGCCACCACAGCCCCATCGTCTACCATACAACCTCGACGAAGTTTCTCTTCAACGCCATGATCCCTCAATTGCCTTCCCTATTTCATTCTCAACTCCTAATGTAATATTTTTTGTAAATTTCGAAAACCTAATCTATGCTATTCATAAATTTATGATATTTTAATATGTTATTCAGAATGGCGTTTTTATTTTACTGTTAAAATTTCATACTAATCCTATGAGTACTATTGTAGTTATTGAATTTTCAAACTAAGATGCCAGAATTTATGTTATTCTCTATTTTCATTTTAGAAATTCCAAAACCCTACTTATACATATCCAAAATTCGTGAAATTGTGATATGTTATGTTATCATACGTTTAAAATATTCCGTTAAAATTTCATATACTTTTGAGTTGTATTTTATTTTATATGAAATTCGTATTCACGCTTTCCAAATCTTGAATATACTCTGTTTCTGATTTATAAATTCTAAAACACATGTATAAGGACCTTTAAAATTCGTGACATTTAAATATGTTATGTATAATTATGTTTTCTATAGTGTGGTAAAATATCAGATCATTCTAATGTATATTTATTTAAATGTTAATTTGTTTCCAAGACATTACAATTTTAGCAATGAAAAACGTTTCAGATTATAAAATTCAAAACCTAAAGTTAACGAATTTAATATTTTATGATTTTTGTATATGTTACACTATGGTATGTATATTATACATAGTTAAAATTCTAGATTCTATAGTACTATATTTATTTATATATGATGTTTTTTCCATAGTTGTGCAGGATTTTGTGTTACAGCAATTTAAGTTTCACAAATTCAAAACTCATAGCAAAACCTTTCTAATCTTCGTGAAATTGTTATATGATATCGAGTTTTGAATTTATTGTCTACTATAAAAATATTGAATAATTACAGTAAACGGTTTATGAGAAAATATTATTTGATCCCAACTGCGCAGAGATTTAGTATTGTTCAAACCTACCAAGTTGAACCCTAAACCTTAGGAAAATACCGTGAGCTTCCACGAATATTATTTTAGTGCTTCCGATATCGAGGTTAATACTTAAGTTTTGACTTCTAGGACTAAGAAGTATATATTTCCATGTTAGGCGACGAGGACGGCGAGCTCTGAAGTTCAATAGGGATATTGCATCAAATCATTCTACTATTTTTCAAACAAAGTTTCAAGGTGGAGTTTGTTTTCTAAACTTTATTGTCCTTGTTAAATGCTTAGATTATTTTGCATGAATGTGTAGTACAGTTGCTTAGGCCTATTGAGCCAAGGACTCAAGAGGTCTGGGGTCGATGTATCCCTCAGGTGGAACCCCTGTAGTGCTACCTATTGTCTATGTCTACGGTTCTTCAAAAGATCTATGTCATGTCCTATTGGATTGTATTTGCATGCCTATGTGAGATATCTGTGTATTTAGCTTGGACAATTTTTACTCCACTGAGCTGTGTCGCTCACCCCATATATAATCAGATTTTTCAGGTTAAGGAGTCGGCGATGGTTATTGGCGGTGGATAATGGGTGGCCTATGAAACTACTGGAGTAATATCTTTTTACATTTAAATGTCATTTTCAATTGAGTGAGAAATTATTATACAAATTATAATTTCCCTATGCAAATGCTAGAGTGATGTCTTTTTCTAAATGTTAAGTTTCAATTGAATGAGAAATTGTTCAACAAAATTATTATTTTCAAAGTTTTACCTACAATGCTAGACTCTGTGTGATAATTGATTTGTGTTAAGAACAAATGTTTAGTTTCTAGGAAATTTTTGAATTAAGATAATAAATGATGGATTATTATGGTTTTCTAAGTTTATTTATGTAAATACACGAAAATGGATACTTCTTTTATAAATTAGTAAATGTGTGAATTTCTTAGAAATAAAGGAATATACGAATTTTCTACACTTTATAATTTGCTTCCGCTGGTTCTATTGAATTTTGAATGAGATACATTTACAAGCCTATTTTCTCTTATAAATAAAAATATGTACGCGATTTTTCAAAGTCTTTCACTTTTAAATGATCTTTTAGAATTATATGATATCAAATTTATTCAGATTATTTTATGCGATTACTTCTACTGTAATTCTTGTTCTTTTGAAAATTTAATGGCTCGCCATAACGAGTTCTCTTTCTTGTGTTAAAAAAAATGGTATTCGACAAAATGAATGTATGTGTATATTTTTATAGTCCAAAATTTTGGGGCGTTACAGGTGGTATCAGAGCAGGTCGACCTTCCTGTAGACTTGCAAAAAAAAAACATGCAGTTTTCGTGTGTGTATACTCTGATAAATGAATAAGTATATTGTTTTTTAAAATAAATGAAAAGAGCTATGACTCCACCACTGCTATGCCACGCCAACTCCAAAGCCAAGGTATGAAGTTAAATTTTCAAAAGTTCTATTGCTACTTCTACTGCTACTGCCATTGCTACTGCTACTGCTATTGCTACTGCTACTGACAAATTATACGATTTCTATTGTGGAAAAATATGATTTACTTTATTTATTGATGCAATACACATGTACCATAGAGCTATTGACTACGAGGTTTTGACACATTGTATTTGAATATGGAAAGGATAATATAAACTCTAGAGGACTTGGAAGAGGACCCCAGTGATAGAATACATGAGATTCATTATGAATTTATAAGCGATCGAGAATGTCAGGATTGACTATGAGAAGAATACTAGCAACATAGATTTTGGATAGACTTTAATGGCTTTCAAGTTGAATATTCATGATTTACGCCATGTTCGTTTTTTAAGAGTTAATGATGATACTTGGAGATGGTTATGATGTTAATATAGCAATTGGAAAAGGCACTAATTATTATTCGGATGTCTAAAGTCATGAAATTGAATGTTAATGGAAAGGATTTAGAATTGGATTTATATGTTATAGGAATGAGAGATTTTGATGTGATCTTAAGCTTGTACTAACTTCATAAGAGTCAATAAAATACATAAGAAGATAATATTTCAATGCATGAGTTTATTTTTCTATGGAACAAATGCTAGTACATTACCCCGAATTATGTCAGGAAAGAAGGGAAAGTTTAAGAAAAGAAATGGTCTGAGGTAATTGGATATTGATGTAAGCTACCAATATTTTGAATTGATAATGGTCAATGTGCTAATTATTCGAGACTATGAAATATATTTTTAGAAACTTTTATTTGAGAGTCCACTAGATAGACAAATATAATCCATTATTGACTTTCACTTGGGGCATCATGGGTATCAAATTCACCCATAGGATGACGCTGAAGGAATTAGAGTATGCAATTACAAGAATTATTGGTTAAAAGACTTATCCGACTTAGAGTATCACCATAACGAGAGACAATCATGTTTGTTAATATAAGATGGATATATGGAGTATATTGATTAAATGGAGAATTTATTGGATTACAAAACAAATACCCAGTGCTAAGAATAAATGATTCATTTGATTGCTTAAAGGATCTAGTGTCTTATTTAGGATCTATTTGAGGTCTTGATATCACCCACTGAATTTCAATGAGTTTAAATTATGGTTAGACTGTGAAATATTTTTTGGTCAGGTTGTTACAACATGAGGAATTTAAGCCGACCTGGTTAAACTCGAATTTGTTAATAATAGAGCCTATGATTGCGAATGAAGCTTGGTGTTTACTATGACTCTTTAGGTATTAAATAAAGTTTATAGAAAGTTTTCTTTGTTTTTCTGGATATGACAATACCAATGACCAGCTTGATGAGGAAATTTGAAAAGTTTCAGTGGACAGAGAAGTGTGAGGAGAATTTCTGAGAACTTAAAGGAGAGTTGACCAATAGAGTAAGAACAGTTGATGAAAGAGTTTGCTAAGTTGAGACTCGAGATAGTAACACCTTCTAGTGGATTGAAATAAAGTATTGCAAAAATGGTCAAACGACTTGCACTTAGAGATAAAATTAATGTGACACAAGTGACATATAAATTTTATGCAAGATGAGAAACCATGATCTAATCGCAGACCTCAACGGATTTGTGATTGTTGGTAATGGTGCATTAGCCTACAAAGGGATTTTGGTTGTACTTAAGGAAAAATTGTGGTACTAGGTTAAGCACATTGGATATTATACACGTTCACCTATGAGTTATAAAGATTTTTCGAGATATGCAAAATATATTGTTGGTGGAGGGATATGATAGGAACTATCAACACCTTGTGGATAGATGCATGACACGTCAACAAGTTGAGGCCAAGCACCAACGACCGTTTATACTTGTTTTAGGACACTTGATATCCTCGAATGAAAGTTGAAAGCATATATATATTGACTTTGTTGTAAGTTAGTCGCGACCAACTAAGAAAAATCACGAGATGGAATATTTTTGACCGATTGACCAAATCTACAAACTTTTACAGATGACATATGGTTTAGAGCAATTTGTCCAATTGTACACAAGAGAAATAGCGAGACTATCAGAGAGATACTAGTTAACTTTGAATGTTTGGAGAAACTTGCAACAATATAGGGGAATAAGATTAAATTTTATTGGGCTACAACATCAATAGACGGATGGACAAACTGAAAGGACAATAGAATCCTAAGAGACATGTATTTTGGATTTTCGGAGTAATTTGGAGGCATATTTACTTTTAGTGGATTTTTCTTATCACAATAGTTGAGATGGCCAGGACGAGGCAACTTGGGAATGAAGGGATGCGATTCTAGCAAGATATTTAGACGTTATTAGAGTTTGAATTAAGTTGACTAAATTTCGAGGACGAAATGTTTTTAAGATGGGGAGTTTGTAACACCCGAGAAAAGTGTATTTAATTAGTTAGATGGCTAATTAATGAATTATTAATATTATTGGATTTATTATCCAATTATAAGTCCAATGAGGAATCCTAAGGTGCTTGGGAAACTAGCTAGAGTAATTATATTAGGACTCTTCCATTATTAGGGTTTTATTATACCACATTAGAGAGGACAAAAAAAAAACACATTTCCAGCTCTATTCTCTGCGCCACCACAGCCCCATCGTCTACCATACAACCTCGACGAAGTTTCTCTTCAACGCCATAATCCCTCAATTGCCTTCCCTATTTCATTCTCAACTCCTAATGTAATTTTTTTATAAATTTCGAAAACCCAATCTATGTTATTCAGAAATTTATGAAATTTTAATATATTATTCATCATGACGTTTTTGTTTTACTGTTAACATTTCATACTAATCCGATGAGTACTATTGTAGTTATTGAATTTTCAAACTAAGATGCCAGAATTTATGTTATTCTCTGTTTTCGTTTTAGAAATTCAAAAAGCCTACTTATACATATCCAAAATTTGTAAAATTGTAATATATTATGTTATCATATGTTTAAAATAATCAGTTAAAATTTCATATACTTTTGAGTTGTATTTGATTTTATATGAAATTCGTATTCACGCTTTTCAAATCTTGAATATACTCTGTTTCTGATTTATAAATTCTAAAAACCATGTATAAGGACCTTTAAAATTCGTGACATTTACATATGTTACGTATTATAATGTTTTCTAGAGTGTGGTAAAATATCAGATCATTCTAACTTATAGTTATTTAAATATTAATTTGTTTCCAAGACATTACAGTTTTAGCAATGAAAAACATTTCAGATTATAAAATTCAAAACCTAAAGTTAACGAATTTAATATTTTATGATTTTTGTATATGTTACACTATGGTATGTATGTTATACGTAGTTAAAATTCCAGATTCTATAGTACTATATTTATTTATATATGATGTTTCTTCCATAGTTGTGTAGGATTTTGTGTTACAACAATTTAAGTTTCACAAATTCAAAAATCATAGCTAAACCTTTCTAATCTTCGTGAAATTTGTATATGATATCGATTTTTGAATTTATTATCTACTGTAAAAATATTTAATAATTACAGTAAACGGTTTCTGAGAAACTATTATATGATCCCAACTGCGCAGAGATTTAGTATTGTTCAAACCTACCAAGTTGAACCCTAAACCTTAGGAAAATACCGTGAACTTCCACGAATGTTATTTTAGTACTTCCGATATCGAGATTAATACTTAAGTCTTGACTTCTAGGACTAAGAAGTATATATTTCCATGTTAGGCGACGAGAACGGCGATCTCTGAAGTTCAATAGGGATATTGCATCAAATCATTCTACTATTTTTCAAGCAAAGTTTCAAGGTGGGGTTTGTTTTTACGAACTTTATTGTCCTTGTTAAATGCTTAGATTATTTTGCATGAATGTGTAGTACGATTGCTTAAGCCCTATTGAGCCGAGGGCCTCAAGAGGTCCGGTCGATGTATCCCTCGGTGGAACCCTGCTGTGCTACCTATTGTCTATGTCTATGATTTTTCAAAAGATCTATGCTATGTCCTATTGGATTGTATTTGCATGCCTATGTGAGATATCTGTGTATTTAGCTTGGACAATTTTTACTCCACTGAGTTGTGTCGCTCACCCCATATATAATCAGATTTTTCAGGTTAAGGAGTCGGCGATGGTTATTGGCGGTGGATAATGGGTGGTATATGAAACTACTGCAGTAATGTATTTTCATATTTAAATGTCGTTTTCAATTGAGTAAGAAATTATTATACAAATTATGATTTCCCTATGCAAATTCTAGAGTGATGTCTTTTTCTAAATGTTAAGTTTCAATTGAATGAGAAATTTTTAAACAAAATTATTATTTTCAAAGTTTTACCTACAATGCTAGACTCTGTGTGATAATTGATTTGTATTGAGAACAAATGTTCAATTTCTAGGAAATTTTCGAATTAAGATAATAGATGATGAATTATTATGATTTTCTAAGTTTATTTATGTAAATACACGAAAATGGATACTTCTTTTATAAATTAGTAAATGTGTGAATTTCTTTGAAATAAACGAATATACGAATTTTCTACACTTTATAATTTGCTTCCGCTGGTTCTATTGAATTTTGAATGAGATATATTTACAAGCCTATTTTCTCTTATAAATAAAAATATGTACGCGATTTTTCAAAGTCTTTCACTGTCAAATGGTCTTTTAGAATTATATGATATCAAATTTATTCAAATTATTTTATGGGATTACTTCCACTGTAATTCTTGTTCTTTTGAAAATTTAATAGCTCGCCATAACGAGTTCTATTTCTTGTGTTAAAAAAAAGTATTCGACAAAATGAATGTATGTGTATATTTTCATAGTCCAAAATTTCGAGGCGTTACAACTCATGTTTAACAAAACTTTGGATTAATTTCAGGGAACAACAACAAATCTGAATCCACGATCGAGGGATTATGAACAAATATGATGAAGACGACGAAATTCGAAAAGATAGAACATTCTCAATAGAGAGAATTAGTAACAATATGGTATTGTTACTAATTAAAGACTTATTTAATTAAATTTAGGTTAAATAAGCTTTATTTCATAAGAAGCCCAAATTTATTCAGTAGACACTTAACCACATATTCACCAGCCTGCTTTTTAATTTCAGTAGCAGCTGTGCAACATCGTGATTACTAATTTGAGTAGCAACTGTGCAACAACCTGCTTATTAATTTAGTAGTAGATGTGCAGTAACATACTTATTAATTTATGCTGTGCATCAGCCTGCTTATTAATTTCAGTAGCAGTTGTGTAATGCCCTGCTTATTAATTTATGCAGCAGTTGTGCATCAGTCTCCTTCAGCAGCTTTTATTGATTTGCAGCAACTTTTGTAGCAGTTGTGCAACAGCCTTCTTCATAAGCTAAATTGATTTGTAGCTGCTTCTATTGCGTGAGCGCTAGTACAATAATAAGCTTCTTGAAAACTATAAATAGAATATTACCATTATTTTTCAATTCATTCTAAAATCAGTAAAAGTTTCAATTCTCCTTCATATTTCTTATATACTCGGCCTGTGCATCGCATCACCGCTTATTAATTCGATGTTGATTGTGTAATGCCACCGCTTATTAATTTATCGTGATTGTGCATCAGTCTCCTTCAACAGCTTTTATTGATTTGCAGCAGCTTTTGTAGCAGCTGTGCATCAGCCTTCTTCATAAGCTAAATTGATTTGTAGCTGCTTCTATTGCGTCAGCGCTAGTACAATAATAAGCTTCTTGAAAACTATAAATAGAATGTTACCATTATTTTTCAATTCATTCTGAAATCAGTAAAAGTTTCAATTCTCCTTCATATTTCTTATATACTCCATATTCTCCAATTTATTTCTATTTACTTCAAACACCATCACGACCTCTTAGTAAACTGCCGTCGTGAGTCATCACCAAGAATATCCGAACCAAAGGTGAGTAAAATGTCATTTTCCTAAAGAAATTAGTTTTGCTTATAATTTCATAAATTTCATGGTTTTAAAGATACATTAATTGCAACTCTATTGAAATTGTATGGATTCGTAAACTTCCGTTGTATTTATGGTTTTTAATTATTTGTACTTAAGATAATCATTCTTGTCGAGCCTAAGTTAATGAATATATGGAGTTGTAATTGGATGTTATTCTGTCTTATTGTATAAAAAATATTTGGGCATGACAATCTAAGATTTTCTGTAACAAAATTAATGAGTCAACCTTACCCATCTAAGCTCGGGTTTGAGTTACGATTCTCCTATCTGAGTCCCAAACCTAAATAAAACCAAACACTTAATCGATTTAGCCACATTAGTTTGCTTTGACATTGACAGTTGTCCTCAGGATATCCTCTTAACCTAACCCAACTATCTATGCCAATATCAACCTCTTTATCTGCCACGATGTATGAGCATTGACTTGGATTAATCATCTTCATGATCTTCAAGTCGGGATCATTCATCTTGAAGAGATAGAACAATATGATTTTTCTGTTACTGACCAGTTCAACCTAGTCTAGTCCTTATCAATATTTTAAGGCGAATTAAATGCGGATAATTAAATACACTCGTAGCGTGTTGTAAACTAAATTTCGAATCTGCAAAAGCTATCAAGATAAGAACATAAACAAACTAAAATTTTACAGAATTTAGTATTGAGTTGCCTCTATTTTGAATATCTGGTTATATCGCTACAAGAAAAATAATCAATTTACCTACACAAAAATTTATAAGCAAGTATTATAATAATTGTAATAATATCTGTAGTTAAATTTTAAAATTATTGGTTATTTGTCAGTAATGGTCGCTATAGTTTGGGAAAGATAATATTTTTTATTCTATATGTAACTGTAAAATCTAGTGACAAAATCATTTTTGTTAGAAAATTCTATCAATAAACTGGAAATTCATATAGTGTTATTTACTAAAATGTGAAAGTAAACATGATAGCTATTCGTATGGTTCATACATGTGTCTAAATTTGGAGGTAGAATCACTGAAATGGTCTATGAAATAAAATATGTATGGCATGCATCTTTCATTTATTTTGCTTGGTTGGTTGGTTATTCTCCATTGTTTTCTTTATTAAAGACGAAGTTCTGAAGTCCAATGTGGTAATGATGGACTAAAATGTTTTGATAAGACTCGCGAGTCAAGAAGGTCCACGATTGGCTTCGAGCTAACACATCTGGGCACCTTGTACTGATTCATAGAAGTACCCCTTGAGATTGCATAGTCCATTAGTTGTTCAAATGTTTCATTTTTCACAATTCGGATTTCCAATGGCCCAATTGACTTGTCTGCCACTCGGCATCGACGATACACTGAGTTAAGTGATTCCTCCATTGTGAGACAACATTGCTCTAACACCTTGTCACTAGGCGAGTTGGCTGAGTTCTTTCCTAGTAGCTCCCAATATATCACGTAGTGACCGGGGATAGTTGTCGTGTCTGCATAGCTCGTGTACTCGACCACACTTGTGTTGAATTCACGGAGCAATTGAGAGGCATTCTCAACTGCCGCTTGTAGCTCGGTTTCATCGGTCTTGTCCGTATCAATACCGAGTACCATGTTTTTTCGCCTAATGAATTGAAATTGCGGTGCGGAGTTATGGAACCTGGTGACTCGAAGGATGTCACCTACTTGGTATCGATATAAACCGGTATATGTGGTGATCACTAGTTCATATTCCTCGCCAACCTTGACGTCCACAAGGTCAACGAGTTTCGAGTGAGTGAGCCTCATTGAGTTGGGTTCATGTGGCAAGAACTCGAAATAGGCCATGTTCGGCATGATGGTGTAGGAAACTTCAGATGGCTTGCACATGGGATTGAGATTGATCCCAAAAAAGCACTCCGATGATGCGTCACGTTGTGCAAGCTATTGCGCGATCCTCCGCTATAGTAATCAAGAGTCGGTATATATTGAGTCATTGCGCCAGTAACAATCACATGAAGATATTTTGTGTTGGGCCAAATTCTAGCGATAATTCTCTCCCAATGATCTTTCGCACACTCCTGGGCAATAGAGTCCGCCAAGTTTGGGTCGGGTCTTACAATTTGGGTCATATATTGACGGATCGATGTATCAGTCAATTTCGGGTTGAGTGACCCGGTTCGGATATCATGAGTCAGTTGTTGCCAGTTAAGCTGGAGGAACCTAATGACCCGTAAGAGGCCGGAGGCGAACACCATACCGACCCGATTGACTTGTTCACGCTCGTATAGTCCGCATAGCATTTGAGTGTAAATGCTTTGGAGCGTGTCCGTACAGTAAATGGCTTCATTTGGAGAGGTGGAAATATAGTATGGGTTATAAGGTCGGTTTTTGAAATGGTCACTTTTGTATAAGCTTGTGAGTGCGGACCGGGCCACGAGCCCACCCGGAGTCTCTGTCTCGGACTTTGAAAACATGAAGTAAAGCCCTTTGCCTTTTGCCAGTCCTTTCACGTAACTGTTCCATTAAAAAAAAAAATGCACTCATATCACTAATTTTTCACCAAACGAAGAAAATAGATAAATAAATAAATAAATAAATAAATTTCCTTTACTTTATGTGTACTTACAGGTTCATAACAGGCATGACAAGAGTGCAAAGAAACATACGACGTTGTTGTTCTTCTTTGATAGATGGAAAGAGCTTTGGTTCGCCTCCTGAAGTTCCAGAGCTGTTCAAATAGAGAAACGAAATTACTTAATATGTTTTACTAAAAATCAAAACAGAAATATTTATATTTACTTTCTTAGTATATAATAAAATTAGGGAAAATAATTTACGTGGTCTATAACTTTGACTATTTTGAATATTAAACCTTTAAAGTTTAGTCGAATATAAATTTGGATATTTGATCCTCTTTTAACCGAAATGGTATAATTAATTGGAAATTGGTTCACGAACAAATATGTAAAAATATTTGGGGATTTTAGTGATTTAATATAAAAATTGGCAACAAAACTTTAAAATCCCAAAATTTTGTTTGCCAATTTTTTAAATCTCTAAATTTATTGGCCCATCGGTTTTGGTTAACTATTACGGTAAAAATATACAATTTCGGTTAAAATAGAATTGAATGTCAAAATTTTTGAAAGATGTTGAACCAAAATTTAAAGATGCCTACTTAGTAGACAATCAGGGGCGGCCCTGGGACGGCCACGGTGGTGCCGCCCCCCGCCGGCAAGGGCCCCCGAGAATTTTTTTTGGTATATATATAATATATATTAGAGGTTGTATAATATAAATGCTGACATTCAGTACTAACGAAGCAAGTCGGCGGAGTGGTGCTATGCCGTTGTTCAGTTTAGAAGCTTGAGAAATCAAATCTGGGCGGATGCAAATTAAATTCTCTTTTTTGTCCATTTGTTTTTTGGGCAAAAGAACAAAACCCAAAAACAGAGGCATTCCTCAAATATGTTATTTTTCAGAACCAAATATGTATGCTAAACCCCTTTCTATTCTAACTATTTTTTTGTTCGTTTTTTGCCAAAAAAAAGTAAATAAATACATAAACAAAATTGAAGAATTAAAGAGCCTTAGAGTTTAAATTATATTGAACGATTTTTTCTCCGTAATTTATTTTAATAAAACTGAAAAGTGTATGATATTTTTGTTGTTATAAATCTTACTTCTAAATTAAATCAATGAAATTACATTTATAACATTAATTTTATTACTTTTAATTTTTTTGTAAATATGAGGGTCCCTCTGTTTCTCTTTGCTCCATGCCCCTAGAAAGCTAGGACCGGCCCTGTAGACAATAGTAAGTTAGAGAACCGAAAAAAATATTCTTTAATAAAATAATTAGATAGCCACCTTAAAATGAATTCAGAGACGAGGTCGATAGATAAAATTGGAGAGCGATCACCATCGGCTATTCTTCTGGATCAACGGCCGGAGATCTTCGTATGTGACCATAGGGATTTTGGATTTGAACGTCTCGATCCGTGGCTCCGTTTAGCTCGAAACCCTTGAGATATTCGGTCTGGGGCATTTCGGTCGGATTTGGGTCAAGACATTTTGTTGTACAACTTTCGCATTTCGGGTCATATCTTCAATGAACTGAAGCGCCTTTGCATCTTCCTGATCACATGCCATTGGAGATGGCAAAGTCGAGCTACGCGCCATCGGTACAGAAAATTATGTATGTGATTTCTATTGAGATTGTTTAAGAGAAGGTTATGGGGATTGGAGCAAAGGAATTGACTCTTAAATACAGCAGCAAGGGGAAACTAACACTATAAATTGTTACTATAAAGGATTAATGTATAAAATCAATACAGATACTTATTTGGCTCAACTGTATTGTCTTAATTAGTTTATTACTTTTAAGAAAATAGTGACAAGTAAATATGTTTTTTTTTTTTTACGATAATTAAGTACATATAAGATTTGCGGCCACCTCAATTTTCTCACTAGCCGCACGTTCTTTTTCTTTTCTTTTTGAAAATCTTCTAAAATCTACTTAAAAATAAATTTCTAAAGTCAGAAGGTTGATGGAGTTAATTTAAGATCCAAAAGTCATTCCATATTCAATCGTTTTTTTCTTAATAAACAAATTATTAACTTTTACCCTATTTTGGATAAATTATCCTTGAATTCCTATATTAAATATTTAATACGAACTTTGATCGTATCTGCCAATTTGATACAACGCGTTTTTCAATAGTCAAATAACTAATAGAATAGAATGTAGCCTTTTATTCATTGTGCATTAGGTAATAAATTAATAAGATATGATCTACACTCTAAATTACTTATCTAATATGCTTAAGGCAGGTTTTATTAATGGTCTGCATTCACCTCCATACACTAGCTACTCATTGGATAATTTACAAAGCTTTAGCATTTAAGAAAAAGTAATTTAATTTAGCTCTAATCTAATTCCAATATCTTACTTTGAGGCCAGTTGCTTATCAGGCTTGCATATTAACTTCATATTGTGGCTATTTTTTGCGCTAAAATTTCAAATTGCTTCTCACGTGTTGAGGGACGAAAGGGTTATGTTTTGATCGGATGCTTGAAAAATGAAGGCAAGATTGTCCAATTTTTTTGATGTTATGAAGGTTTTGCACTTTGTCTCCAAAAGTCTACAAATTTCTCAGTTCAGAAAACGTTAAGAAAAAAATTTAAACAATCTTATTGTGCATATACTAATCTATTTTCATATATGTTGTGATATTTGTTGTTTGCAGTATTTGATTTTCATAGAAATCGGAAAAGGAATGAGATAGAATAATAAAGTTGAGACGAGAATTAGATTCTCTCTCTGCGAGATGAAATCGCCAGTTTCGCGAAAGGGTCCGAAGGAGCCTTAAAGGCGCTGCGATCTGATACTTGACAGAAGAGTAGTGTTAAGTCCCTTCATCACTGTCTCTGTGTGGAATCAGTGAAAGGAATTCACTTAGGATGGAACTAAGTATAGGATAGGAGCAAAATCGCCATCACTTGGAATTTACTGAATAGGTATAGAGTTGGGACTTCCTTCTGTCACTCTCGAGGTGGCACAAAGGCAACGAAGGCTCATATTTCTAGCAATTGTCTCTAAGATATAATGACTTTCAAATTTAAGTTAGCAGGACTGCAAAACTTAAATTCTAACGAACAAAATAATGTTTCAAAACGCTTGAATTTTACAAGAATAAGAATACGACAATATGCAGAATAGTTTAATTGAATGAGATGAAGAAATGAACAACATGGGGGTCTATATATAGAAAACTTCGGATGCCCTTTCAAACTGGGTGCATACAACCCTTAGTCCAGATCAATTTGACTGTCTGATTGTGTCCTTTGATCAATAGTTGTGATCTGATGGTCCAGATTGCATTCTAGCAAAGGAACACATCCATTGGTATTATAATTTAATTTGTTGCCACAGATTAAATTAAATTAAACGAGTTTATTGTTATGCTGATGTTGGATTACGATGTTTCAACATCAGTTTATTGTTTTGTTGATGTTGGATTACAATGTTCTAGCATCAGTTACGACATAAGTATATACTACACAACAAAGATTAATAAGAGACACTTAAAACAATTTTTAATATGCTTCGTATTATTCAATTCTACTGCACGAAATCATGCACATAGAAGAAGCAATCCGCTATTAGAAAGATTTACACAATACAGTATATTACGATTAAAAATTAAAGACTCCCTCTTTCAACTACTTGTCTTCATTTGTATTGTCTTCAATCGTCTCGCTGAAATCCCTTCAACGTTTGACGCCGACTTGTCCTCTCCCAGTGATCACCTGATTTTCGAAGAATAATGAAGCATAAAAATAAACTCGATGTTAAAACCCTTTATTCCTCAACAATTTATCATTCTACCAGAGATGATGGGGAAATTTTCTAGGAAAAATACACGAGAACAATTAATCTGAATGACATTCTCTTTCCTTTTTTGTACTCACGTCTTTTTTCTCATTTTCTTCTCCAAGTAATAATTTCCCTTCACTCAATATATAGGCAGACGACTCCTAAACCATCATGGACAGCAGTGAGACCGTATGAACTGATCTCAATCATTACCTTATAATAATCAAGGCTAAGATTAAATTGGTTAATATTACATTAAATATTAAATTTAATCCCTTAAAGGGTATCAATGTCAAAACACATCTAAAATCTAATATAATATATATATATATATATATATATATATATATATATATTATACAGGGGGAGGATCAAGTGAGATTATTGTTATAGGTGAGACACAATGGACTCATCCCATCCATCCACCATTATTAATCAATGGGTGAGATTTAATGGATAAACATAACATTAATGATTTATTTTAATTAAGATAAGGGTAGTGTGGTCAACAAATAACCATATTCTGTTGCACATGGAAAGCAAATCTTCTCACGCTGATTCTCCACTCTCTCACACCATAATTTATTCGAGAATTGAGAATCACACAAATCTCTGAAAAATCACGTCGATCTTGATAGGCGTGAGTTTTGCATGTATTTTGAGGCGTATTGCGAGCTATAATGATAAGTAAACATTCATATACTCGCGTTAAATGTTACATATTCACTCCTTGTGGAAAAGATATTACACTTTGCTTATTTTGTAGGAATTTCATGATATTTGAAGCTAATTAAATAAGAATATGAGGAAAGCAAAGTGGAAATATGGAGAATTGAGTGGATATACGAAAAGTGAAGCCTAAAAGAGCGAAAGTTGAGCGTTCACGGAAAAGATAGGGGGCACACGGGTTGGGCGTGCCTCAAGACACCACCACGTGCACCCCTGTATAAGGATAATTGGAGCTGCAACATGGCGCACGGGTAGCCCATGCAGGGGCGCACCACCCGTGCGCCCTACAGAGAGTCAGATTATTTCACCGGAGTGGCGCACGGGTAGGCCGTGCTCCAACGCACCACCCGTGCGCCTACGAGAGAGTTGGGGTATCCAAGAGGTGGCGCACGGGTAACCCGTGCGTGGGCGCACCACCCGTGCGTCTGCTGAATCCCATAATCTTGACATTAAGCCCTAAACATGATGGGAAGTATAAAAAGGCTTTTTGGGGGGCGCACACAAGGAAATGCTGGCATTTTTGGGATCTACAACACAAGACAAGAGTCAACTCTTGGAAGGAGACATCAATGAGACAATCGGGTTGCATCGGAGCTTGAAGAACGGAGATATATCGAGAGATTGTCGACGTTCCTAAGTTTTCTTGCTTCTCTTTTAGTCTCAATATTTTAGTTTCATTTGTAATGACTTTGAACACTTTGTGTATAAGTTGTTTAATTATGTGTAGTTAAACTCTTGTGATTTCCGGGTTTTGGAAGTAGATTAATGAACTCTTGTTGGATGTTTTAATCTTAGTTGAAGTTATTATCTTGAAGCCTATTTGAGTACTTTGAGCTTATTCTTGTTTTATCACTTGGCCAATGATTTAACATGTTTGATATATTGATTCGTAATTCGAGAGATGAGTTTCAATATTAGATCTTGAGTACTTGACACGAATATTTGCATGAATCGAGAGGTTTGTGAATATTTGTGAGGACATTTGATCTTTTGTGCATTTGGGAGTTGTGTATCTTATGTTGAGTAGAGATGCTAGCATAGATATTTCAATCTACATTTTATATGCAGCTCGAGAGGGAGGATAAAATAGCTTTGTGATCGTCTTATAGGAATATTGATAATAAATGGCTTGATTAAACCGGACAACAAGAGGATTATTAATCGAAACCTTAACTCGGAAATCCATTATATCATCTTGATACTTCTTTCATTTGTGTTATCTTATTCTTGTGTTTTAGTGATTTAAATTTCGACCGTCTAAATAAAAATAAGACTATCTTAGTTCAATACTTAGCATATTAATTTATTAGTCTCCGTGGATACGACCTTGCTACGCTATTCGATAACGTACACCGTACACTTGCAGTGAAGCTAAAAATATAGGCGAACAGATCTCCATAACCATAGCTCAAAGACACGAAAACACATAAAAATTGTGAAATAATATGGCATCAAATCCATTTGAAGAATCATCGCAAAGTACCGGACATTCTGCAACAATGGAGGTTGAAGAACTCAACTTCAATGAAGAACCAGATAAGGTATGTAAAATTTATCGAATAGGATGAAAATTGAATACTCATGATTATTGTTTATACAATATAAATACACTGCATATGTTGAATAATTGAGTTTCAAAACAGAACCAGTACAAGGTAATTACATTCAAATCTGAAAAACTGTAAAAGTTACAACGGAGAAGGTGAAGTTCGAATACTGGTGAATATTGTTATATAAATAAAATATAATGCATATATGGTATAGTTATGGTATATACAGAACAATGTTTTATTGCATAAATACTCTCTTCACACGTAGACAAATGTAATACTATGGTTTTGTAGTATAAATATCAGTGTACCGCTGCATATATATCATGTGTTTATTGTGTATACGTGGATGAACTAATGCATAGTTACTTTTCCAATCATAATCAGGCATGGGGGGAAAATAGGGGGGCTATATATGATTTGGTTCTTGGTGCTTATAAAGCAATGTAATACTGCATATATAGAACAAGTTCATTGTTTAGTTTTGTTTGACACATGCAATGATGATATAAACACCAGACAGAGGCTTGTCATATCTCTAAGATCTACCAAATATTATCAATGAGATTGAGCAAGAGAAAATACCTTGAATTGACATGCAATTCAATACATTAGATGATGGCATTTAATTCTATAAGAACTATGGAATAACCAGTGGTTTTGATATACATAGGAGTACATCTAGATGCTATAAAAATAAGGCAATACGTGTGCAGTACATTGTTTGCAGCCGAGAAGGTTACAAAAACATTAGTAATTGCGTTCAAGATAATTCAAACGCAGACGATGAGGGGGTAAAACTAGAGAAAGCCAAAAAAGAGTATCCGGTCGTGTAGGGTGTCGTGCAAGGTGTATATTTCAACACACAAATGCCAATACATACGTGATCAAGCAATTCGAGGAGCGTCACACACATTCTATGAGATCCGAACCATACAGACAATTTCTCCGAGCAAATAGAAATATGAGTTTTGGACACATGAAATTCATCATAGACTGTACTAAGGCAAACATTGGAACAACAAATACTCAGATACTATATAGCCAAAGGGTTGGAAGAAAGTCACAAGTTGGTGCATTGCAAATAGATTTCAAAAATTTCAAAAGGGACTTGAAGGCTTATATATGCGGCGCTGATGCACAAATGATAATAGACAATTTACTAAAGAAGAATGATGTATGCCCGTATGGCCTTCAATTACAAAATGAGCAGCTAATAAGGTTGTTCTGGGAAAATCCAATATCGATTCAAAACTACACTGTCTTTGGTAACGTCATCTCGTTCGATGCTACATACAACACAAATAGGTGAGATGCATAACCCTATGTACTGCATATATATGTTGCAACGTACATATAGATATTATAAAAATATTGCACAACTATATTAAATGTCATTCTTAAACATTCTTATGGCTAGTACTGGATATTTATATATTTAATACTGCATATATAAACATAACTCTGCATATTTATATATTTAATACTGCATAAAACAAGACCAACTACACTGAGCACTAATTTATTGATGTCTTCAGGTACAAAATGGTTTTGGTGCCATTCACCGGGATTGATAATCATCGACGTTGTATAACGTTCACAGCAAGGTTAATATTGAAAGAGGATGAGGAATCATATGTTTGGTTGTTCCACAATTTTTTGAATGCAATGGGTCGAGAGCCACAACACATTGTCACCAACCAAGATCCCACAATGAAGAATGCATTCCATGCTATTTTTAAAAAGGCAAGACACAGATTATGTATGTGGCACATAATGGAAAAAGTGAGCTCGAAAGTAGGTCATGTACTATGCAGGAATGAAAAATTAATGCGGAGGGTAAATTCTGTTGTTTGGGACTAATATCATGAGCCGTTTGATTGTGAAAAAAATGGCATGAAATCATGTGTGATTTTCAATTAACAGATCATCCATGGTTTAAAAAAATGTATAATAATAGGCAATGTAGGATCCCCGCGTATTTTAAAGACATGCCAATGGCAGGTTGCTACGAACTACTTCAAGGTCTAAGAGCGCCAATAGTTGGTTCGGAGGGTTCACAACCCCTCAAGTCAATTTGGTTGAATTGTGTATGCACTTTGAGAACGCTATAGAGGCAAAACGACATGTAATTGACAAATTGAACAATGAATGTGAGGCTTCTAATCGAAAATGCATTACACCATAGGACATTGAAAAACATGCGGCAACAGTGTACACGGACACAATTTTTGCTGACATAATCAAATAAATTAAAGAAGCTTGTTACACGTGTTTAGTTGTACAAATCACTAGTGATATTGGTTATAGAACTTACTCGATCATAGACGACAATGGTGGCATTTTTGAAGTCATGTACAGAGACAATGAAACAGTGGCAGCATGTACATGCTAAATATTTGAGCAAGATGGACTAATATGTCGCCACATATTCGTTATTTTCAAAAGTCTAAAGACGATACCTGCAAAATACCTACCCATACAATCTACAAAAAGAGGACGCTTGTACCAATTTGAATGGGGAGGAGAGGCAAACAGAGCTTTGAACAACCTATGGGCAAATTTTCATTGTTGCATTGGGCTTGCACATGGCAGAATAGACAAGATAGAAGAATTGTCCGGTATAATAATGACTCACAAAAATAAGATGTTGTCCGAGCAAGCAATTGAAGCCACCAAGGCAAGCAAGAAATTATGGAAACCTATTGTGGCTCCACGTCGAAAATAGACATCACGGTATTGCCACCAAAACAAGCAAAAAACAAAGGGAGTGGAAGCCGATTAAAAAGCCATCTGCAAAACCAAAAAGAAAAAACGATCAAAGCAAGCACCAAGCTATGGAGACAATGTGGGACATGTGGTGATGTTACAACACATAATAGTCGAACATGCCCCAAAAGAACTACAATGTTGTCATAGTACTTATTTTGTTTGATACAATTTAAAATTGTTGCATTTTTTGACATTCTGAATCTGTTATATGTTTATTTGATTTTGCAAAGATTTCTAAGTACACATTAGATTTACACCAAAGTGTTTAGTTCTGGTAATATTTGCATCAAAATTATACTATTTATGCAGTGAATGTCCAATAAATATGCATCCTCAGTTTGCCCCAATAAATTTACATACTTGCTGAAAGTGTCCGATAAATATGCAACACATCATAACTAAATATGTAAAGCACCATAACTAAATATGCAGTAACTTCAAAACATGCCAACTACAAAATCATATAGTACTTACACTGGTATTTATGCAACACAATGATAATAACTATGCACAATGTGTACAATGACTATATACTAAAGTGATGCTCTGCGAAACCGGCAATAAAATTGACCTAATTATAGATTCATGAACACAATAGCGATACATTTCCATTCGTTTTTGCCATAAAAAATCATTGCACTGACCAAATATACACTGCTGCATAATTCTAATACCAAAACTACTACGTTGCTACATATCTAAATATTAAATACCACAAAGTACCAGTTAGATGAAAACATTCAATACAAAGTTGCACAATTAAAGAGCACCAAAACAAAAGATTATCCAGAACAACAAATCCCCAAAGTACAAATTTTCCAATACATCTTTTCATTAGACAAGGAATAAAACTAAGTGTTTTTCTTTCCTGCCGAGAATTTCTTTGCCTCTGCATGTTCAAATCCCTTTGCTCGTTCAGTTCTTCTTGAACAATAGCACAACAATACAATGTCCTTAGTTTTGTCATCAATGATGTGTTCCCCTTCTCAAGGTCAGCATTCCAATTCCTCGTACCTCCACCCATGTATGTCTCCATATGTCGCATTGCGAATACGCCACAATCAGTCTTGTTCTCCGAGCCCCTCCATGACATCGCAAGCCTAACAGGTTTGGCTTTTTCCACAGTATAAGATGATTGATAGCATGCATGGGCTGAAGGTATTGGGAAAATAGTCGAATCTGCACATAAACAAAAATTAAATATCCATGCATCATAGTAAAAGTAAATATGCATCACTAATATTATAATTATACAGAAAATGAAACAATTTTTCTTAAAACATAACTTTAAAATATTAAGTTAATAAACTACATATGCAATATTATTTAACTATGTATTCAACAAAAATACGCTAAATATACAAACACTCACATACCAGACCATATCAATCCCACAAAAATGAAGTGAACAAACACGAAAAAAGCGACAAATTAGATATAAATATTCGTTGAATCTGCAGAGAGACAACAAACTCACCAACATATTCGGGATATGCTCGTATTTATCGCAATCAACCCCTCCAACCGACGAGTTATCCAAAATGTGACATACCCTTTTCTTCATATTGAAACAAATCACATAAATGTGCTCATTCTTGCATATGGGAAAGAAGAACTAGAGAAAAAAGAATTTATCTACATTTAATAAAAAAACCAATAATAACAAATGAGCATAAAAATGCGCTTAAACAACAATACTATTTCAATCAACTGCAATCTGCTCACGCTGAAATCTCCAAATCCAGCATCCAAATTTTGTGAAAACAGTGCAAGAATCCCTTCATCAACCAACTCCTAAGAAGGTGATACAATCGTGTTCGACTATTAAACAAAAATAAATTAGTTCAAATGAAAACAATGACTAAAAAACACAAAAACATAACATAAAAAGAAAAATATTACAATAAAATCGTACCGTACAATATATCATCGCAAAGAACCTCAATGGAGATCCTGCAGCCCTCAGTTGTTCCTTTGCATTCAAAAGGATGGACCATATGTCAATAACTGAAATGCTAATATAAGATCCCGACCTCATAGACTCAAAAGGTTATGTATGGAATTGTTTCCAAATCCAATTTTCCAATTTCCAACTATTACAGAAAATGAATTTATGTTTGTTTAAGAAATTCTCAATAGAAATAAAGTCATTTTCGCATTTTTTATGGAAAGATTCTTTTGAAAATACAACCAAACAAGTTTTCACCAAAATCACGCAAATCTATGTGAAAATACACTACAATCACGCAAAATAATGTCAAAAATACACTACAATCACGCAAATCTATGTCAAAAATACTATAACCAAACATATTTTCATTTCTAAACAGAAATTCAGACAACAAACCAAACACATTCTCAATTCTCACACGAAAACCAATAAAGTTTGAAAATTCATTTTCCAACACTAGAAACTGGAAATTGGACTTGGAAACACATCCATACATCCCCTTTAGTCTTCCCTCATCAGAATCCGATCGCCCCAAACTTGAAAATTATATCATTCCTACTTATATAAAAAAATATTACAACAACATAAATAGAACAAATGGCCAACTAAAATATAATAGACGACAAGAAACTCAAATAAAACATTACATACTTTTCTCTCTGTGGATTCTCAAAAATCCATTTTGAAATCATACTGTGGTTCTTGTTGAGCTTTTCTTTCACGTCAACTTGTCTTGCACGAAGTGGCGATGACAGAACCTTTATTTTCCGTGGATTCCTGACACTCTTCCCTGCGCATACCTTGGATCGTCCCCTCCAAGTTGGAGCTTTACCATGAACAGCAACCTGACGAACCTCAGCACCAACACCAATTTCAGCATTAAGCTTCTTGCCAACTTCATCACCAACAATGCTACTTATTTCCCCCTTTCCTCATAAAAAAATCACCAAAAACAAATTACAATTCCATAAAGTATAACATAAAAAAATAAATACAGAACAACCAAAAAATAAAAACAAAACTTACAGCCTGAACTTTGCCACCAGTTTCATCTCTTAAAATGCCGTGAACAATCGTTTCATTGTCCACATCAGGGACAATAGCCTTGGATGTTTCCACCTACAAGCATAACAAAAACACAAATATTACATTCTATTTTGTTAATGGCAAAAAAAATATTTAAACAACATAAATTATAAAAAACTTACAACCGGAATATTGTCTCCATCCGCATTATGTTCTTCCTCCGCCTCTGAATTTCCTGATCATAGTGTCGTGATGTCTCCAAGAAGCGTCCCAAATAGGATTATCGAAATCATGTATCACACCAAGACTAAAACATGGAACATCATCATACCACTTCTTAAACTCCTCCCTCTGCAACAATGCATCTTCTACCTTCTCCAAAGCAGAAATGTTTTAAGCGTTGTTCCAAAACACCTCATTCTATTCTGTTTCTCTTCCTCCACCGTGATCTTCACTTGCTTTTCCACTATTAAAACAAATAAAATTCCTAGCAAACTCCTCAATTTTACCAAAATCGGGATTATCTGAAAAGCCCCTCGGAGCATTCTTAACCAATGAAATGGTGTCAACAACATCCGTTGCTATACGGTCTAATTTGACCAACACCTTCCAACATACCCTATATAAAATGGTAAATCACATCTTCAATTCTAAATATAACATACTAAATATGCAGTGTCTGTGTGCTAATTATTCTAAATGTGCAAACATCTAAAACAAAAATGTAGGTTCTAATTATTACAAAGAAACAAAATTGTCTATGCAATGACTATTAAGTAAATATGCATTATAATCATACTAAACATGCAGACCTAATTGAGCCAACATATGCACTGGAATATTATTGCCTATATATAAAATATGCAATAATTGTTCTCTAAATATGCATGATATCCATAATAAACATGTAGTAAATTAATTTAACATAAAAAACACCTTGGATTCAAATTTATAAAACATCAAATTGCATGTGAATGTACCTGAACATCATCAGCCTCAGAAGATGACCCAGGCACATCCATTCTCTTGTCAACACCACCCGCCACACATTCAGGAACAACCTCAGACATGCCTTCACCATCAAACAACACGTCAACATATCCCAAGCCAAAGCCACCATGATCAATCTCAATCTTGCGCATCTCCTTTAATAACTCAGAACTCAAAGCCAACATGCTTGGGACTGTTCTAGGAACGTCCCTTGTCAACATAACCACTCTATCAATGTACAAACCCTGTTATAATAAAGCCATATAACACACATAAGATAATTAAACAACTAGCAAAAAGGTATATAGAAAAAATACAAAACTCACTCAAAAACGCAGAGGGCCGTTGAAATAAGTCTTGATTGACGACTCCCATCTATCCCTACTTGTAACCTCACACCAATTTAGCTTCCTAAGATTTGTAACATCACTCAAACTCTTCATAATTAATTAAGGGATTCACATAACCACACTGTATCATACCGACTATAATACTATCCACCAAAGAAATAAAGTGCCTCCTAAATCACACACCACCTTCCGTATCCACCATCATTCCCTGACAAACAATCTCGGGAGTAATTTTCTATCCACACTTAGGAGCCATGTCAAAAAAACTGTGCCACTCATCATATACAACACACGTCTCAGATTTCGTCTTGTTCTCAATAGGACTAGGTCCATTTGGAAATCCCAGCACCCTTTCAACATCTTTCACAACAACATGAATAGACCTCCCTTTAGGCAATTCAAGTTCACAACTGACAGAGTTAAAGTTGTCCACTAACCAATAGACGAGCCGCGACGATAATTCATCGACCTTCAATTCTAGCAACTTACTGAAAACCATCTCAACCACAACATTCTTCTATGCTGGCTCAAATTCCTTCATTGCCCCAACTAGAGTACCTGGCGTCGACCTTGTAATTATTTTAGGGAACACATCTTTCGCTTTGGGTTTGGTTGTCTTTTGTTTCTTAACAGCCGGAGGCTCACTTCCCTCGTCAACCTCCAACCGTGGAGGCTTGTGTCTTTTTTACTGTCCCTAGCCATTTACCAACAATAACCTAGAAAACAAAAACAATGAAAAAATATATCAGGACAAAAACCTAACTTAGTATGTATCAGAAACATTCTATTATAGCAACAAATCTATACTAAGTATATGTTAGAAACATTCTATCATATCAACACAACTAAACTAAGTATATATACATTCAGATACACCTGCTACAAAAACCTGAATGCAACAAAAATCGCAACAAACTCACCATTAAAACACAAAGACACCATGAAAACACAAACTCACCATGAAAACACAAACACACAATGAAAACACAAAAAGAAAAACATATTCTCATTACTTTTTCTCAAACTAGCCACAAAAAGCCATGCAACTATTATGACGAAAACCCTAGTGGCAACAAAATCACCGTATAAAAAAAACAAATAGAACACTATTTTTGTTAAACACATAAACCATAAAAATAATTGAAAAATAAAAATGAAAAACTCCTAAAAAATCGAATAGTTCTACAAAATTTAAATATTGAAACTCTAAATACCTTGACTCTACCCTACCGAGAGTTGAAAGAACGGAGACTACGAACTTGACAAGCGAAATATGTCGAGATTACGTCTGAGATTTGGGCATCGATTCTGGACCAATTGGGATGAAAATTTATTAGAGGATCAGTGAAAAAGTGAAAAGAATTCGGAAAGTTACTGGCCCTTAGAACGCGAGATAGGCACGAGAACGAAGAAACTGCTTGGAAGTTGGAAGAGCCGAAGAGACGTGTCAGTGGGAGATTACAAAATTACCCTTAAGTTGGCGGAAATAAGGGAAAATAAAATAATTTTTTATTTATTAAATCACATCCCTTGATTTGTTAATATTAATGGGTAAGATGAATCCACATGGTCTCACCTAGGGAGGATTGTCACACTTGAACCAAATCCTATCTATCTATATATATATATATATATATATATATATAGGGGGAGGATCAAGTGAGACCATGTCTCTAGGTGAGACACAATGGACTAATCTCAACCATCCCCCACTATTAATCAATGGGTATGATTTAATGGATAAAAAATATATTAAAATATTAATTTAATCAATATAAGGGTAGTAGGGTAAAATAACATAACAAGTTAGTTACAAAATGGAATCAAATCTCTTTCTCTCTCATACATCTTCCAATTTCCCAATCTCACGTATCTCTCTCTCTCTCTCTCTCTCTCTCTGTCTCTCTCTCTCATTCCTCCATTAGCGCAAATAAAGAAAACTATGAAGAACTCGAAAATTACAGTTCATGAAAATTATAAAGAAAAAACAAAAAAATCGGTGCAATATTACGAGAGAAATAACGAATGTGAGTTCGAAAACTAAATATGCAACAAAACTCAACTAAATATGCGATTCAAAAAACTATCTATGCGGCGTAAAAAAAATAATATGTAGTACAAGATATCCAACTATGCAAGACGTCATAAACTATGCAACAAAATCAACTAACTATGTATTATCTAGAAACTATCTATGCATTGTGGAATAACTAAATATGCAGTTCATTATGTAACATCCCATTTTTATAATTTCCAAAAGCAACATCCTATTTGCATAACTAAATATACATTATATTGAACCTATTTATGCAGTGTAGTATAACTACACATGCAGTACGCTATATTCAATTATGTCTTGTTTTCGTAAAATAGTACCAACAAAATAACTAAATATGCATTATTTGATGTCTAATTATGCAGTAAAAGAACCCTAACTATGCTGTAAAATAAAAATATTTAGAAAAAAAACAGGTTCCTTAAAATCCGCCATAAAATCCGGCAGTGTCAATTTCAGCCCATAAAATCCGCTGGGACCACTAATTTGAATTACAAAATTACAATCTTACCCTTAAAATCAGCAAAAATTAGGAAATAATTAGAAAAATTGAATTAATCACATCCCTTCATTTTTTATGATCAATAGGTAAGATGAGTCCACATTGTCTCACTTAGGGAGGGTGGTCTCATTTGAACCAAATCCTATATATATATATATATCCTATATATATATATATCCTATATATATATATATATATATATATATAGGAATAGGATCAAATGAGACCACATAATTAGAGTGAGACAGTGTGGACTAATCCTAACCACAAATCTCAAATTTTAGATGGTTGGGATTTTCCCAATTTAATAATTATTTTAAATTTATTTTAAAGCTGGAAAGGGCAATATTGTAATTGTATAATTATATATCTTCTATTCCACTAATGCAACAAAATGAATGCGTCACATAAAACACGCAGGCGAAAGCGAGTATGCATCAAACGCAAAAAAATAAATCACGATCGCATGCACAACAATCTCATGCTTTCGCTAAAATCGAACAAAAAGGAGCAAAGACCTTTTTTGGAAAGAAGATGAAACAGAGATTCCATGTAACTTTCAGGTAAATTAAAGCAGCTGCGATGAAAAAGGGAAACAACTCAACGAATCTCGTTATAAAAAATGGAGAATATCTAGCATTAGGTTTTGGAATTGGAGTTAGAATCACAAAAAAGGATGACAATTGGAATCATCATCATCGTCAACCCAAAAACATAAAGATAATCGGTTCATTGCTTATGTACATACAATAGTAAATCTAAAAATTTGTCAAGAAAAAGATAAAAAAAACTAGCGAGTCTAACCACCACACAGTCGAACTTCAACAGAAAGTTCGAGAGATATTTTTGGGGTTTCAGACTAAAAGACATGATTGGAGAATTGGTGAAGAAGACGATGCTGACGTGGAGAAAACGAGGGTCTACGAGGAGGCAGTTAGGATTATTGTACACTTAGATATTTTTCGATGTATACTTATATGTGTTTTGCGGTATAAGTAGTTAATTTTTTATGTATGTATTTATGTTGCTGTGTACTTATGTTTTTTGATGTATATTTATATGTGTTTTGTTGTATACTTATATGTGTTTTGTTGTATACTTATATTTTTTGTTTGACAATTGTAATATGCAGTAAAATTATGTTAAACATACAGCAAAATAGTGTTAATTATACATCAAATATATGCTAAATATACAACACAATAATGAATGTGATTTTCTCTCTCTATATAATTGATTTACTTAATCCACGGTCCCCACATGTTAATGAGCGTGATTTTCTCTCTCTCTCTCTCTCTCTCTCTCTCTCTCTCTCTCTCTCTCTCTCTCTCTCCATAACTGGTTCCTTGATTCACGGTCCCCACATGTTTTTGTTTGACCATTTTAATATACAAGAAAATTATGTTAAACATACAAAAAAAATAGTGTTAAGTATACAACAAATCATTGATAAATGTACATCATACTGCATGGCAGAGCACATGCGCGTGATTTTCTCTCTCCAGCGCGATTTTCTCGCGATTTTCTCTCTCCCCACGTGATTTTCTCTCTCCTAATAACTGATTCCATATTTGGATGGTCCCCCACATGTTTGTTTTGACATTTATACCCTTATTTTGCCTTAATTAAATATTTAATGTAATTTTAACCCCTATTTATCTTAGCCATTGATATAGATAAGGAAGGGTTGAGATAAGTCCACATTGTCTCACTATAATATGTGGTCTCATTGTAACCTCCCCCTATATATACCCTTATTTTGCCTTAATTAAATATCCGCTGTTGCAAGCCCAAACGACTCAGCTGAGGATGTTCTTCCCAGCACGAGTAAGCCATAATTCAAGGCTGCTCGTCAAAAGTTCAATTTTGATGATGAGCCACCCCTTCAAGTCTCATCATCGTCCGATGACGCTACTGATACGGCCGAGGACCAGACAACTCAAGTGGAAAAACCAGCTGAGACCGACGAAGCTATTGAGACAGCTGAGGCTCAGCCAGCTGGGTCCATACCACAACAGACCCTAGTTGAATCACTAGTCTACTATGCAGGCTCCCAATGCTGCAGCAGAATTGACTCAACCAGGCACATCACGGCCACAAGTCATAGTTGAACAGATTCCCTATGTCCGTGATGATGCGTTTGAACAAACTTTCCCTTTCTCACTAGAGCTGCCTGATCTTGATGAAGAATCAGCTAGAGATCAACGACATTTCCATAAACCTGATCCAGTAATTCCCACTGATACCATCGTCCCAGTAGACTTTGATTTTGATGCTGCTTGGCCGCCAGTTGAGACAAAGGTGACAGCTAAGGTTCGAGAAGTCTTCAAGGCAATATTTGCGGAGATAGAGAAGATGGAAAGGCAGCAGGCCTCATTGGATATGCGACTGTATAACAGAGATGCTAATCTTACGGCCGATCTGCGTGGAATCATAGTCAGGATCCGGGAATGGTGGCAATAGAAGCAAACAATGCGTGTGGAACAGGTTCGATACTTTAAGGCATTGTACAACAAGATGTTGATCTGGAGCGCTGATAACGCTGATATGAAGAGAAGAATGCAAGAAAACATTGATAGAATGCATGAATCTCATACCACGGAAATGGAACTGCTGCGTGAATTTCATCGAAAAGAACTTCTGCGCGTAGAGGAGAATATGAATGAAAAATTCAGCCTTCTCATGGCTGAAATAAAGTTGGTGACAGCCAAATCAAAAGCCACTCGCTTTCGAGAATTTCGAAAGATACTCCGCAAAGAAAAATCCAAGCGAGAACTCAAATATCATCGCCTAGATTTCATGCTTGTTGGCATGTTTCCAGGGGTTCCTCTCTCATTTGATGATGCCAAATAGGGGGAAGAGGAATACCTAAAGACGTTGAAAGAATCGACTGCTGAGAAGAAGGACGCAGCAATTGAGAAGCAGAAGAAAACAGCTGAAGAGCAGAAGAAAGAAAAGGGAAAATCCGTTGAGGGGGAAGGATCAAAGGATATGACTTTAATGGTTGCTAGAACCCCTCAACAAGGACTTGTCACAGCTGACATCATAAGCAAACTTCCAGTGACTCTGCCGCTCCAACACTCTACTGTGCCCATGTCTGAGAAGAGGAAAATAGTAGAAGCAGGGATGAATGAGGTTTTAGGAAAAATGGATGCCCGTGTGATGGACATATTGAAACAATACGGAGGCATCATCAGCTATGTGACTTAGAGTACTCAGCTCCTTAGTTAGCTGTGAGTTTTGGCTTTTGAGGTGGTTGTTTTCCTCATTTAATAGTGAGTGTGAGGATTTAATGTGCTCAAAGTCTTTCATCATTTTGCCTAATGAATCATAAAGATTAGTGGGTGATGAGGTGTGTGTGTCACAGTCACTATCACTAGAATCTAAATGGGATGAGTTAGAATGTACCTCATCTTCTTGGTTAGGTTGATCTTGTTCCTTAGCCATTAGACATATTAAGGCTTCTTTTGACTTGGCTGTATCAGCAGTCTCAGTAGCCAACATTGCTCTTTTCTTTTCTTGCCTTCTTTCTTTGAAGACTTTTCTTTCTTCTTCATTCCTGTATTTATTGACTACAGGATATGGACAGTCAATGGCAAAGTGTCATGGTTGTCTGCCATTGCAGCACAAGTTTTCAACTTTTTGATCAGCTCTCTCATTTCTTGGGTTGTCAGCTCTTTGATATTCGACCTTTTGATACTCAGCTCTCTTTGGTGGTCTATCTTCCCTTGACTTTGAGGGAGCTGAATGTCTTCTAGAGGATTCACCTTTGTTTCTTTTGTAGTTCTTGTTGAAGAACTTGTTGAATCTTTTAACCATCAAGGCAATCTCCTCCTGGTCAATGACTTCTTTGGTCTCAGCTCTCTTCCCTTCCTTGACTATGAGTGCAGCAGTTTTGGGCACAACTATCTCTTCTTGATCCTTTTTTCTCAGCTCAAACTCATAGGCTTTGAGGTCTGAGAATAGTTCATGATTGGATGTTTTTGATAGGTCCATCGAGTGCCTTAGAGCCATGGTCTTCATTTCCCACTCAACTGCGAGACTCCTTAGTATCTTCATGCACATCTCCTTATGTGTGTATTCTTTCCCAAGTGCTGAGAGCTCATTTGTAATTTCAGTGAATCTAGCATCCAGCTGGTCCATTGTTTCACCTGCAAGCATTTTAAAGTTTTCAAATTTTTGAACAACAATAGATAATTTTTTCCTTAATTTGCTCAGATCCTTCACAAATTAAGGTTAATTTATCCCAGATTTCTTTGGCTGTTTTGCAAGATTTGACTTTGTTGAACATGGCTTTGTCCAAAGTCTTGTAAAGTATATCCTTGGCCACATTGTCAAGGTTGTATCTTTTTTTGTCATCATTTGTCCACTCAGCTCTTGGCTTTTCAACCATAGCTGGTCTAGGATGAGCAGCCTCCTCTTCCTCAGCTGCAGCAGCTCTCCTTGCAGCTGTTTTCACCTTCATTATTTGCAGTGGTCCATCCTCTATCATTATCCACATTTCATCATGTAAAGTTGATAGATGAGACTGCATACGTATTTTCCAGTCATCAAATTCTTCAATGGTGAACATAGGAATGCGTGTCAAATTTGCTTTCATGATAATAACTTTGTTGTTTTTTTAAAAAAAATGGCTTTTGAAAGAACAAGTGTTAAAAACTTCTTTGAAAGATTGGAGATCTAGTTCAAGAACTGGCGGAAGACTCAATGAACCACAACTCGATACCACTTGTAGGTCCCAAGGGTGTGAGTAAGGTTTAGAAGGGGGTGTTGAATAAACCTTACCAACTTTTCGATTTAGTCCTTTTAAATTAGTTCAGAGTTAATTTCACAGCTATGTCCTTGATGGACAGCTAAGTTAGTTAACCAGCAGAGTTAGCCACTCAACAAACTCAACTGAGCTGCTGATAGAATGACTCAGCTGTTTAGTCTATTACTTAACTCGATTGTGATGAGATTTTCAGCGGAAGACTTAACACCCTTGAATTTGGTTTAAATGTGTTTTAACACTTGGTTTTAGCTCTTTGTTAAATATCAATTGGATAGCAAATTATCAACAGATATTAAATAATATGCAGTGAGTAAATGCTGAAATGTAAATGACACAATAAATTTTATAGAGGTTCGAAGATAGGGTAATTCTTCTAATCCTCTCTTCTCCAACTCCTGGAGGAATCCACTAAGTATTGATCAGAGTACAAAGTGATTATCAGTCCAGATGCAAGTCTTGATCACACAACTGACTTGATCCTTTGGGACTCAGTCTGTGGATGTCTTGGTCACACAGCTGGCTTCTCGTCCGACTCAGCATCTTCACAGGGCAGCTGCCTTGCTACTACAACTCACTTGCTCAAGCTTCTTGGATTTGATCATGAAGCCCTCCAATAACTTGAGACTGGTTCGACCTTGAACCTTCCTACAATCCTCCTTGGAATGTAGACCCCTTTTGATTTTTCAGAAATTTTCTCTTCAACAGTTTGAAGTTGTCTCTCCTTCACAGGTTGGTGTTGGATCGATTTCCTTCGAAGTTTAGGCTTGGGGATTTGCTTGAATAACTTGAGAGTATTTTCAGATTACAGTTCGAGTAATAGCTTAAATGGTCGTGGTTCTGGTCTCTTCCTCTAAAATTGATTCCTCAGCCTTTTATAGTGTTCTTTTGAAAATATGCCCGTTGAAGAGAAAGGCTAATTTTCAAAAGACACTTGTGGTCGTTGGCTTGTCTTGTTGCAGTTCTTGAAATTGACATTTTCTCGTATTGAATGAACCTTCAGCTTTTCAGGGTTCTGACATAGGTGCAGTGCTTCCCATTGGTTTATTCCTTTTGCACGCTTCTAGGACTGAGCACTTTAAGTAAGGCAGCAAGGAAGTATTACTTGTTTAAGTAACTTTCTTGACTTCTGTGCAACGGATCTTTTTTCAGTTGTCTTAACTTGACTGCAGTTTTCTAACTTCTGCAGGTGACTTCGAGTCAGCTCCCAATCATTGGACGACTCCTCTGTCACTTCAACTTGAGACTTGCCTATCTTGAGTGGACTTGACTGATACTTCTCATAGCTGTATTATGGCTGCTACTCCTTCAGTCGAGTTCTTGTCTTCTTTTCCTTGATACACTCAGCTGCTTCACAGCGGAGTCTTCATCCCAGTCTCCAGTTAACTTCTTGTTTATCCAGGCATAACCGACTTGACTCAGCTCGTACAACCCTATCTATTACAATGCAATTTACAAAAAAAATGGGGTGCCAACTTTCTAGTCTAAGTTTTACATGGCATTCATCAAAATCTAAACTATAAATTTTCTCAACAAGTGATTTATTTCATCTTTCACCAACAAGTTCATTTTTAAGGTGGGTAGAAAAATCCTTTCAACTTCTAGGTGTTTTATTTCATCTCAAAAAAGTGATTGCTTCATTCACAAAGGCATCTAAATCATTGGATGACCTTATCATGAGTCAAAAAGAATGTGGAGACAATACAGGCATATGATTTAATTCATTTGTGCATAGTCAAACTCCAAGAGTGATCTTGGAAAAGGGATCTTCAAGTAATGAAGCATCTCAAAAACCCAGGACACCAAATGTTGCACACATAGTAATTCCAAAGCACAATCACAAACAAACTGGCCTTGGATATAAAGGGAAAGGAAAACAGCCTGTTGAGTATGCTGAAAGGACAACTGAGAAGATATCCAGCAGAGTTCCTCAGCAAACTCCAAACAGGAAATACTCTGTGAAGAAGAAACAGAGCTACCAAAATCCCCATAAGTGCTATCAAAGAAACGCAAATGATGGGAATGGTAGAAACTACCCAAGCCAAGTGATTGGAACAATATGAAATATCAGCAAATATCTATGGAATACAAGCCTAGATGGCAAAGACCCAGAACTCAACAAAGGTCATTCCAAAGGCAATAGAGCTATTATCAGCACACATATGCACCCAATCACTACACTCAGAAATATCACAATTACCTAAAAACGGCAATTGCTAAAACACACACACAGGCATACAGACAAAAGAGACAATTGTATGAACCTAAAGCCCCCAAGCAATTTGCCAAAGTGAATTATGATTATGGCACGAGATAGATGGCAACCCCTTAGAGTCAAATCATTTGGCTATAGGTTGGTTGGATCATCTTACAGTACTAACCCCTCAGGACCCAGGCAAGTATGGGTACCTAAAAATTAATTTCCTTGATTGCAGGTTCAAAGAACAACTGAGTGCCAAGGAACCTGGTACATGGATACACATGACAGGAAACAAGAAAAATCTGTCAAAATTCAAGGAAGTAAAAGGTGCAAAAGTCATATTTGGAGGAAATGAAGCTCCAGGGGAAATTAGAAGCACTGGATCCATTAAGAAAAATGGATTAGAAATCATAGATGTTGCATATGTTGAAGGCCTCAATTTCAACTTATTGAGCATCAACCAACTCTGTGACAAGGGCTATAATGTTGGATTCAATATGGGAGTGTGCCAAATCAAAGATACTGAATCAAATGAAGTAGTGTTGCAAGGATGCAGACAAAAGAACATGTATGTGGTAGACGGTCGATCATGTCACACCAAGCACTTGTCTCATAGCAAAGAGTAAAATCAAGTTGGGGTGTGGCACAAGAAGTGAGTCACCCGAATTTCAAGACAATCAACAAGCTTGCAAGGAGTAATCTTGTAGAAGGACTCCCAGACTCAGTGTACAAGAAGGAAAATGTTTGCGATGCATGCCAGATGGGAAAGCATATCAAATCATCATTCAAAGAGAAGTCATGTCCATCTTCAACAAGAATATTGCATCTGCTGCATATAGATTTATTTGGTCCAGTTGAGCCAACTAGCATAAGTGGAAAGAAATACACCTTGATGGTGGTAGATGATTATTCAAGATATACATGGACAGTTTTCATGTGTAAAAAGAAAGAAACCTTGCAGAAGCTACCCCAGCTGATGAAGAGAATTCAAAATGAGAAAAGTCAAACCATTATAAAGATAAGATCTGACAGAGGAACTGAGTTTGTCAATGCGATAATAACTCAGTATTGTATTGAAAATGGTATTTCTCATGAATTATCTGCAGCAAGGACTCCACAGCAGAATGGAGTTGCAGAATGAAGGAACAGAACTCTCAAGGAAGCTGCAAAGACCATGTTAGCTGAAGCAGGGCTGCCTAAAAGATATTGGGCTGAAGCTATAAACACTGCATGCTATACTCAAAATAGATGCATGATAAATAGACAGTTGACAAAGACGCAGTCGTTTTTAATAAGCGGGAATGTTTTTAAGGATGACGTCAGCGCAATAATGACAGATACAGTCAAAAGCTGCATGACCAAGCCTATGATTGGATATAAATGCTGCTGCATTAAATGCGAGAAATTAAATGCTAATCGGCATGCTAAATCTGAGCCATTGATCCTGATCAAATTTCAAAAACCGTATGCACGTCCTTTCATAACCCATACATATACCATTTCGTCCGTTTTCTCTCTCATACTACACCAAACTGTTCATCTCTCCAAAAGCAAAGACAATATTTTTCTCTCAAAACCTTATCAATCCTCAGAGAAAATTTCTACGGTTAAAACTCAAAGATGGCAACCACCTATGATTTCGCCAAGTTGGGAAAGAAAATCCACACTAGTTCTACTGTGGATTTTGAAGGGATGATTAAACAGGGGTCCGATGAAACCCTTGTGAAGAAGATAGCTGAGAAAGTGGAGAAATCTGGACTGAAACCCTTTCTCACGATGGAGTTTCAGATGACGTATGTGGAAGAGGCCACACAGTTCTGCGTGAATGCTGAGGTTCACGATGAGGGCATCAAGTCCTCTGTTCATGGAAAGGAGTTTACGATCACTGCTGAAGACCTTGTGGAGCATTGCTTGCTGCTGTTGGAAGGTGTACCGGAGATATTGGAGGCCGATGTAAACTTGGCTGCTGCATGGAAGGAAGTAGCCAAACCTGACTGTGCTGCGAAAGTTGTCTACACAGCAGACAAGAAGCTGCTGAAGGAAGATTACCATAAGTTGTTGGACATTGTTGCCAAGTGTGTAGACACAAAATTTGGAAGCTTTAATCAGTTGTCCAAAACCAAGTTGATCGTAATGGCTGCGATCATGGAGGAGAAGAAGGTAAACTGTGCTGAGTTTGTATACTGCAGACTCTGTCAAAATGTTGGAAATAAGTCTTTCAAGGAAGATGGATCGTTGGGGGATCCTTGGGGTATGGCCTTGTTATTGGCCGGCTGATGGAGGTGAAGGGAGTTCCACTCCGACATGGAAAGACGTTCCATGTCAACAAGAAGATGTTCCGATCGAATCTATCGGGAGCTCAAAAGAGAGTTTGTCAATGGGATAATAACTCAGTATTGTATTGAAAATGGTATTTCTCATGAATTATCTCGGCAAGGACTCCACACAGAATGGAGTTGCGAAAGAAGGAACAAAACTCTCAAGGAAGCCAAAAAGGACCATGTTAGTCAAGCAGGGTCGCTAAAAGATATTGGGTGAAGCTATAAAAAATCGCATGCTATACTCAAAATAGATGCATGATAAATAGACAGTTGACAAAGACTCCCTATGAGATTTGGACAGGGAGGAAGCCAAATGTTGCATATTTTAAAATATTTGGATGTAAATGTTTCACCCATAATAATGGCAAAGACAATTTAAAGGCTTTTGATGCTAAATCTGATGAAGGTATCTTTTTGGGATACTCAGCTGAGAGCAAAGCCTATAGAGTACTGAATAAAGGGACTATGGTCACAGAAGAGTCTATCCATGTGGTTTTTGATGAACCTAATGTAAATGGAGAAGACATTGAAGAGTTAGCTGATAAGCTGAATCAGCCAACTATGTAGAAGAGTCCCTATATGAAGCTGAAGCTGTAGCAATAAACCAAGATGAATATGAGTTAGCTGAATCTCAAAGACAGCTGGACAATCTGCAGCTAAGTGATGATGAGAGAGCTGCTCAGGATAACACAACTGCAAGACGACTGAACCCAGCTAACTTACTCCAACCTGATGTGAGATGGCTGAGAGACCATCCACCAGAGCTAGTCATTGGAGATGTAAGAGATGGTGTAAGAACAAGATCAAGAGCTCAACAAGAAGCAATGTTTACCTATTTTATTTCTCAAATAGAGCCAAAAGATGTGTCACAAGCATTGGATGACACACATTGGATTCAAGCCATGCAAGAAGAGCTGAATCAGTTTGAAAGGAACAAAGTGTGGGAATTGGTTCAAAGACCAACCCATCAAAATGTCATTGGCACAAAATGGGTGTTTAGGAACAAGATGAATGAAGACGGTTCTGTGGTAAGAAACAAAGCAAGATTGGTAGCCAAAGGGTATCGCCAAGAAGAAGGTATAGATTTTGATGAAACATTTGCTCCTGTTGCAAGATTAGAAACAATAAGGATGTTTCTTGCCTATGCTGCTCACAAGAACTTCATTGTATATCAAATGGATGTAAAAAGTGCATTCTTGAATGGATTATTGGAGGAAGAAGTCTATGTTGAACAACCTCCTGGATTTGAGCACAATACTCTTGGAGATAAAGTGTACAAATTTAAGAAAGCTATATATGGATTGAAATAAGCACCTAGAGCATGGTATGATACATTAGCTCAATTTCTGACAGATAATGGATTCACCAAAGGCAAAGTGGATAGAACACTCTTCAGAATTCAAGATGGAGAGAGTATACTGCTTGTTCAAATATATGTGGATGACATCATTTTTGGATCCACAAACAAAGAGCTGTGTGATAAATTCTCAAACCTCATGCAACGCAAATTTGAAATGAGCATGATGGGAGAACTGACATTCTTCCTAGGACATCAAGTTAAACAGCTGAAGGATGGAACCTTCATAAGTCAAACAAAGTATACCAGAGATTTAATGAAGAAATTTGGTATGGAAGAGAAGGCTTCTGTGAAAATACCAATGAATACATCAGTCAAGATGGATATGGATGCAGATGGCAAGCCTGTGGATCAAACGAGATACAGAGCACTCATTGGATCACTGCTCTATCTCACAACAAGTAGAACAGACATCACCTTTGTTGTAGGTGTATGTGCAAGATTTCAATCCGCACCAAAAGAAAGCCATATGACTGCAGCTAAGAGAATCCTAAGATATCTGAAGGGATGCCAGGAAGTCGGCTTATGGTATCCAAAGGAAGGAGGATTCAAGCTAATTGGTTACTCAGACTCGACTATGCTGGATGTAGAGTTGTCAGAAAGAGTACTTCAGGTACATGTCAGATTCTTGGAAATAGATTAATTTCCCAGTTTAGCAAGAAGCAAAATTCAATAGCCACATCCACAACTGAAGCAAAGTACATAGTTGCGGGCAACTGTTGTGCCCAAGTCTTATGGATGAGACAACAACTGAGAGATTATGATGTTGAAGAAAAAGAAATTCCAATTATGTGTGATAACACAAGTGCTATTGCAATCACTCAAAATCTTGTGTTTCACTCAAGAACAAAGCACATTGATGTCAGATATCATTTTATAAGAGATCATGTTGAAAAGAAGGACATCACCTTGGAATACATCTCAACTGATAAACAGTTAGCTGACATATTCATAAAGTTATTATGTGAATTAAGATTTGTAGAGCTTAAGCATGAGCTAGGGTTAATTGAGCTGAATTGACACTCAGAAGACTCAAGGAGAAGAGTTGTAACGAGAAAAGATGAAAATAGAGCTGAGGTCATGAACCAGCTAAGTACATCAACCATATCGGAGAATCAGCTGCATCAAGTTAGCTGACAGTTGAGTACCTATGTGAAAAGAGAGAAGAGTTGAATCAACTAAGGAGTAAGCTGAGTTATTTATGAGCTAAGTGACAAAAACGCAGTCGTTTTTAATAAGCGGGAATGTTTTTAAGGATGACGTCGTGAAATAATGAAGAATCTGATCAAAAGTTGCACGACCAAGCCTATGATTGGATATAAATGCTGCTGCATTAAATGCGAGAAATTAAATGCTAATCGGCATGCTAAATCTGAGCCATTGATCCTGATCAAATTTCAAAAACCGTATGCACGTCCTTTCATAACCCATACATATACCATTTCATCCGTTTTCTCTCTCATACTACACCAAACTGTTCATCTCTCCAAAAGCAAAGACAATATTTTTCTCTCAAAACCCTATCAATCCTCAGAGAAAATTTCTACGGTTAAAACTCAAAGATGGCAACCACCTATGATTTCGCCAAGTTGGGAAAGAAAATCCACATTGGTTCTACTGTGGATTTTGAAGGGATGATTAAATAGGGGTCCGATGAAACCCTTGTGAAGAAGATAGCTGAGAAAGTGGAAAAATCTGGACTGAAACCCTTTCTCACGATGGAGTTTCAGATGACGTATTTGGAAGAGGCCGCACAGTTCTACGTGAATGCTGAGGTTCACGATGAGGGCATCAAGTCCTCTGTTCATGGAAAGGAGTTTACGATCACTGCTGAAGACCTTGTGGAGCATTGCTTGCTGCCGTTGGAAGGTGTACCGGAGATATTGGAGGCCGATGTAAACTTGGCTGCTGCATGGAAGGAAGTGGCCAAACCTGACTGTGCTGCGAAAGTTGTCTACACAACAGACACAAGAAGCTGCTGAAGGAAGATTACCATAAGTTGTTGGACATTGTTGCCAAGTGTGTAGACACAAAATTTGGAAGCTTTAATCAGTTGTCCAAAACCAAGTTGATCGTAATGGCTGCGATCATGGAGGAGAAGAAGGTAAACTGGGCTGAGTTTGTATACAGCAGACTCTGCCAAAATGTTGGAAATAAGTCTTTCAAGGAAGATGGATCGTTGGAGGATCCTTGGGGTATGGCCTTGTTATTGGCCGGCTGATGGAGGTGAAGGGAGTTCCACTCCGACATGGAAAGGCGTTCCATGTCAACAAGAAGATGTTCCGATTGAATCTCTCGGGAAGTCCAGAAGAGAGCTTATGCCAAGAGAGCGGATACGAGTGAGGGAGAATCAGCTGACCCTAAGGAAACAGCTTGCTTCCCCTCCCAAGAAGAAAGCTGCCCCTATAGCTGGAAAGAAGACTGCTGCCCATGTGGCAAATAAAACAACTGCACCAGCCCCTGCAGCCGAGTCACCTGCCCCTGCAGCCGCAGTAGAGAAGGAATCCGTAGTACCTTCTCTAGGAATGAAGAAGAAGAGGACTGCCAAGACGAGAAAGGCAGCTGCCTCTAAGGCAACCCCACATGCCTTTACTATCGAGGAACCAGAGGAAGTAGAACCAGACGTTCCTCTGGTGAAAACCAAGAAGAAGAAGAAGAATATTCAAGCGTTGAGCTTGAGAAAATAGTGAGTCTGCCACTCCTACCGAACAGATCATTAAAATAGCCGGAGAAGCATCTCCGAGATCATTGAGTGAAACCGCCAAGTCTCGCCGAGGCCGATCAAATAGCAGAGGCAAGTCGAAGACCCACCAGAGATGAATAGCCGAGGAACAAGTAATGTACCGAGACAACTAAGTCTCCTGTCGACAGGGTGTGTCTCCGCACGATAAGTGTGAATTTTACATGTGTTTCGATGTGTATTTCGAGCTATAATGATAAGTAAACATGCATATACTCGCGTTAAATGTTACATATTCACTCCTTATGGAAAAGATATTACACTTTGCTTATTTTGTAGGAATTTCATGATATTTGAAGCTAATTGAATAAGAATATGAGGAAAGCAAAGTAGAAACGCGAGAATTGAGTGGATATACGAAACATGAAGCCTAAAAGAGCGAAAGTTGAGCGTTCACGAAGAAACAGGGGCACACGGGTTAGGCGTGCCTCAAGCCACCACCCGTGCACCCCTGTATAAGGTTGATTGAAGGCTGCGCAAAGATGGCGCACTGAGTAGCCCATGCATGGGCGCACCACCCTTGCGCCCTACTGAGAGTCGGATATCTCACCGGAGTGGCGCACGGGTAGGCCGTGCTCGACGCACCACCCGTGCGCCCTACAGAGTTGGGGTATTCCAAATTCTGAAGGGGTGGCGCACGGGTAACCCAGTGCGTGGCGCACCACCCGTGCGTCTGTCATGAATCCCATAATCTGCAAAGATTAAGCCCTAAACATGATGGGGAGTATAAAAAGGCTTTTTGGGGGCGCACACGGGGAATTCCCGCATTTTTTGGGATCTACAACACAAGACAAGAGTCAACTCTTGGAAGGAGACATCAAGGAGATAATCGGGTTGCATCGGAGCTTGAAGAACGGAGATACATCGAGAGATCATCGACGTTCCTAAGTTTTCTTGCTTCTCTTTTAGTTTCACTCTTTTAGTTTCATTTGTAATGACTTTGAACACTTTGTGTGTAAGTTGTTTAATCATGTGTAGCTAAACTCTTGTGATTTCCTAGGTTTTGGAAGTAGATTAATGAACTCTTGTTGAATGTTTTAATCTTAGTTGAAGTTATTGTCTTGAAGCCTATTTGAGTACTTTGTTCTTATTCTTGTTTTATCACTTGGCCAATGATTTAACTTGTTTGATATATTGATTCATAATTCGAGAGATGAGTTTCAATATTAGATCTTGAGTACTTGACATGAATATTTGCATGAATCGAGAGGTTTGCGAATATTGTGAGGACATTTGATCTTTGATGCTTTTGGGAGTTGTGTATCTATTGTTGAGTAGAGATGCTAGCATGGATATTTCAATCTACGTTTTATATACATCTCGAGAGGGGGATAAAATAGCTTTGTGATCGTCTTATAGGAATATTGATAATAACCTTGGCTTTGATTTAATCGGACACCAAGAGGATTATTAATCGAAACCTTAACTCGAAATCCATTTCATCATCTTGATACTTCTTTCATTTGTGTTATCTTATTTTCGTGTTTTAGTGATTTAAATTGTCTTAATCTCAAAACAACAACCATCAAATATTGATCGTCTAAATAAAAGTAAAACTATCTTGGTTCAATACTTAGCCTATTGATTTATTAGTCTCCGTGGATACGACCTTGCTACCCTATTCGATAACGAACACCGTACACTTGCGGTGAAGCTAAAAATATAGGCGAACAAGTTTTTGGCGCCGTTGCCGGGGACTAATACAATTTTTGGTGTAATATTGCGATAGATAGATTTATTTTTAATTTAGGCATTTTTTTATTTTATTTCATTTTTCTTTTGTAAATTCTCTCTCTACAATGTTTGATTTGTTTCTTTGAGTTGGTATAGGTAGTGCACGAACACCGCTTCGGATGGAGAATGCCAATTATTTCAATAATCGGAATTCTTACGCTTATTGGAATAATCCTACTCCTACGTACTATTATCCAAATTGGGCGAATTACGAAGATTTTTCATATGCTAACACGGAGAAATGTGATTCCACCACCATCAAGCTTCAATGTAATGAATGGGTTTACTAATGCGAGGCAAAGCCATCTTTGGAAGACGCCCTCATTGCATTCATGAATCAAATGACTTCATTTGTAAGTGAGACAAGGAACCGGTTCGATGCACAAGAGGCTAGGATGGACATGATGGAGTTGCAAATGGCGATTCGATAAAAAATCTTGAGACTCAAGTGGGCCTATTAGCTACGATTATTGGTGAACAACAACAAAAGAGCCATTTTTCGAGCATCACCAAGTCAACTCAAAGGAACAATCTAGTACCATTCATCAAAAGAGTGGTACCGAATACGAGGAGTCGAAGATCCTCAAAAACAAGAAAGTTTGGAACCAAATACGGATTGTGTGTCTATGCACTTTCAGCTGTGTGTGGTGTCGAAAAAGAGCGAAAACAGACGGGAACAAATGAACAGCGCGTGGATGCCCGGTCGAGTGCATGCGTGATATCATAAGAAAGCTATTTCACAAATGGCCAAAACGAACACTGGTGGTACATACGCGCATGGACAACATGAGCATAATTCAAATCAAAGTGTTCCAACATCGGGACTCAATACTTGCTTGGACACCCCAAGTATGCATTATTAGGTGCAAGTAAGGCAAATATGGCACTTGACCATGACCCAAAGCAGCTAATATATGCATTCAAGGGAGGCACCAATTCATACGTCGAGCTATAGACGGTAAATCTAGCGCTTGTTGGGAGGCAACCCAATGGTAACTTCACACTTTTCTTTATTGAAATTCTATCTTTCCTTACGTGCGATATAATTTCATTTAAGTTTGGGGGAGGGATAGTATCTTGATATGAAATGTGTGGATTTAAAAAAAAAATTGTATTTTTGTGTGTTTTCATATAGTTGCATGTAGAGCATTTTAGGTTGCATTTGCATTAGAAACACGTTTATTGTTTTAGCACGTTTATTGCTTTCATAGATTTTAGGGAGTGAGTTGATCTCTTGATTGTAACTTATGCTTGATTTTGAAAATTTTGTATTGTTAGGATTGGGTGTTGAGTATGAGTTGATTGAGCCTTGAATAGATGACATTGAGCATGTTGATATGGAAAACTTGGTTTGATGCTTTGAATTACATAATTGCAAGCCTGTGAGCTTTTGAGCCTTTACTGCTTGTATCTTGCGCAGTCTTGTTGTGATTTGAGTGTATCAGTCATGTTGTTAGAATTCTAGAACTTGCTTGGGTATCTCTGTCAAGGCCACATGTTGTATGCGAATTGTGAATGTGATTAAAGGCCATCTTTGCTAGCCTTTCAAGCCTTTTACCTACCTAAAGATGTTGAAATTCCTAGTTAGCCAAGTTGAGCCTATAGCCTATTTCTTTGATAACCACAAAATTTAACCCTTGATCTTAATATATCCATCACCTTAAACTCGAATGTATAGCATTGAGTAAAGGAATGAATGAGGATGAATGGGTGGGAATTGAAAAGTAGGATAAGTGGGCATACTTGGTTAAATGGGACATAAAGAGGAAGGAAAGGAGTTGAATAAAAAGTGTTGAAAATGCACAAATAAAAAAAAAAAAAATTTGATTGAAAAGTTGATAAACCTTGGAGGGCGAAGGATTGTGAATGGAGGCGTTTCTCAAAAGAAAGAAAGGAAATGGAGATAAATGAAGTCGATAAAAATGAGGGATAATTGGAGTAGCATATGGGATTGTAATGAAAATGATTGATATGCTCATCGGTCTATATACTCGAGTTTGAGTCACTTTATCCAAAATTTCCTACCCAAACCAAAGAGCTTTCATTACAACCAAATGAGAAAGTCCTTTTTGATTTACAAATTGCATACACTCTAGTGGCGGAGATATGAGACGAATTGCAAGCCTATGGTAATTTTGCGACATCGAACTGATTTGAGCGTAAACACGTCCTATATCCTCGAGAGATGAGAGTATACACTTAACTTTGAGAGTTGGAATTCAGAGCATTTCACTTTGTTTTACTTGAGGCGTGTTCTTTGATCAGATATTTGAGGCTTGATTGGTATGTTGCTTGACATTCAGGATGAATAATATGAATTTCTTTTTGGATCCGTTGTGTACGCTTTTATTCTTATCTCCCTGTTGTGCTTTATCGTGTTTTCAAAAAAATTGTTGATCGGGACTGGTCAACGGTTTAAGTTTGGGGATTTTGATAAGTGTGAATTTTACATGTGTTTCGATGTGTATTTCGAGCTATAATGATAAGTAAACATGCATATACTCGCGTTAAATGTTACATATTCACTCCTTGTGGAAAAGATAATACACTTTGCTTATTTTGTAGGAATTTCATGATATTTGAAGCTAATTGAATAAGAATATGAGGAAAGCAAAGTAGAAACGCGGAGAATTGAGTGGATATACGAAACATGAAGCCTAAAAGAGCGAAAGTTGAGCGTTCACGAAGAAAAAAGGGGCACACGGGTTAGGCGTGCCTCAAGCCACCACCCGTGCACCCCCGTATAAGGTTGATTGAAGCTGCAAGATGGCGCACGGGTAGCCCATGCATGGCGCACCACCCGTGCGCCCTACAGTCGTGAGATATCTCACCGGGAGTGGCGCACGGGTAGGCCGTGCTCCGACGCAGCACCCGTGCGCCCTACAGAGTTGGGGTATTCCAAGCGAGGTGGCGCACGGGTAACCCGTGCGTGGGCGCACCACCCGTCGTCTCTACTGAATCCCATAATCTGCAAAAACATTAAGCCCTAAACATGATGGGGAGTATAAAAAGGCTTTTTGGGGGGCGCACACAGGGGAATTCTGGCATTTTTTGGGATCTACAACACAAGACAAGAGTCAACTCTTGGAAGGAGACATCAAGGAGATAATCGGGTTGCATCGGAGCTTGAAGAACGGAGATTAATCGAGAGATTGTCGACGTTCCTAAGTTTTCTTGCTTCTCTTTTAGTTTCACTCTTTTAGTTTCATTTGTAATGACTTTGAACACTTTGTGTGTAAGTTGTTTAATCATGTGTAGCTAAACTCTTGTGATTTCCGGGTTTTGGAAGTAGATTAATGAACTCTTGTTGAATGTTTTAATCTTAGTTGAAGTTATTGTCTTGAAGCCTATTTGAGTACTTTGTTCATATTCTTGTTTTATCACTTGGCCAATGATTTAACTTGTTTGATATATTGATTCATAATTCGAGAGATGAGTTTCAATATTAGATCTTGAGTACTTGACAAGAATATTTGCATGAATCGAGAGGTTTGCGAATATTGTGAGGACATTTGATCTTTGATGCTTTTGGGAGTTGTGTATCTATTGTTGAGTAGAGATGCTAGCATGGATATTTCAATCTACGTTTTATATACATCTCGAGAGGGGGATAAAATAGCTTTGTGATCGTCTTATAGGAATATTGATAATAACCTTGGCTTTGATTTAATCGGACAACAAGAGGATTATTAATCGAAACCTTAACTCGGAAATCCATTTCATCATCTTGATACTTCTTTCATTTGTGTTATCTAATTTTCGTGTTTTAGTGATTTAAATTGTCTTAATCTCAAAACAACAACCATCAAATATTGATCGTCTAAATAAAAGTAAAACTATCTTGGTTCAATACTTAGCCTATTGATTTATTAGTCTCCGTGGATACGACCTTGCTACCCTATTCGATAACGAACACCGTACACTTGCGGTGAAGCTAAAAATATAGGCGAACATCCGCCTGCGACAGACGCTGCTGAGGGTGAAGAGCAACAAGCTCTACTACCGTCCATTCCTGAGAAAGAGGTACCACAGAAAGATGATGATGATGATGTGATCATGCTATCTCCACCATATCCAGACGTCCAAAATCGTCTGCGAGAATGGAGGAAGTGGAAGTTGAGTCACTCTAGGGTGCAGTTTGAACACCTAGAGTTTATTGAGGAGGAAGAGGAGCTATTTAGGTTCCTTGAAGTTGATACAGTGCTGCAAGCCCTTGATGAGGATAACTGCATCAACATGCTGCAAATTTGAAAGGAAAACAAACAAGCTAGGGCAGCAAAGGAAGCAGAAGCTCGTGTAAAAGACAGTATTTGTCCTCTAACTGGAACCACTGATCACACTCATCCACATCTTGACATACTTTCAGAAAGTGATGAAGATTTGGACCACAAGCTCGCGGCAGAGAAGAGCTAGAAACGCAGCAAGCCACACAGGAATCCAGGATGATGCATGAGCAACAGTTGATGAAAGGACCAGGAGAGTCTTCCAAATCACAGCTGGAAATTGACCCCATGGGAGTGGTGCAGCAGATTGCAACTGTTGTTGCTACGACCACTTCCGCAGCTCAGTCTGAGAAAGGTTCTAAGGGAAATGGCGATGAAACTGGGAAATCGGGGACCCAAGTAGAGACAACCTGTACAGAAGGTGTCTTACCACCTGCCCCAATGGCTGAACACTCACAGGAAACAGCCGGGAGTTTGGAGAAGAGTGACCCCAATCCAAGTCACTCAGTTGGTGTGCCAGCTGAAGGGGAAACTCCTCTCTCGCAGCTAGGTCGGAGGTTGCTTTGCAGAAAACTCCACCATGAATCTCGGAGGTGAAGTGGAGAAGGAGAAAGAAAAAAGAACACATCAAGTTGCCACTGAAGAAGCTCGGACAGTTGAAACTGTCTCAGCTGAAGTGCCAACTGCTCTCCAGGCTGAGGACGCTGCTGATGCAGTCGAGGCACAAGATGGTTCTCGCCCGGGGAGTTAACACTGGGCAATGAAAGTGCAATCCACGAGTTGGACTCCTGTAGATGCCATCAGTAGAAGACCACAAGACAAGCGAGTGCAGCCGAAGGAAATGTCCAGGCCTTGCTGCGCTTGAGACTGCGGAGGTAGTGCAAGGCCTACGGGAGGTTGAGAATTCCCGAGGTAAAGAGCGCGGAAATGCTGAACATCCCTCATGTTATCATTGATGCAACGAGAAGGAGATAAGTGCCCTTCACGATTCCCAAGACAATCTGATGTAACTTTTCGGATCCGATGGTGAAGATGAAGTCGAGTCATCCATTGTTGCAAGCCCAAATGACTAAGCCGAGGATGTTCTTCCCAACGACGAGTAAGCCAGAATTCAAGGCTGCTCGTCAAAAGTTCAATTTTGATGATGAGCCACCCTTCAAGTCTCATCATCGTCCGACGATGCTACTGATACGGCCGAGGACCGGACAACTCAAATGGAAAAACCACCGGTGAGACCGACGAAGCTATTGAGACAGCTGAGGCTCAGCCAGCTGGGTCCATACCACAACAGACCATAGTTGAATCACAGTCTACTACGATGGCTCCCAACGTTGCAGCAGAATTGACTCAACCAGGCACATCACGACCACAAGTCATAGTTGAACAGATTCCCTATGTCCGTGATGATGCGTTTGAACAAACTTTCCCTTTCTCACTAGAGCTGCCTGATCTTGATGAAGAATCAGCTAGAGATCAACGACGTTTCCATAAACCTGATCCAGTCATTCCCACAGATACCATCGTCCCAACAGACTTTGATTTTGATGCTGATTGGCGTTAGTTGAGACAGAGGTGACAACTAAGGTTCGAGAAGTCTTCAAGGCAATATTTGCGGAGATAGAGAAGATGGAAAGGCACCAGGCCTCATTGGATATGCGGCTCTATAACAGAGATGCTAATCTTATGGCCGATCTGCGTGGAATCATAGTTAGGATCCGGGAATGGTGGCAACAATAGCAAACAATGCGTGTGGAACAAGTTCGATACTTTAAGGCATTGTACAACAAGATGTTGATCTGGAGCGCTGATAACGCTGATATGAAGAGAAGAATGCAAGAAAACATTGATAGAATGCATGAATCTCATACCACGGAAATGGAACTACTGCGTGAATTTCATCGAAAAGAACTTATGTGCATAGAGGAGAATATGAATGAAAAATTCAGCATTCTCATGGCTGAAATGAAGTTGGTGACAGCCGAATCAAAAGCCACTCGCTCAGAATTTCGAGCAGCATACTCCGCAGCAAAATCCAAGTAGAACTCACCTATCAGCCGCCTAGATTTCATGCTTGTTGGCATGTTTCCAGGGGTTCCTCTCTCATTTGATGATGCCAAAAAGGGGGAAGAGGAATACCTAAAGACATTGAAAGAATCGACTGCTGAGAAGAAGGACGCTGCTGTTGAGAAGCAGAAGAAAACAGCTGAAGAGCAGAAGAAAGAAAAGGGAAAATCCATTGAGGGGGGAGGATTAAAGGATATGACTTTAATGGTTGCTATAACCCCGCAACAAGGACTTGTCACAGCTGACATCATAAGCGAACTTCCAGTGACTCTGCCGCTCCAACACTCTACTGTGCCCATGTCTGAGAAGAGGAAAATAGTAGAAGCAGGGATGAATGAGGTTGAAGGAAAAATGGATGCCCGTGTGATGGACATATTGAAACAATACGGAGGTATCATCAGCTATGTGACTTAGAGTACTCAGCTCCTTAGTCAGCTGTGAGTTTTGGCTTTTGATGTGGCTGTTTTCCTCATTTAATAGTGAGTGTGAGGATTTAATGTGCTCAAAGTCTTTCCTCATTTTGCCTAATGAATCAGTGGGTGATGAGGTGTGTGTGTCACAATCACTATCACTAGAATCTGAATGGGATGAGTTAGAATGTACCTCATCTTCTTGGTCAGGTTGATCTTGTTCCTTAGCCATTAGACATATTAAGGCTTCTTTTGACTTGGCTGTATCAGCAGTCTCAGCAGCCAACATTGCTCTTTTCTTTTCTTGCCTTCTTTCTTTGAAGACTTTTCTTTCTTCTTCATTCCTGTATTTATTGACTACAGGATATGGACAATCAATGGCAAAGTGTCCTGGTTATGCAAATTCCAGCCAAGTTTTCAACTTTTTGATCAGCTCTCTCATTTCTTGGGTTGTCAGCTCTTTGATATTCGACCTTTTGATACTCAGCTCTCTTTAGTGGTCTATCTTCTCTTGACTTTGAGGGAGCTGAATGTCTTCTGGAGGATTCACCTTTGTTTCTTTTGTAGTTCTTGTTGAAGAACTTGTTGAATCTTTTAACCATCAAGGCAATCTCCTCCTGGTCAATGACTTCTTTGGTCTCATCTCTATTCCATTCCTTCACTATGAGTGCAGCTGTTTTGGGCACAACTATCTCTTCTTGATCCTTTCTTCTCAGCTCAAACTCATAGGCTTTGAGGTCTGAGAATAGTTCATGATTGGATGTTTTTGATAGGTCCATCGAGTGCCTTAGGGCCATGGTCTTCATTTCCCACTCAGCTGCGAGGCTCCTTAGTATCTTCATACACATCTCCTTCTGTGTGTATTCTTTCCCAAGTGCTGAGAGCTCATTTGTAATTTCAGTGAATCTAGCATCCAGCTGGTCCATTGTTTCACCTGCTAGCATTTTAAAGTTTTCAAATTTTTGAACAACAATAGATAATTTGTTTTCCTTAATTTGGTCAGATCCTTCACAAATTAAGGTTAATTTATCCCAGATTTCTTTGGTTGTTTTGTAAGATTTGACTTTGTTGAACATGGCTTTGTCCAAAGTCTTGTAAAGTATATCCTTGGCCACATTGTCAAGGTTGTATCTTTTTTTGTCATCATTTGTCTACTCAGCTCTTGGCTTTTCAACCATAGCTGGTCTAGGAGGAGCAGCCTCCTCTTCCTCAGCTGCAGCAGCTCTCCTTGCAGCTGTGTTCACCTTCATTATTTGCAGTGGCCCATCCTCTATCACTATCCACATTTCATCATGTAAAGCTGATAGATGAGCCTGCATATGTATTTTCCGGTCATCAAATTCTTCAATGGTGAACATAGGAATGCGTGTCAAATTTGCTTCCATGATAATAACTTTGCTGTTTTTTTAAAAAAAATGGCTTTTAAAAGAACAAGTGTTAAAAACTTCTTTGAAAGATTGGAGATCTAGTTCAGTAACCAGTGCGGAAGACTCAATGAACCACCGCTCTGATACCACTTGTAGGTCCCAAGAGGTGTGAGTAAGGTTTAGAAGGGGGGGTTGAATAAACCTTACCAACTTTTCGATTTAGTCCTTTTAAATTAGTTCAGAGTTAATTTCACAGATATGTCCTTGATGGACAACTAAGTTAGTTAACCAGCAGAGTTAGCCACTCAACAAACTCAATTGAGTTGTTGATAGAATGACTCAGCTATTTAGTCTATTACTTATCTCGACTGTGATGAGATTTTCAGCGGAAGACTTAACACCCTTGAATTTGTTTTAAATGTGTTTTAACACTTGGTTTTAGCTCTTTGTTAAATATCAATTGGATAGCAAATTATCAGCAGATATTAAATAATATGAAGTGAGTAAATGCTGAAATGTAAATGACACAATAAATTTTATAGAGGTTCGAAGATGGGGTAATTCTTCTAATCATCTCTTCTCCAACTCCTGGAGGAATCCACTAAGTATTGATCAGAGTACAAAGTGGTTATCAGTCCATATACAAGTATTGATCACACAGCTGACTTGATCCTTTGGGACTCAGTCTGGAGATGTCTTGGTCACACAATTGGCTTCTCGTCCGACTCAGCTTCTTCACAGGGCAGCTGCCTTGCTACTACAACTCACTTGCTCAACCTTCTTGGATTTGATCATGAAGTCCTCCAATAACTTGAGACTGGTTCGACCTTGAACCTTCCTACAATCCTCCTTGGAATGTAGACCCCTTTTGATTTTTCAGAAATTTCATCTTCAACAGTTTGAAGTTGTCTCTCCTTCACAGGTTGGTGTTGGATCGATTTTCTTCGAAGTTTAGGCTTGAGGATTTGCTTGAATAACTTGAGAATATTTTCAGATTACAGTTCGAGTAATAGCTTAAATGTTCGTGGTTCTGGTCTCTTCCTCTCAAATTGATTCCTCAGCCTTTTATAGTATTATTTTGAAAATCTGTCCGTTGAAGAGAAAGGCTAATTTTCAAAAGATACTTGTGGTCGTTGGCTTGTCTTGTTGCAGTTCTTGAAATTGACATTTTCTCGTATTGAATGAACCTTCATCTTTTCAGGGTTCTGACACAGGTGCAGTGCTTCCCATTGGTTTATTCTTTTTGCACGCTTCTAGGACTGAGCACTTTAAGAAAGGTAGCATGGATGTATTACTTGTTTAAGTAACTTTCTTGACTTCTGTGCAACGGATCTTTTTTCAGTTGTCTTGACTTGACTGCAGTTTTCTAACTTCCCCAGGTGACTTCGGGTCAGCTCCCAATCATTGGACGACTCATCTGTCACTTCAACTTGAGACTTGGCTATCTTGAGTTGACTTGACTGATACTTCTCATAGCTGTATTATGGCTGCTACTCCTTCAGTCGAGTTCTTGTCTTCTTTTCCTTGATACACTCAGTTGCTTCACAGCGGAGTCTTCATCCCAGTCTCCAGTTAACTTCTTGTATATCCAGGCATAACCGACTTGACTCAGCTCGTACAACCCTATCTATTACAATGCAATTTACAAAAAAAATGGGGTGCCAACTTTCTAGTCTAAGTTTTACATGGCATTCATCAAAATCTAAACTATAAATTTTCCCAACAAGTGATTTATTTCATCTTTCACCAACAAGTTCATTTTTAAGGTGGGTAGAAAAATCCTTTCAACTTCTAGGTGTTTTATTTAAAAATGCATGTAATATTTTGACTTTGAGCACTTGAGATATATATTATGTATTGCATGCTATTTTCTTGTATCAAGTTGGAAAAATTCTCAAGTATTGCTCAAAAATGCAATTTATCGAAAAATAGGGCATACATGTACACTTTATTGTTATACTTGATGAAATTTTGTATGAGAAGGATATGCATGTGTATGATTCTTGAAATCTATGTTTTTAATGATTTATAACCTGTACAAGGCAAGCATAATTGATTAAATTTCAACTTTTGGACTTAAAATGCAAAAAATGGAAAGTTTGTGGACTTAATTGCAAGAAATAAAACTTAAGGGACCCCTCTATAATTTTCAATTTTTGGGACTGAACTCAGGTTCAAAAATAATGTTTTGACATTTTAATAAAGTTTTAAGAGTTTTTAGATAAATAAAATCAAGCCTTAAAAGCCCATGGACTAGATTGTAAAATTTTAGAAGTTTAAGGGCTATTTTGCAATTTTCGAAACTGTACCAGACCCTAATTTTAAAATTTGAAATTTTAACTCTTAAGGGACTGATAATAACATATTTTAAGTCTATTCCAAAAATCCAAGTGTTTAGAGCTTCGAAAGTAATTTTATAAAAATTGACGGACCAAATTGTAAAAGATTAAACTTGAAGACCAAAATACAATTTCCAGGACTTATGGAGTCCATGCACCTGAAAATACTAATTTAACTATAACATAATTATATCTTGGACCCAAGGTTCAAATTTCATAACAATTGGACCCCTAAAAGCCTTAAAGGCAATTATTTCAAAATGTGACAAAAATGAGATTTTCAAAAGTTAAGGGACCTACACTTGCTTCTTTTAAAAACTGCTTTTGTCCCAATATCCCACTGACCTTAGTGACATTTTACAACTGGAATCACATTAAAAGCCCTTCCGGTTGTGAGTTCCAATTATTTTAATCTTAGAGCCCGAAATGATAATTTTAACAAATTTGGGGCCAATGTGAGAATTTTATAAAAACTCGACCTCCAAAATTTAAAAATCTGAATCTCTGAATAATTTAGAGAATTTAGCAACTGACCTCATAATTGTTCAAGGTCGGGATATTTAGTTATTTAACTTTTAACCCCAAAAGTAGTGATTTTTACAAAACGGGGTTAATTGTAAATTTTATTTTAACAAGGACCTAACTAAAATTATTTTTTTCTTTTAAAGAAACAGCCCTAGACTCTCTGACTTTAATAATGAATTACAAATGTTTTATTTTCTCAAAAAAAAATCCCTTGTCTTATCGGATCGTCTTGACCGATTAATACCCGATCGCGGGGCGACTTCCTCGTCTTGCGATTTCGAATCTATAACATGACTTATGTTCCACCTAATCTTTCAAGATACCGAATATTGCTTATCCTCCCGATAATCATCTTCATCCAAATAACTCCACCAACGCCATAATTACCACTCGCGATTTTCAAAACTTTTCACGAAATGCTTCCCGAATCAATATACTCGACTGCCTGGTTGACTACCTGAACGTGTATTTAATTTCCTAGTTGAGTCAACTTGGTGTGTCCAGCTCACAGTCGGAATGGATACGTTGGGGATGGAACCGGGCAGCTCGGCTGCTATTCCACTCTCCGGCCCCATCGTCCTAATCCCGCAACTGAGGGACAGAGTTTGTCCAAGGGAAGCGGGTCGTAGTACTTGAGGTATAATCATGATTATGACGAATCTGAGCCTTGCTAGCTCCCACGTAGATTTTGTCTTTGCCTATCGAGCGATATGGTGACTGGTCTTGGACCATCATGAACCCGTTACAAGGAAGAACGAAGGAATCACTGTCTGATCCACACGATTCCGAAGTTAATCGGAATGTTTGGTTGGCGCTACACATCAGTACGCAACTGCAACATGTAATGCATGGGTTGGCGCTACATATCCGTATGCAACCACTAATTATATTGCATGGGATTGGCGCTACACATCAGTACGCAATCCTCCTGTCTTGCTTGAATCATCGTGCCTGTGTGACCACGAACTATTTCTTAAACTGTATAAATATATTACTTAATATATATTTATCACGATGCTTGTGGGCTATGTGTGAAATCATGCATCATACCTCACGCATTTTCATACAACCGTTTTCTCGTATTAACTATATATTTTGCCACACTTGCACACGATCACCCCATCCACTGAGATTTATGTCCCACTCCCTCATGTTTTCTAACCTTTAGATGAAGAGTACGTTGAAGACGTCGAACCTACCACAGATTGAATCCCTACCATTGATGTGGAGAGACATTCCTTTTACTTTTATTGTTGATTGGACTTCTTCATTTTATTTCTGTTTGGACGGTAAGTTAAATTCGGATAATCTATTTGGTTGTATTCGGATACCGTCGGACTTTAAGATGTAATTGTTGGAATTGGTCTTTTATAAATGGGGTGTTGACCCGATTTTGACCAATTAATTAAGTGGTTTCCATTTGTGGAAAATGGAATTAAATTATTTGTAAAAATTCTACTTAGAGAGTAGATGAGAATAACATTTGGAATTTCTCAAAACCGATTCCGGGTGAATGAGAAATTAATGCTAGAAGTTAGCCACTTAATACAAATAAATGGTATGGAAAATGGAAAATGTGGGGGAGGAGAGATGCTCCATCCCACATAGGAAAAAGGAGGTAAAGTTGCACACTTTATTTATCCTAAGTTGGACAAATGGGTTTGGGCCCTTGGGGGCACCCAAGTTTTTAAAGGGGAGAGGACCTACATGCTTGTGGGTTTGGTCAAAGCACACACGCGCCGCGCCGCCGCCGCCCGCCCGCCGGCGGCTCGGCCCGGCCCGGGTCCAGGCCGTGGGCCGTGGGCCTGGGCTTGGGCTTGGGCTTCAAGGCCCTTATTCTTTTTGGACCAAAAACCTTTAAAACATTAAAATATTTAATTAATTTTTGTAATTAATTAAATAGATTTAATTAATTTTTGTAATTAATTAAAAGAGTTCAACTGGGAAAAACTTTCGGCCCCGCGCACGGGCAGGAGCACGGCCGTGCGGTCGGGTCGTGCTACCTGCCGAGAGTCTGCCGCCTACACGCACGGGCAGGCGCACGCCCGTGCGTCTGGGTCGTGCTGGGTGCCGAAGGTTTGAGCACGCCGACGCAACGGCGCACGCCCGCGTGCGTCTAGGCCGTGCTCTCTCTCAGCAAGAGTGCGTCTTCAAATAAAATGTGCCTTTTCGATCATACAGACGCGATTTTCCGTACGGGCACTTCATTGCCTATAATATTGAGGCCCCTGCAGATGATTTAACACACGAAAAAACTCAGATAATAACCAGTCATTTGCATCATACGAGCATATTGATTTCCCCTTTCGTTCAAAGCTTGAAAGTTCGAACTTTTAGTTGTTCATTTGTGTTTCGAGTTTGCAAGTCTTTAGAAACTCGATACGTAAAAGTCGTTGTATCTTAGAGGCGACGCCGGACCGTAAGCACTCGATTACGGGGCATTTTCGTCTTGCGAGACTCGATTCCAAATCAGGCCTCGACTTAAACCATACACTAAATCCGGCCATTTTAAAAATGAAAACCATACACCAAACAAATTTTACCCAACAATCGCAAGACGAAAAATCCGTTATTCCTCGTTTGTTGAAGGCGATGGCATCGATTCAATCTCGTTCACACCCATGGCCGCTTGCTCGCTCACGGCGAAAAGCGCCCAAGTTTTCTCTCGTGCCGACTTCAAACGTTGGCAAATGAGAAGATCTTTTTCTACCTCACTACTTTGGGGTTGGCTCGTTTCCTAAAGGACGACCCCCTCTGCTGCCGTTGAAGAAGACGAAGTTGACAACAACCGAGAATCGCTGTGGATGCTTGGCATAACAAATGATTTTCTATGTCGCAACTACGTCTTGAACGGGCTAGACGACACTCTCTACAATGTCTATAGCACATTCAAGACGTCCCAAGGAATTGTGGCAATCCTTGGAGAAGAAATACAAGACGGAAGATGCGGCACAAAGAAATTTGTTGTCGGCAAATTCTGGAGTACAAGATGGTTGACACCAAGACGGTGATCGGCCAAGTTCGAGAGATTCAAATCATCCTTCACGACTTAGTGTATGCGAAGGGATGCTTTTGAATGAATCCTTTCAAGTGGCTGCAATTATCGAAAAATTGTCGCCATTGTGGAAGGACTTCAAAAACTACCTCAAGCACAAGCGTAAAGAGATGGGGCTTGAGGATCGATTGTTCGGCCGATCGAAGAAGACAACCGAAATCGAGATGTTAAAACCATAAACTGAATGGAGGCTAAGGCCAATCTTGCCGAGTCGAGCACTAGCAAGAAACGTAAGCACTCCGGGAAAAGGCAAGGCCAAAAAGTTCAAGGAAATTGCTACAATTGTGGCAAACCGAACCACATGGCGAAGGATTGCCGACACCCGAAGAAGGGCAATCAAGGTGGCAACCAACAAGCCAATGTGACGGAGGACAAGTCGGTTCCAATAGACTTGTCGGAGCTCGATCTCTCCGCTGTTGTGTTTGAAGCCAATATGGTGGATAACCCAAGGGAGTGGTGGATAGATACCGGGGCTACTCGTCACATTTGTGCCGATAAGGAGATGTTCTCCTCCTACACTCCGATCAATGGAAAAAAGTTGTTCATGGGGAACTCCTCGACTTCCAACATCGTTGGGCTTGGAAAGGTGGTGCTCAAGATGACTTCCGGGAAGGAGCTTACGCTTGTAGATATGCTGCATGTCCCAGACATCCGCAAGAACTTGGTTTCTGGTCCGTTGCTTAGCAAGGCCGGATTTAGGCTAGTGTTTGAATCCGACAAGTTTGTAATGACCAAGAATGGTCAGTTTCTATGTAAAGGTTACCTTGATAAGGGCCTGTTCAAAATGTCTGTAATGTCTGTTTTCCGCCAAGAGGCGAAGAATAAAAACGTTACTTCTGTTTACTTGTTGGATTGTTCTAATTTATGGCATGATAGATTAGGACACGTAAACTTCAACACAATTAAAAGGTTAGTGAATCTGGAATTAATACCTACGTTTAAAACCGATTCACAAGACAAATGCGAAATTTGTGTTGAAGCAAAATTGGCCAAGGCACCGTTTCATTCGGTAACGAGAAGTACCAAACCACTCGAGTTAATTCATACAGATGTGTGTGACTTAAAACTTGTGCAAACTCGAGGTGGGAAAAAGTACTTCATAACGTTTATAGACGATTGCACAAGATATTGTTATGTATATCTTTTGAAAAGCAAAGATGAAGCTTTAGTAGCTTTTAAAACTTATAAGAATGAAGTTGAAAATCAGCTTAATTTGAAAATTAAGATGATTCGAAGTGATAGAGGCGGAGAGTATGTTGCTCCATTTGAAGAATTTTGCTCGGAAGCGGGTATAATTCATCAAACGACTGCACCTTACTCACCTCAATCAAATGGTGTAGCGGAACGCATGAATCGTACTCTTAAGGAGATGATGAATGCGATGTTGTTAAGTTCTGGATTACCCCAAAACTTGTGGGGGGAAGCCATACTTTCTGCGAACTACATTCTCAATAAGATCCCACACAAAGGCAAAAATGAAACTCCATATGAGTTATGGAAGGGACGTAAACCGTCATACAAATACCTTAAGGTGTGGGGGTGTTTGGCTAAAGTCGAAGTACCTAAGCCAAACAAGTAAGAATCGGTCCGAAAACGATCGATTGTGCTTTCATTGGATATGCTAACAATAGTACTGCATATCGCTTTTTAGTGCACAAGTCGGCTATTCCTGATATAAATGAAGGTATGATCATTGAATCAAGGAATGCTGTATTCTTCGAGAATATTTTTCCGAACAAAGAACGGAAAGAAGAAAGTTCGAGTAAACGGACTTATGAAACTGCAAGGTTACCTCAAAGTGATGATGAAGAGGAACCAAGACGCAAAGAAAAGGACAAAAGTAGCTAAGTCTTTTGGTCCTGATTTTCTAACTTATATGTTAGAAAACGAACCCCGAACTATTCAAGAAGCATTGTCTAGTCCAAAGCTCCTCTGGAAAGAAGCTATCAATAATGAGATAGATTCCATCATGCAAAATCACACTTGGGAGTTGGTTGATCTCCGCCGGGTTGCAAGCCTTTGGGATGCAAGTGGATCCTTAAAAGGAAGTATAAAGCGAGATGGATCTATTGACAAGTATAAAGCCCGATTGGTAGCTAAAGGGTTTAGACAAAATGAGGGATATGATTTCTTCGATACATATTCTCCTCACAGGATTACGTCCATTCGTGTTCTCATTGCTATTGCAGACTTTGCATAACCTTGAGATACATCAAATGGACGTTAAAACCGCTTTCTTGAATGGGGAACTTGAAGAGGAAATTTATATGGAACAACCCGAGGGGTACATTGCACCCGGTCAAGAGCGAAAGGTGTGTAAACTTGTTAAGTCACTTTATGGACTAAAACAAGCACCTAAGCAATGGCGAAAAAGTTTGACACAACTATGAAGTCAAACGGTTTCAAGATCAATGAATGTGACAAGTGCGTCTACATTAAAGGTACTACAAATGATTACGTCATAGTATGCCTTTATGTAGATGATATGTTGATTATGGGAAGTAGTCATGATTTAATCATGAAGACTAAGAACATGTTAAAGAAGAACTTTGACATGAAAGATATGGGATTATCTGATGTTATATTAGGGATTAAAATCTCTAGAACTTCAGATGGAATTGTCTTGTCACAGTCCCATTATGTCGAGAGCATACTTGTTAGGAATTCTATTGTTTAGATTTTGATGAATGCCATGTAAAACTTAGAATAGAAAGTTGGCTCCCCAATTCTTGCTTTGAAATGTATTGTAACAATTAGAGCTGGCCAAGCTGAGTTAAGTCAGCTACGCTACAACTTGCAAGAAGACAACTGGAGGCTTGAAGGAAAACTCTGTGTGAGACAAATTTGAGTACAACAAAGAAGAAGCAGGACAGAACTTGATCAAGAAGCGGTGAGATGCACCGAGTGGAACATCACAAGTCAACTCAAGAGAAGCCAAGTCTCAAGCTAAAGTGACGGAAGAGTCATCCAATGATTGGAAGGCGACTCTAAGTCACCTGGGGAAAGCAAGGAAATGCAAATCAAGTCGAGATAATCGAAAAGAACCGTTGCCGTAAATCAAGAGATTTACTTAAACAAGTAATATCTCCATACTACCTTTCTTGGAGTGCTCGGTCCCGAGCGTGCAAAAGAAATGAACCAATGGGAAGCACTACACCGTGTCGACTGCGAAAAGGTGATAAAACATTTCATACGAGGAAATGGCAATTCCAAGAACGCATACCAACGATCGCAAAGTGATTTTCAAAAATGAGCCTATCTCTTCAACGGGCAAATTTTTGAAAGTTCACTATAAAAGGCTGAGGAGTTTGTTTGAGAAGGATGATGAATGACACACGTGAGATATACAAGCTTATCAATAACTGAAACAATCTCAATCCTCAAGCCTACATCTCGAAGTACATCAATCCAACACTTACCTGTGAAGGAAAGAGAACTTCAATAGTTGAAGAGGAAAATACTGAAAACAAGGGGTCTACATTCCAAGTAGGATTGTAGAAAGGTTCAAGGCTGAACCAAATCTTAAGCGTTTGGAGGGCTTTGTGATCAAATCCAAAGTGCTTGAGCAAGTGAGTCAGTAGTAGCAAAGCGCTACCCTGTGAAGAAGGCGAGTCGTACGAGAAGCCACCCGAGTGATCAAGGCGTCTCGGGATCGAGTCCCAAAGGATCAAGTCGGCCGTTGTGATCAAGACTTGTATCCGGACTGTTACCACTTTGTAAACCGATCATTGCTTAGTGGATTCCTCCGGGAGTTGGAGAAGAGAGGAGTAGAAGAATTACCCCATCTTCGAACCTCTATAAAAACTTTCTTGTGTCATTTACTTTTCTGACATTTAAATATCTCGCACTTTTAATTGTTTATATCTCACGATAAATTTGCTATCCATTTGATAATCTATAAGTACTAAATCAAGTCAGTAAAAACTTGCTTAATCAAACTTAAGGGTGTTAAGTCTTCCGTGAAAACAAAACCACAAACCGAGTCAAATTATAGCCAACAACTGAGTTACTCTACTAACGACTCAATCGAAATCTGTTGAGAGATTAACTCTCTTGAGTGACTAATTCGATCGTCCATCAAGGACACAATGTAGTAGAACTCTGTAGATTTAAAAGGCCTAAATCGAAAATTTGGTAAGGTTTATTCAACCCCCCCTTCTAAACCTTACACTTACACCCCTTGGGACCTACAAGTGGTATCGAGCGGTTGGTTCATTGAACCATCCGCATCACCGGTTAATTCTTGAACTAGATCTCCAATCTTTTCAAAAGTCTCGCTTTAGTACTTAATCTTTCTAAACTCTTTTCTATCATTAAAAGTTATTATCATGGAAGCAAATCTAACACGCATTCCTATGTTCACTATTGAAGAATTTGATGATTGGAAAATTCGTATGCGAGCTCATCTATCAAAGATTACATGATGAGATGTGGATAGTGATAGAAGATGGGCCTCTGCAAATATTAAAGGTGAACACATTTGTCGAAGAGTTGCGGTGAAGGGAAGAAGAAGATCGACACGGACCGGTCATGGTTGAAAAACCAAGAACCGAGTGGACAAATGATGACAAAAAAAGATACAACCTGGACAATGTAGCCAAGGATATTCTCTACAAAACCTTGGACAAAGCCATGTTCAATAAAGTGAAATCTTGCAAAACTGCTAAGAAATGCAGGACAAACCGACATTGATTTGTGAAGGCTCGTGAGCAAATCAAAGAAAACAAACTATCGGTGGTCAGTACAAAAATTTGAGAATTTTAAAATGATCTCGGAGAAAACCTGGATCAACTGACGCCTTCGGTTTACGAAAATCACAAATGAGTCATCTACACTTGGAAAGGAATATACACGAAGAAATGTGTATGAAGATCCTAAAAAGTCTTCCAAATTAATGGGAAATGAAGGTCATGGCATTGAGACACTCCATGGACCTATCAAAGACATCCAATCATGAGTTATTCTCGGACCTCAAAGCCTACGAGTTTGAGGTGAGAAGGAAAGACCAGGAAGAGACAGTTGTACCCAAAACAAATTTGCTCTAGTTGTCAAAGATGGAAGGAGAGCTGAGGTCAAAGAGGCAATTGACCCGGAAGAAATAGCCCGATGGTTAAAAGATTTAACAAGTTCTTTAACAAGAACTACAAGAGAGGAAAGGGTGAATCCTCCGAGAAGACACTCGGCTCCCTCCAAATCAAGGGATGATAGGCCAACCAAGAGAATGATCATCAACAAGTTGAGTATCAAAGGGCGACAACTCAAGAATAGAAAGAGCCGATCAAAAGGCTGAATATCTATGTTGGAATTGTAGACAACCAGGTCACTATGCCATTGATCAAGCTCATATCCTGTAGTCAACAAGTACGAAAAACGAAGAAGAAAGAAAGGTCTTGAGAGAAAGAAGACAAGAGAAGAAAAAGGCAATGATGGCTCGCAGAGATCGCTTTGAGACAACCCAGTCAAGAGAGACAATGACTCGGAGAGCGGTGAAGCCGACTACTCAAGTGACTCTCACGAAGAAGAAGCCTTGATCTGCTTAATGGCCAAAGAACAAGATCAAGAAGATGAGGTACAATCTAACTCAACAAGCTCGGACACTAGTGATAGTGATCGTGACACACACACTTCATCACCCACTGATCTTTATGATTCATTAGGCAAAATGATGAAAGATTTTGAGCACATTAAAACCTCACACACTATTGAATGAGGAAAACACCTACTCAAAAATCAAAACTCAAAGCGACTAAGGAGCCGAGTACTCTAAGTCAAATAGCCGATGAGAATAAAAGTTTAAAGGCTGAAAATGCTAAATTAATAGCGAGAAATTGCTGCTATAGAAAAGAGGAGAATGACCTCAAAAATGTTATTGCCTCATTCACTAAGGCATCTAAATCATTGGATGATCTTATTATGAGTCAAAGAGAATGTGGAGACAAGACAGGCTTAGGATTTAATTCCTTTGTGCCATGTCAAACCTCAAGAGTAATTTTGGAAAAAGGATCTTCAAGTGATGAAGAGTCCGAAAAATCCAAAACTCTAAATGATGCACACACTTTCAATCCAAAGCACAATACTAAGCAAACTGGCCTTGGTTACAAAGGAAAAGGAAAACGGCCCGGTTGAGAGTCTTTGAAAGGACAACAGAGAAGAGAGTCGGCCGAGTCCTCAAAGACTCCAAACAAAAATACTCAGTAAAGAAGAAGCGAGCTACCAAAAATCCCAGAAAACTCATAAAAGAAATACATATGATGGGAATGGTAGAAAATATCCAAGCTTGCCGATCGGAATAATGTGAACTACCGGCTAGACTTATGGAATACAAGCCCAAATGGCAAAGGCCTAGAACTCAACAAAGGCCATTCCAAAAGCATAAGAGCTTTCATCGGCACACATATGCACCTAGGCACTACACTCAAAGACACCACAATTACCCAAGAAAGGCAATTGCTAAAACACATATGCAGGCATACGAGACAAAAGAGACAATTTGTATGAACCTATAATCCCCAAGCAATTTGCCAGGATTGATTATGATTATGGCACGATAGATGGCAACCTCTTAGAGTCAAATCATTTGGCTATAGGTTGGTTGGATCATCTTATAATTCTAACCCCTCGGGACCCAGACAAGAATGGGTACCTAAAACTTAATTTCCTTGATTGCGGGTTCAAGGAAATGAGTGCCAAGGAACCTGGTACATGGATAGTGGTCGTTCCCGGATATATGACAGAAATAAGAGAAATCATCAAAATTCAAGGAAGTCAAAGGAGCAAAAGTCATATTTGGAGGAAATGAAGCTCTGGTGAAATAAGAGGCACTTGGATCCATCAAAAGGAATGGTTTAGAAATCACGGATGTTGCATATGTTGAAGGACTAAACTTCAATTTACTAAGCATCACCAACTCTGCGACAAGGGCTACAATGTTGGATTCAACATGGGAATATGCCAAATCAAAAATGTTGAATCTAATGAAGTTGTCTTTGCAAGGATGTAGACAGAAAAATATGTATGTAGTGGATTGGTCAACCGCAACACCCAAAGACTGCCTACTAGCAAAGAGCACAAATGAAATCAAGTTGGTTATTTGTGGCACAAAAAGCCGAGTCACCCGAACTTCAAAACAATTAATAAGCTAGCCGAAGTCATCTCGTAGAAGGACTTCCGGACTCGATATACAAGAAGGAAAGTATATGTGATGCATGTCGGAAGGAAAACAAATCAAGTCGTCATTCAAAGAAAAGACATGCCCATCCTCAACAAGAATATTGCATACGCTTCATATGGATCTATTTGGCCCAAAGTGGAACCAAGCATAAGTGGAAAGAAATACACCTTGGTGGTAGTAGATGACTACTCAAGATATACATGGACAATATTCATGTGCAAGAAGAAAGAAACTCTACAAAAGCTACCACAAAATGATGAAGAGGATACAAAATGAGAAGAGTCAAACCATTATCAAAATAAGATCGGATAGAGGAACCGAGTTTGTCAATGGAATAATAACTCAAGATCTTGTGTTGAGAATGGTATTGGTCATGAACTATCACCGCAAGGACTCCACAAAGAAAATGGAGTTGCGAGAAAGAAGGAATGAACCCTCAAGGAAGCGGCAAGACAATGTTAGTCAAGTCAAGGTTACAAAAAGATTTTGGGCTGAAGCAATCAACACACCTGCTACACCCAAAACAGATGTATGATAAATAGGCGGTGACAAAGACTCCCTATGAGATCCTGGATCGAAGAAAACCAAATGTTGCATATTTCGGATATTTGGATGTAAATGCTTCATCCACAACAATGGCAAAGACAACCTAAAGGCTTTTGATGCTAAAGGCGATGAGGTATCTTCTTAGGATACTCACCAAAAGCAAAGCCTACGAATACTCAACAAAAGAACTATGGTTACGAAGAAGAATCCATTCATGTAGTATTCGATGAGCCAAACATAAATGGAGAAGACATTGAAGAGTCACCGATAAGTCAAACATCCAACCTCACGAAAGAGTCCCTATCTTTGAAGGAGGCGAGGATTATCAATTCGAAAGAAGATGAGATAGTGAATCTCAAAAGCATCTGGAAAATCTGCGGTGAGTGATCACGAGAGAGCCGACCCGGAACACGAACCAAGTCAACTCAACCAGCCTAACTCAATCCAACTCGATGTAAGATGGCCGAGAGACCATCCACGAACGTGTCATTGGAGACATGAGAGAAGGCGTCAAGACAAGATCCAACCCAACAAGAAGCAATGTTCACATGCTTCATCTCGCAGATAGAGCCCAAAGATGTGTCACAAGCATTGGATGACACACATTGGATTCAAGCTATGCAAGAAAGAGTCAATCGAGTTTGAGAGAAATAAAGTATGGGAATTAGTACAAAGACCCATACATCAAAATGTTATTGGAACCAAATGGGTATTCGTAAATAAGATGAACGAGGAAGGCTCGTGGTAAGAAACAAAGCAAGACTGGTAGCCAAAGGATATTGCCAAGAAGAAGGAATAGATTTTGATGAAACATTTGCTCCTGTAGCAAGATTGGAAGCTATAAGGATGTTTCTTGCCTATGCAGACTCACAAAAATTTCATTGTATATCAAATGGATGTAAAAAGTGCATTCCTAAATGGTCTATTGGAAGAAGAAGTGTATGTTGAACAACCTCCAGGGTTTGAGCGAAGACTCTTGGAGACAAAGTATACAAACTCAAGAAAGCCCATGCGGATTGAAACAGGGCACCCGAGCATGGTATGATACCCTGTCACAATTCCCCGAAAATGGATTCACAAAAGGAAAAGTAGATAGAACACTTTTCGAGAATTCAAGACAAGAAGAGTATCTTGCTTGTTCAAATATATGTGGATGACATCATTTTTGGATCCACTAACAAAGAGTCATGGTGAAAAATTCTCAAACCTCATGCAAAGTAAATTTGAAATAAGCATGATGGGAGAACCGACATTCTTCCTTGGACTTCAAGTGAAACAATGAAGGATGGAACCTTTATAAGTCAAACAAAATACACCAGAGATTTAATGAAGAAATTTGGTATGGAGGAGAAGTCTTCAGAAAAATACCAATGAACACATCGATCAAAATGGACATGGATGCGGATGGCAAGCCAGATCAAACAAGATACTGAGCACTTATTGGATCATCGCTCTATCTCACAAACTAGCGAGCGGACATCACCTTTGCTTTGTAGGTGTATGTGCAAGATTTCAATCGCTCCAAAAGAGAGCCATATGACTGCACTAAGAGAATATTGAGATACTTAAAAGGAAGCCAGGAAGTAGGCCTATGGTATCCAAAGGAAGGTGGATTCAAGCTAATTGGCTATTCGACTCACTATCTTTGGATGCAGAGTGGACAGAAGAGCACTTCAGGCACATGTCAAATGCTAGGAAACAGACTAATTTCCTGGTTTAGCAAGAAGCAAAACTCAATAGCCACCTCTACAAAATGAGGCAATACATAGGCTGCGGGCAAATGTTGTGCCAAGTCCTATGGATGAGACAAAGAATGAGAGATTATGAAGTTGAAGAAAAAGAAATTCCAATCATGTGTGATAACACAAGCGCAATTGCAATCACTCAAAATCTGTGTTGCACTCAAGAACAAAACATATAGATGTCGATATCACTTCATAAGAGATCATGTTGAAAGAAGGACATTATCTTGGAATATATCTCAACCGACAAGCAACTAGTGACATCTTCACAAAACCATTATGTGAGTCAAGATTTGAAGAACTCAAACATGAGTTGGGGCTAATTGAGCTAAGTCGAGACACGGAAGAATCAAAGAAAAGGAATGGAACAGAAAGAAGGTGAAAAAGAGCTAAAAACAAAAATAAGCTCGATAAATCAGCCGTATCGGAAAGTCAACTATATCAAGTCACCGATAATGAGTCACTAAGAGAAATGTGAGAAGCGAGTTAAATCGGCTAAGAGATAAGCCGATTAACTTATGAGCAAAGTGACAAAAACGCAATCGTTTTTGACTTAGCGGAAATGTTTTAAGAGACACGCCAAGATAATGATGATGTGTACGGACATAAAGCCGCACACCAAGCCTATGATTGGATATAAATGTTGCCGCATTAAATACGAGACATGAATCGCTCAATATGCGTGCGAAAATCCAAGCCGTTGATTTCGATCACGATTCAAAAACCGCCTGCACGCCCTTTCATAAACCATATTTAAACCATTTCCGTCCGTTTCTCTCTCACACTTCTAAAAACTGTTCAATCTCTCTCTCAAAAGGCAAAGGCAAATACTCTCGAAACCCTATCAACCTTCAAATCTATTTCTGAATTTTTCTTGAAATTATTCTAAGAAATGGCACCAACTTATGACTTTACCAAGTTGGGAAAACAAATCCACACCGGTTCGACCGTGGATTTCGACGAATAATGAAGCGAGGGGTCCGACGACACCCGTGAAGAAAATCGCGGAGAAGTTAGAAACGCCGGATCAAACCGTTTCTAACGCTGAATATCCTATGACCTACGTGGAGGAGGTCGCACAATTCTACGTGAATGCCGAGATTCACGATGAAGGAATCAAGTCATCTGTTCACGGGGAAGCGGTGACTATCACCGCCAAGATTTGGCTGAATATTGCTCACTACCGGCAGAGGGAGCATCCGAGATCAAAGAGGCTGATGTAAACTTGGGCCGACGCATGGAAAGAAATAGCCAAGACCGACGTTGTTTGGCTGACAAAATAATATACACAAAGAAACAAGAGACTCAAGGAGGATTATCACAAATTGTTGGACATTGTTGCCAAGTGTATCGACATCAAATTTGGCGGCTTTGACCAATCACAAAGGCAAAATTGATTGTGATGGCTGCAATAATCGAAGAAAAGAAGATAAATCAACGAGTTTATCTACAAAGCAGACTCTGCCGAACGTGGGGAACAAGTCCTTCAAAGAAGATAGGTCATTTGGAGGATCTCTCGGGATATGGCCTGGTGATTGGCCGGCTATTGGAGGTAAAGGAGTACCTCTTAGACATGGGAAAGCATTCCATGTTAACAAGAGGATGTCTGAGCTAATCTCTCTGGTGCTCGAGAAGCGAGCGTACGCCAAGAGAGTCGACACTGATGAGGGGGAATCACCGACCCGAACACAAATCGCTTCCTCTCCAACCAAGAAGAAAGCTGCCCCCCTGCTGCCAAGAAATCTCACGCCCTGCAAAGAAAGAAAACCAAACATGCTCCCGCCCGCAGCAGAGTCACCCGCCCTCGCGAGAGTCACCCGCCTGCACTGTTTGATAAATGGTTTTATCATGATTTTGATGATTTTGATTTTACACCAAAACTATGTTTTTAAAGGTTGTCCAAATACTCCTAAATGATTTAAAATGATTTTAATATTTTTCGGAGTATTTCCTCAAGTTTTATTTTCGACAAAATTGGACAATTCATTTATTGTTTTTAAGTCAATGGGTTTTTACATTGAAACTATGTTGTCCTAATACTCCCAATTGATATAAAATGTTTCTACTATTTTTTGGAGTATTTATTGGAATTTATATCGGACAACACTTTGTGTGTAAATGTTTTATTTCTTCAAAACTATATTTCTAATGTTGTCCTAAATACTCCCAATCGGTTTAAAATGTTTTTACGAATTTTTTGGAGTATTTCTTGAGGTTTATTTTTGATAAAATCGGACAACTTGTCATTGAGGAGGTCGACCTTCGACCGGCGAGCGACCGTACACAGGGAACAAGTTTCGTGAAATGTAAACTTGAGAACTCTCAAAATTGATCAAGTCAAATCGTCGCACATAGGCTCGACCGCCGAGGTGCCCTTCGACCGTCGCCTATGTTAATTTGGTGCTTTATGTTTCAAACTTCTATTTCGTGCGGCCGCCCAAATGTTTGACAAAGAAAATATAACCGTTGTGCAATGGCAGACCATTCTTCCTTAAAATGTGGGATTGTTCTATAATCTGATTTTTGTATCCTTATGAGACAACCATATTTATTTTAATCTCTTTGTCTTATTTGTAGACAAAAGAAAACATGGAGGAGCCCATGAAGGAGCCTATGTTGGAGGAGCCTTTGGAGGAGCCTTTGGAGGAGCCTATGTTGGAATTCAAATTTGAAGGCTCTCCTATAAATAGATGAAAGCTTGAGGGATCAAATACAAGACTTGATACAAACAACAAGAGATATCACAAGCACATAATCTTTGTTATTCATTTCAACATTCTTGTTGTAATAGCCTAAGTACTATCACTTTCACATCTTGAGGTCTAGGCTTTCATTCTTGATTACACTTGCACTTTTGAGTTGTAATATTTTTCAAAGTGTAATCTTGATTGTAATTCATCAACCAAACACAAGATATCCTTGTGAGTATTCTTGTGGTAAGAATACACTTGGGTGATCTAGGTGATAGGTGTTTCAAGAGTGTGGTGCTCTTGAGGTGTTGAAGAATTTGGTATTCTTCAAGATTGAAGATTGTGGTGATCTTCAAAGGTGCCGTTGAAGGAAGATTGTGGTAATCTTCAAAAGGAGATTGTGGTAATCTCCAAAGGTGGTGTTGGAGAGTTCGGTGCTCTTCAAGTCGGAAGATTGTGGTGATCTTCGCAAGGTGCCGTTGAGGATTGTGGTGATCTTCAAAGGAGATTGTGGTAATCTCCAAAGGTGTTGTTGAAGAAGAGTATGGTGCTCTTCAAGGTGTTGTAAGTTGAATTTGTATTAATTTTGGTAATTAATAAAATTCTTTTTCTTCGAAATCCATCCCTGATATACCGGGTGGTAGAGGATTAGGCCCTAGGTGTGGTTGAACCTCTTTAAATCGACGTGTGTTGTTTACATTCCGCACCTTCATTATTTTGTTTGAGCATTCGGTTTAAAAAAGAGGGCGAAATCGAAAAGATGGAGATAATCTATTCACCCCCTCTAGATTATCGTAGCCGCTTGGACTTACAAGTGGTATCGAGCCAAACTCTTTGGCAAGCTCGTTTCACATCGCGAGTGAAGAGAAACGATCGACGCTACTCTGAACGAAGCTCATCTATCCGGCACCTCCACCACCAAGCCACCACTATTTGATTCCAAAAATTTTAATTTTTGGAAAGAAAGAATGGAATGCTATCTACAAGGTTGCGGGTTCGACATTTGGAACACCGTCATTAATGAAGAATCCATTCCGACGAAAGATACACCATACACCTCAAAAGGCTTCAAAAAGCTCAATGATGAAGAAAAGAAAATCATCTCCTTAAACGGTAAGGCTTTAAATATTTTGTATTGTTCATTTACTAATTTAGAATATGAACATATTGTAGGAATAAAGTCGGCACATGAAGTATGGCAAAAATTAGAAGCCATCTATGGAGTATTTGCAAATGAAAGGAGTCAAACAAAAGCATCTACTTCTCAAGATCATACAAGCTCAAATCTAAAGAATAAGCCTCCTACAACTTCCAATTATGAAGAAGTTGAATATTGTTTTATGGGCATCAATGAAGAAAATGAGGTATGTCTTAAACCCTCTACTTCCTATGATATTGTCATTCAAAATGATTATAGTGATTTACAAAATGATTATGATGAACTTCAAAGTGAATTCCAAAGCTTACTTGTTAGATACAAAAATTTGAAAAAGGAATTCAATATTTTGAAAAATGATAAGGATAGTTTATTTACTTCTTATGAATTACTATCATGTGCTCACACCACCACACTTGACAAGGTTAGAAACCTTGAAAAAGAAAAAAATAGTACTCTTGTTGAGAATATTGATTGCATGAAAAAGGATTTATTAAAATCCAACTTGAGTACCAATAAAAATATTGTTGATATTCATAATTGTGATAAAGGACTTGATCATAAGCCTAATGTTGTTAATCATATGAAAAAGGATCAAGTCACTATGCATATTGGTCATTATGCTCCTAGAATTATTACTTGTTTTTATTGTGGCAAAAAGGGTCATACGGCTAATTCTTGTCGGGCTAGAAATAGCTCTAAATATTGTTGGAGACCTAAAAGTCTCAAAGCTAATCTTAAAGGACCCAAACATATGAGGGTACCACAAAACAATGTGCTATTAGGTACCCGGCAAAGCAAAAATCGGAGAAAATTTATACCGCCAAGAAGACATCAAATGACCATTTCATTTGATCAAAGAAGGAGAAACTATTTTCGACAAAGCCAATCTCCAAGAAGAGGACATAATCAAAAATGGGAAGAACACAATCCTTGGAAATGGAGCAATCAAAGAAGTCATCATCAACAAAGTGACTTCTCAAGGGGAAGATATCATCAACAATGGGAACGACACAACCCATGGAAATGGCGTAATTGGTAACCCGTATCTCCCTATTTAAATATGCATTTTATTATGCATGCTTTTATTTGTGTCTTAATTGCAAATGAGTTTTCAAATATTTTTTTTTAATTAAGGTCTTCAATATATACTTGTGCTTTTAAAATTTTTTTGAAAAAGAAGACCTTATATGATGTTTTTAAAACTCTTGTGCATTTTTGTAGACTAGAGTGTGTTATCATCTCCTATGGATTTTTTTTTGGCATGAGCTTACTTGTGATATCTCTTAGCCTACACTTCTATCATTATGATTTGTGCTAGATTTGTTTTAAGAATTGTGTAGGATTTACATATTTTCAAATGGCCATTTACGGCATAAATTATCGAGGTATGTTTACTTGTGTTATTCTTACTCTTATAGACTCGATATATGTATTGCCATGTGCCTATGTGCTTGTTTTTTATAGTATTTCGTACAAATGCCATTAAGAGGATTTTTAGATTTTTTGAAAGGCACTATTTGATATTTGATTGCACATATTTGCTTTGTAAACTTTTGTTCAAATATTTTTTTTTTTGGTCTCAATTATATGTTATCGGATTCTCAAATTTCAAAAGAGACCTTTTATAGCTTTCTTAAGCTTATTTGAACTTGCATGATTTATTAGATTCTTGATGATATTCTAAATGCATAGTATGTGTTTCTTGATCTATGTATAGTGTCTATTTCTACTATGCAAGATATTTTGTGATTGAGGCATGTTTTTACACTTGGGCTATTTTTTCTTGCTTATATAAGCGATGCCGTTAATGAGTTTGTTAAGTTGTGTAGATGAGAAATGAAGTACTCCAAATATTAGTTACCTCAAAATGGTATTAGATCAATTGGATGCCCTATGATGAAGAAGACAAAAAGGGTATTCCGGAACAAACTCGATGACCAAGGCAACATTGGTCGAACTAAGGCGAGGTTAGTAGCTCGAAGGTATTTTCAAGAAGAAGATATTTTTCCAAATTGATGCAAGATGTACTTGAAATGAGCATGATGGGGGAGCTCAATTTATTGCTTGGACTTCAAATTATTCAATGCCAAGAAGATGGTTATATTGAACTCTTGAAGGAGTTAGGCATTGAAGAAAGAAGAAATATCTCAACCTCTATGACTAAAGATTGACAAAGGTTGAGAAAGGCATGTCGGTCGACAAACAAATTCGAGGTATGTTTTCTTGTATTATTCCTATAGACTTGACATTCCATATGCCTTATGTCTATATGCTCGACTTCAAAAACTATCCCAACGAATCTCATTAAAAGTGCCATTAAAAGAAATTTTCAAATATTTGAAAGGCACTTCTTCGTATGACTTGTTGTATCCAAAGCTTTAAAACGTTCTTATTTTTTCGGGATAACAAGTTCGGTATCTAATATACGGTTATTCGTATTAAAAATTTGGTTCGTCATAATCGAACTAAACATATTGAGATTCGATATATTTTTTAAGGGATTGTGATTTTTAACAAAAACTTGAGATGTGTTTAATTCCATCTCAAGGATAACTCGCGGACTTTTTGATCGTTAACCGCCAAGTATTTTACCTCATTTCGAGCTTGATTATGACATAATGTATATTGAATGAGGTCTACGTTTGCATTTTGCACATTTTTAAAAAAAACTTAGGGCGAAAAATCGGATTTTTGGATCAAATTTCGGATTTTCAAAACAGAAAAAGAACCACTGGCCGATCGGGGCAAGGCCGACCGTCGCCTAAACCGTCGACCGTCGCCCATGCCCTGGACCGGTCGCCGCTGGATGATTTTTTGGCTAAAAATAGTTCTGTTTCCAGACTTCGCCATTTTGGCTTATTTTGTCCATTTTTTTGTCCCCTTCGCGAATTGCACACAAATTTCACTCAAAATTTGTTTTATTGCATACATTTTATATTTTGGGGATTATCTAGCTCGGTTATCATCATCATTGCTCAACTTTACCGATTGAATGGTAAGAATTTCACTCTCTTTAACTCAATTGGGTTGAATCCTTGAGTTTGTGACTTATATGTATTTTTTCTTGATAAAATTCATATATTTTTGTGATGAGCTTATTGATTATTGATGATTGACTTTTGTTAAAATTGCATTTGGTGATAAAAAAAAAAAAAAACTTGGCTTGATTTCATTTACAAGGGCTATATATATCTTTCTCAATTTTTGACGCCCGCCAAGTGTTCGATAAAACGTTTCAATGAAAAATTCATCACCTACATGATTCTCTCGATTTCAAAAGTCTTATACATTTATAGAGATCATGTTTTTCTTATCAAATGAGTTTTCATAAACCTCTATTTGCTATATGATTCGACTTTTCCCTCCTATTTGGTTTATAAGCTTCAATGCTCAAATAGCTCGATACTTCGTTTTAGTCGTGCTCTTTGATATGAATATATGATGTATTTATCGTGCTAACATTCTTTTTGATGATTCCAAAGGGGGAGAAATATGTTATAAGCTCTTTAGCTCAAAGAAGCTAAGAAAAGCTTAACAAAAAGAAGCTATATGTTGTGGCTATTGAAAGTCATAAGTTGTGGATCATATTTTGTCCACTCTTGGTATATTGTGGTTGTATATGTTTCTTAGTCCATTTGTTGTAGTATGGACCTATATATGTTTCTAACGATGTCTCTTTGACAGGGGGAGCTTTTAAGTTTTGATACTTAAGCTCAATATCGAAAAGCTAATATTTTAGCTTTTGTTTAAGTTGCTTCTATATAACTCTTGTTGTGCATGTTGATAGGGGGAGCATTTGCTATATGTGTTTGAATATCTCTACTCTCATCCTTGTGTTTTTATTGCATGGAATGTTGTCGCTCACAACGGATAGTTCTCTTTAACCGGTAAAATTGTTTTGTTTTCAAAATCGACCTCGTTAAAATTGTTTTGGTTTGTAATCATCAAAAAGGGGGAGATTGTTTGATAAATGGTTTTATCATGATTTTGATGATTTTGATTTTACACCAAAACTATGTTTTTAAAGGTTGTCCAAATACTCCTAAATGATTTAAAATGATTTTAATATTTTTCGGAGTATTTCCTCAAGTTTTATTTTCGACAAAATTGGACAATTCATTTATTGTTTTTAAGTCAATGGGTTTTTACATTGAAACTATGTTGTCCTAATACTCCCAATTGATATAAAATGTTTCTACTATTTTTTGGAGTATTTATTGGAATTTATATCGGACAACACTTTGTGTGTAAATGTTTTATTTCTTCAAAACTATATTTCTAATGTTGTCCTAAATACTCCCAATCGGTTTAAAATGTTTTTACGAATTTTTTGGAGTATTTCTTGAGGTTTATTTTTGATAAAAATCGGACAACTTGTCATTGAGGAGGTCGACCGCCGACGGCCGAGCGGCGACGCATCGTACACAGGAACAAGTTTCGTGAAACGAAACTTGAGAACTCTCAAAATTGATCGGTCTGAATCGCCGCACATAGGCTCGACCGGTCGAGGTGCCCTTCGACCGGTCGCCCTATGTTAATTTGGTGCTTTATGTTTCAAACTTCTATTTCTGTGCGACCGGTCGCCCAAATGTTTGACAGCAAAATATAACCGTTGTGCAGCAGACCATTCTTCCTTAAAATGTGGGATTGTTCTATAATCTGATTTTTGTATCCTTATGAGACAACCATATTTATTTTAATCTCTTTGTCTTATTTGTAGACAAAAGAAAACATGGAGGAGCCCATGAAGGAGCCTATGTTGGAGGAGCCTTTGGAGGAGCCTTTGGAGGAGCCTATGTTGGAATTCAAATTTGAAGGCTCTCCTATAAATAGATGAAAGCTTGAGGGATCAAATACAAGACTTGATACAAACAACAAGAGATATCACAAGCACATAATCTTTGTTATTCATTTCAACATTCTTGTTGTAATAGCCTAAGTACTATCACTTTCACATCTTGAGGTCTAGGCTTTCATTCTTGATTACACTTGCACTTTTGAGTTGTAATATTTTTCAAAGTGTAATCTTGATTGTAATTCATCAACCAAACACAAGATATCCTTGTGAGTATTCTTGTGGTAAGAATACACTTGGGTGATCTAGGTGATAGGTGTTTCAAGAGTGTGGTGCTCTTGAGGTGTTGAAGAATTTGGTATTCTTCAAGATTGAAGATTGTGGTGATCTTCAAAGGTGCCGTTGAAGGAAGATTGTGGTAATCTTCAAAAGGAGATTGTGGTAATCTCCAAAGGTGGTGTTGGAGAGTTCGGTGCTCTTCAAGTCGGAAGATTGTGGTGATCTTCGCAAGGTGCCGTTGAGGATTGTGGTGATCTTCAAAGGAGATTGTGGTAATCTCCAAAGGTGTTGTTGAAGAAGAGTATGGTGCTCTTCAAGGTGTTGTAAGTTGAATTTGTATTAATTTTGGTAATTAATAAAATTCTTTTCTTTTTTCAAATCCATCCCTGATATCTTTTGGGGTGGTAGAGGATTAGGCCCTAGGTGGGTTGAACCTCTTTAAATCGACGTGTGTTGTTTACATTCCGCACCTTCATTATTTTGTTTGAGCATTCGGTTTAAAAAAGAGGCGAAATCGAAAGATGGAGATAATCTATTCACCCCCCTCTAGATTATCGTAGCCGCTTGGACTTACAAAGAGTGTCACCCGCCCCTGCAGCGGTCGAGAGAAGGACTCACAAATTCCCTCTCGATCGTCAAAAGGAGGAGAACTCGACAAGCTGGAGACGACGGCCAGCTCCTCGAAACATACACAAACACGCCCCACCGCCCAAGACTCGAGAGGACACCGTCTCGAACCGTAAATCCCTCCGTACAAACTAAGAGACGAAGAAGACTTGTAAAGCAATCCGAACAGAGAAACCAATTTAGTCACTACTCGGCCTAGCACAAATACTGAGAGACTACTGGAGAAGTAGAGTCTCCAGGGGCGTAGTAGATGAAACGACCAAGTCTCGTGAAGGTGATCGTGAGAGGCAACCAAGACACAACAGCTCACACACGGTGAAACTCAAGAAGAACCGGCCCCGGATAGTGATGTAATGATCCTATCTCCACCTTACCCGTTATCCGAATCGTCTGCGTGAGTGCGAAAAATGGAAGTTGAGCAAGTCGAGGAACAGTTCCAACGGCTTTGAATTCATAGAAGAAGAAGAGGAACTGCTAAATTTCCTTGGATTATCTATGTGCTCTCACTCTAGATGAAGACAAATCGCATGGATATTCGCAGATCTACAAGGACAAGGAGAGAGGAAAGCAAGTCAAGAAGCCGAAACACGCGAGAAGGCAAGTATACGCCTATCTCCCGCACTACGTAACACTTCCATCCTCTCCTTGATGTCTTCTCTGAAAAGTGACGAGGAACCGAGAATCTTTCTTTGCCGCGGAAAGAATTGCGGTCGCAAAGCAAGCATTGCATGAATCTAGAATCCTTCACGAGCAAAGACCGATGGAGGGACCAGGAGAGTCCTCCGAACACACCGAAATCGATCCAATGGGAGTGGTTCAAAAATAGCCACCGATGTTGCTTTGCTACCACTTCCCCGACTCACTCGGAAGAAGGCAATAAGGAGATGGCGATGAAACTGGGCTAGTGGGGACCCGGTCGAGCCAACCCCTATTGAAGGTGTGCTACCACCTTTGCCCCAACTGAACCATCAATTGCAACAGCCGAGTCCGAGACGAGTGACCCCACTCCAAGTCACTCACCGGTGCGCCCGGTGAGGGGAAACTCCCCTCCACCGCAGCAAGGTCGGAGGATGCCGATGACTCGACAAAGAATGTAGGAGGCGAAGCAAAGAAAACTCAAACACAAGAAGAACAAAAGTTGCCATCAACGGCTCGGGCGATTGAGATCTGCTCTCGGTGAGGTGCCAACCGCTCCGAAGGCTAATGACGCCGCGATGCGGTCGAGGCACGAAGGAATGTACCGGGAGTTAACACTGGGGCGATGAAAGTGCAATCCATGGGGTTGAGACTCCAATGGATGCCATCAGAAGACCCTAAGACAAACCGACATCGAAAGGGAGGACTATGCCTTGCGGCGATGGCATCGCCGGAGGAAATGAAGGCCCACGGGAGGTTGAGACTTCCCGGGTAAAGAGGTCAAGAGAGAACATCACTCCCGCAATCATCGACCCATCCGAGAAGGAGATCGGCGCACTTCATGATTCCCGGAGACAACCCCGATGTCACCTTTCCGGGATCGGAAGGCGAAGAAGAAGGCGAGTCAACCCCGTGACAAATCCAAAAGACTCACCATGCGGATGTTCCAGGCACGAGCAAGTCGATCCCAAGACTACTCGTCGGACCTTTAATTTTGATGATGAGCCACCAATGGAAATCTCATCATCGTCCGATGACGCTCGATAAGGCCGAGGACCGCTACTCAAAAGGAGAAATCACCGAGACCAACGGCCGTTAAGATACCGAGGCTCGGCAAGCCGAGTCTCATCGCACCACAAAACCCGTTGAACCGAGAGACCACCGCTACGGCTCCTCAAGCTACGGATCGATTCCCAAAAGAACTTCACGCCCACCGCTTATCATCGAACAAATCCCGGATGGCGGTGATGAATCCTTTGTGGAATCTTTCCCTTTCTCACTGGAGATACGAGAACTCCACGAAGAGTCGAAAATGAGCAAGCACGCTATCACGGACCAGCTCTGTTTTCACTCGAGGCACCATTGTTCCAAATAGACTTCGATTTCGACGTTGATGGCCATCGCCTTCAACAGAATCACCAAGTTGAAATGAGAAGTGTTCAAGGCACTCTTTCTTGAAGTTGAAAAGATGGAGAGGCATCGAGCCTCCTTGGATATGCGCTGGACAACAGAGATGCCAACCTTTTACCGTGACTTGAGAGGCATCACGGTCGGGATAAGGGAATGGTGGCAACAAAGAAGAATCAATGCGTGTGGAACAGGTGAGATACTTGAATTATTCAACAAGTCACGGGTGTGGAGAGTCGAAAATGTTGATGCGAAAAACGAAGTCGGGAACACATTGAACATATGCACGAAGCTCACACCGCTGAGATCAAGTGCTGCGTGAGCGAGAATGCAAATGATATACAGCGTTTGGAAGAACACATGACAAGAAAATTCAGCCTTCTCATGGTCGAGATGATGAGCGATTTCAGAATCCAACGCTACTCGGTCAATTCCGTGCAAAGATACAACGCAGCGAGACTTGAAGCAAAATTCAACCATCGAGACTCGACTTCATGCTTGCCAAAGTTCCCCTGGGTTCCTCTATCCTTTGATGATGCCAAAAAGGGGAAGAGGAATACCTTAAAGCAAAATCTCAAGTTTGAAAAGAAAGGAGCGGTGACAAGGAACAAAATGAGAAGGGAAAATCACCGAGGAAATTTTGAAATCAAGAAAGGAAAATCATGGGGGAAGGATCAAAAAATATGACCTTGATGATTGCACAAACCCCCAACAGGGTCCTCACATCACCGTGACATTATAAGCGAAGAAACTCCCCCGTGACTCTGCCACTCCAACACTCTGTATCTATGGTGAGAAGAGAAAAGAAATTGAAGGAGGGATGAAGGAGGTGGAAGGAAGAATGGATGCCAGGGTGATGAACATCTTGAAAGAACACGGAGGCATTCCGGTTGGACAGAGACACGTATGCCATTTCGGATATCGGGACAGAGCCAAGATCGATTGACCAATTCAAAACGCTCGAATCAAGGATATTTTGCAAATATGTCCTTGGCTCAAGCTTGGGACTCAGATCTTGGGAAAAGGGTCTCACATTATGTGAAGAAGTTTACGATGCATGACAGACAACCGGCGATCCTCTGCTGGTCACTCCAGCCGGCACTCACCGGAAAAGAAAGAAGAAGCCCCATGCGAAGATACGCCCGAGAGGTAGAGGAAGAAGCGGCGGTGGAGGAAGAAGCTTGGACCTAGGCCTCCTGCCCAAGAATATTGAATACGTAGATCCGGGGAAAGAAAGGAGGGGATCTACTGGGCTGGGCTTGACCATGTGGCGAACTTGCGGTGGCTAAAACCAACGCCGAGTATGCAAAAAGGATAGAAGAAGAAAACAAGAGACAAACTCGGCTATGGGAGGAGAGACAGAAAGATTAAGAAGAGATGAAGCTGCCAGGAAGGCATATGAGAAGAAAAAGAAGCGGTGATGACGAGAAGAAGAGAAAAGAAGAGAAGAAGATCTTGATCAAGATGAAAGAAGAGAGAATGGCGAAGGAGATGAAGTGTTGTCTTTGTCCAACCCTTCGTGTATCTTATATGTAAATACATACAATGTAAGTCTTCTGTAATAATGCTATAAATTTTTTGAGACAATTACATACTCTGATACACCTTGTAAACAGTTGTGTTAAGTACAAGAATGATATGATCAATAAAAAGATTGATTATGCGCATACATTCTATGTCAATACACTATCTCGTATGTATCTTTGTTATTTGCATCTTTGTATGATTTAAGTTTTGGCATCATCAAAAAGGGGAAATTGTTAGGAATTCTATTGTTTAGATTTTGATGAATGCCATGTAAAACTTAGAATAGAAAGTTGGCTCCCCAATTCTTGCTTTGAAATGTATTGTAACAATTAGAGTGGCGCAAGCCGAGTTAAGTCGCCTACGCTCCAACTTGCAAGAAGACAACTGGAGGCTTGAAGGAAAACTCTGTGTGAGACAAAGTGAGTACAACAAAGAAGAGCAGACAGAACTCGATCAAGAAGCAACAGATGCGGTGAGTGGAACATCACCAAGTCAACTCAAGAGAAGCCAAGTCTCAAGCTAAAGTGACAAGAAGAGTCATCCATGATTGGAAGTCGACTCTAAGTCACCTGGGGAAAGCAAGGAAATGCAATCAAGTCGAGATAATCAGAAAAGAACCGTTTGCCTGAGAAATCAAGAGATTTACTTAAACAAGTAATATCTCCATACTACCTTTCTTGGAGTGCTCGGTCCCGAAGCGTGCAAAAGAAATGAACCAATGGGAAGCACTACACCGTGTCGACTTACGAAAAGGTGATAAAACATTTCATACGAGGAAATGGCAATTCCAAGAATCGCATACCAACGATGCAAAGTGATTTTCAAAAATGAGCCTATCTCTTCAACGGGCAAATTTTTGAAAGTTCACTATAAAAGGCCGAGGAGTTTGTTTGAGAAGGATGATGAATGACACACGTGAGATATACAAGCTTATCAATAATCAAAACAATCTCAATCCTCAAGCCTACATCTCAAGTACATCAATCCAACACTTACTCGTGAAGGAAAGAGAACTTCAATAGTTGAAGAGGAAAATATCGAAAACAAGGGGTCTACATTCCAAGTAGGATTGTAGAAAGGTTCAAGGTGAACCAAATCTTAAGCGTTTGGAGGGCTTTGTGATCAAATCCAAAGTGCTTGAGCAAGTGAGTCTGTAGTAGCAAAGCGCTACTGCAAGAAGGTTCGAGTCGTGCGAGAAGCCACCGAGTGATCAAGGCGTCTCGGGATCGAGTCCCAAAGGATCAAGTCGGCCGTTGTGATCAAGACTTGTATCCGGATGCTACCACTTTGTAAACCGATCATTGCTTAGTGGATTCCTCCGGGGAGTTGGAGAAGAGAGGAGTAGAAGAATTACCCCATCTTCGAACCTCTATAAAAACTTTACTGTGTCATTTACTTTACAGCATTTAAATATCTGCACTTTTAATTGTTTATATCTGTTGATAAATTTGCTATCCATTTGATAATCTATAAGTACTAAATCAAGTCAGTAAAAACTTGCTTAATCAAACTTAAGGGTGTTAAGTCTTCCAATGAAAACAAAACCACAAATGAGTCAAATTATAGCCAACAATGAGTTACTCTACTAATACTCAAATTTGGTCTGTTGAGAGATTAACTCTCTTGAGTGACTAATTCGATTGTCCATCAAGGACACAACTGTGTAGAACTCAGATTTAAAAGGCCTAAATCGAAAATTTGGTAAGGTTTATTCAACCCCCCTTCTAAACCTTACACTTACACCCCTTGGGACCTACAATACTCAGGAGGTTTAATGCTTTTGACAGCGCTCCGGCTAAGACACCTGTAGATCTAAGTCTACACTTGGCCAAGAATAGAGGCGAACCAGTTTCTCAGCTGGAATATGCAAGAGTAATTGGCAGTCTGATGTACTTAACGAACTGTACACGTCCAGACATTGCATATTCAGTGAGTAAACTAAGTAGATTCACAAGTAACCCAAGTACGGATCACTGGAAAGCCGTGACAAGGGTACTTAGATATTTAAAGTATACCATGAACTATGGAATACTTTATACAAGATATCCAACAGTATTAGAAGGATACTGTGATGCCAATTGGATATCAGACACAAAAGACTCCAAGTCCACAAGTGGATTTGTTTTCACAATAGGTGGAGGAGCGGTGTCATGGAAGTCTTCTAAGCAGACGTGCATAGCTCGATCCACTATGGAATCCGAGTTCATTGCTTTGGATAAAGCTGGAGAAGAAGCAGAATGGCTTAGAAACTTCTTAGAGGATATTCCTTGTTGGAATAAGCCTTGTGCTTTGTTATGATACAATCGTGATAGTCAATCGAATCGGAAGGGCACAAAGCGATGTATAATGGTAAGTCTAGACATATACGTCGAGACACAATACCATTAGACAGATTGATTTCGAATGGGGTTATTTCGTTGACTACATCAAGTCAAAGGAAAACCTTGCGGATCCGCTTACAAAAGGCATAAATCGAGATCACCAGTATAAACCGTTAAGGGGAATAGGTTTAAAATCCACAACTTAAAGAATGTTCATAGCGGTAACCCAACCTTGTGAATTGGAGATCCCAAGACCTTGGTTCAATGGGACAACTAAGTTATGAATGTTCGGTGAACACTTGGAAAATGTGTTAGCTCATTCTCGATACATCCAAGTGTATTTAAACCTGCTTGAATGTGGTGAGGTTAAGTTTAGGACTTTTAATGATTCCTATACCGAAAGGTGGAGTATTGCAGATACTCTTCAATAGGAGATCACCTATATAAGTGAGAAGTAATGGCCGCTTGAAAGAAACACTTATGAAACTAAGATATGGTCCAGTAAAAATGGACACAACGTGAGAACAACAAGTGTTAGAGTTGTTATTGTGTAAGTACTATTGTCTAGGTTTACACAAACGGCTGAGTAGTTCAAGACATCGCGTCACTAAGCAGCTAGTAAATCCGATAGTACCTTACTAAGGAAGGTTCAAAGCCACAAGCTACCTATCCTGATGCAATAACGATTCGTCGAGACTTTCAAGCGAATCTGCATACACGCATGCATTAATTTCATTCATGTGGGGGATTGTTGGAATTGGTCTTTTATAAATGGGGTGTTGACCCGATTTTGACCAATTAATTAAGTGGTTTCCATTTGTGGAAAATGGAATTAAATTATTTGTAAAAATTCTACTTAGAGAGTAGATGAGAATAGCATTTGGAATTTCTCAAAATCGATTCCGGGTGAATGAGAAATTAATGCTAGAAGTTAGCCACTTAATACAAATAAATGGTATGGAAAATGGAAAATGTGGGGAGGAGAGATGCTCCATCCCACATAGGAAAAATGAGGTAAAGTTGCACACTTTATTTATCCTAAGTTGGACAAATGGGTTTGGGCCCTTGGGGCACCCAAGTTTTTAAAGGGAGAGGACCTACATGCATGTGGGTTTGGTCAGCACACACGCTGCACTTGCAGCGCCGCCGCCGCCGCCGGCCGGCTCGGCCCGTCCGGGTCCAGGCCGTGGGCCGTGGGCTGGGCTTGGGCTTCAAGGCCCTTATTCTTTTGGACCAAAACCTTTAAAACATTAAAATATTTAATTAATTTTTGTAATTAATTAAATAGATTTAATTAATTTTTGTAATTAATTAAAAGAGTTCAATCGGGAAAAACTTTCGGCCAAGACGGGCAGAGCACGGCCGTGCGGTCGGGTCGTGCTACTGCCGAGAATCTGCCGCCTACACGCACGGGCAGGCGCACGCCCGTGCGTCCTGGGTCGTCTTGGCTGTGCCGGGAAGGTTTGAGCACACGCGACGGCAGCGCACGCCCGTGGCGTCTAGGCGTGCTCTCTCAAAAAGTGCGTCTGCTTCAAATAAAATGTGCCTTTTTCGATCATACGACGCGATTTTCCGTCGTGACGGGCACTTCATTGCCTATAATATTGAGGCCCCTGCGCAGATGATTTAACACACGAAAAACTCATATAATAACTACATTTGCATCATACGAGCATATTGATTTTCCCTTTCGTTCAAAGCTTGAAAGTTCGAACTTTTAGTTGTTATTTGTGTTTCGAGTTTGCAAGTCTTTGTAAACTCGAGACGTAAAAGTCGTTGTATCTTAGAGGCGAACGCCGGGACCGTAAGCACTCGGTGTGCGGGGCGTTTTAGTCTTGCGGAGACGATTCAAATCGGCCTCGACTTAAACCATACACTAAATCCACCATTTTCTAAAAATGAAAACCATACACCAAACAAATTTTACCCAACAAGAATTTGTATTTGTGTTTATTTTAATTCCATTGCATTAGACTCTTTTCACTTGAAGTTTCGTATCATGGGTTTAGACTCGTTGATTTATTTTCTATTTAAGGGTTTGATCGTGCGTCGCGTCGCGTTTGGGGCGTGACACTTGCTAGTTTTGCAAAATTCAAGGAATTTCTGGTATATCTAGTTGTGCGTATTTTGGATGTCATCATAACTAGAACCATCCAAAAACATACGTAATTAGGAAAAATATTATCAATTGGATCTTCTTCACTAAAGTTTTCTTTGCTTTTTCAAGTAGAGGGACTACAAACTCTGTTTATGGTCGATGTTCCAACTAATTTTCTAAAATGAGTTACAACATGGTTTTTAATAGAAAAAGTTACATTGTTCTCAATAATGTTAGAGTACAGAGTCGCATGGTTGCCTTTCCTCGGACTCGGCAAGATCGCTGAGTGTTATTAAATGGGTGTTCTTTCTTCTTGTGAATATTTGTGCATTCGGTTTTCAATTTGAATATTACATCGCTTTCTTGCACAAGGGAAATTAATAAAAGGCACATCAATTTTTAATGTGCTTCGATTCCTCAATCCAACTCGCAAGAGGCTACGCTTAGAGAAGAAACAATCCACTATTGGAAAAATTATACAGTATAGTATTGGGATTAAAAAGTAAAGGCTGCGATTGGATGTGGGCGATAATCCATTTTTGTTCCGCTAGAGAATATTTTTTGACCAAACATGCGATTGTTTATGAAAATTTTCAGAAAATACACTATTCTCTCACTTTCACTTTTTCTCACATTTTCTTCCACCAATCACATCTACACATTTTTTCACAAAAAAACTAATCATTATTACACATTATCCCACAAATTTCACTATCCATTCACTCACACATTTTTAACTATCAATCACATCCAATCATTATTTTACTATTTTTACATCAAATCAACTTCATCATTACTTTTTCATCTCACATACAATCACACTCTCAAAATTCATCTTTTTTCTTCCAATTTTTTTTCACTACTATTCTCTAGCAAAATGAAAATTTTCAAAATGAAAGCATATCCAATCGCACCCAAAGTCTTCATCATCCAACTTGTCTTCGTTCTTGTATTGTCTTTAATAGATGACTTATTCTTCCAAAAATTGTATCGCTTGAATCCCTTCAATGTTAGACTCCTCCAATCGACAACCTGTTCTCTCCCGAAGACTCACTTTTATCCTCCCGAAAAATGAATTACGTAAAGATGAAAACGATGCTAAAACCCTTTACTCAACAATTTTCTTTCAACCATAGATGATGGGAAATTTGCTAAGGAAAAATACACGAGAACCATTAATCTAAATCACATTCTTTTTCCTAATTTCTTGCATTCACATCTTTTTCCTTGTTTTTTTTTCTCCAACTAAATAGTTCTCATTCACTCAATTACATAGGGGGGAGACTCCTATACCATCATGGACATCTAGGGTCTTGTTGAGGCTATATGTGGAGCACTACACTTAGTGTATAATCTACCAATTCACATTTCCTACTTTTTAGGAAGTTAGACACTTGTAATGCTGTTGACGTGCATTTTGGTCAACAAGCAAAAATATGTAAAAGACTTAACACGTGGAAATATAAGCGTGCGTAACGTGTGTTTATTTATGGCTAGTTCTGTCTTTTATGCATAATGCCGAGCCGAATTATTGGGGTCGGTCTTTCTTACAATCTTGCTCTCCCTTTTCCAGTTTTCCCTCTATCAGATTTTTTATACCCCTTCGAGTAAGTGGGTTTACAATAGTCATCTTTGCACTAACTAGTCATTAATTAGTAAAATAATTAAAGAAAGACACATGTCCCTCTCTAACTGTGCATGTCAGTCAAAACTTGCCACTTGTCGACTTCTCTTTATAATTCTCTGACATGTGGCAGTTTCTGATACCAATAAAGCGTTAATCATGGGCGTGTGATTATTTTTATGAGGCTGTCGCGCATGCGTTTTCTGTCAAAATTTGGGCTCGGGGCTCGGCGGCCGTGTTGCGGTTGGGCTCGATAATAGGCGAGCCTAATTCGTGACGTGTCGTCGCGCACCATTGCTGACGTCACCCGCAGGTCGCCTACTCGGATGTGTGTTGGACCGATGACGTGGATTAATTTCTTCCAAATCGCTCGGTGTCATCAAAGGCCCCAAGTTTGATTCCGAGAGAAGAATTTAAAGTCGGAGTTAAACTTTAATGCTAATGATGAACATTTAATGGGGAAACGGATTTCTCAAAGGTTTTGTTCTTATCGGCATCTCGGCGTAGTGATTAATGCCTGAAACGGCGCATTAATTGGGTTGCCATAATGACACACACGTGGCATCTTGTGGTTGGACCAATCTCACGCAGGAACCGAAAAGGTACGCGGTTCTGTCGGCGGGCGTGGGGACGCGACATTTTCTGACATGTTTGACGGCTTTTGAGTTTTTAAAAGGTGCGTCTTTTGAATAAACGCCTCGCTTATCGAGGAACCCCATCTATAAATACCTTTGTTTCCCTTCATTATTCACTTTCGCAACCATTAACCTTTGAGCTAAAGTAACTAAAACCAAGCGGAAATTTCGGTCACTTCCCAAGTTCGAGACTTGAACTTAGGTATTTTTTCAAATACTCTCCTTTACCTATAAATGTCTTCTTTTGAGGATAGTAGGAGTCGTAGTTATAGTGTAGAGGTTGAAATTGAAGATCCTCCCTCTCGAACCTTCTATTTATTTCTCACCAAAGACGGCGATCTCCGTCTCACGGCCGAGCATTATTTGACCCGACGCTGACAAAGGACCGCTTTTAGAAGAAGGAATACAGATCGGCCCGAACTGGTACAAGAGAGTTCCTTGAAGAATCGCCAAGTGTTGATTCTAGACAAGATACCAGCCCGTAAGAAGAAAATATGGACCCATCGGAGCCGGAGCGTGATAACGTGGAGCGGGTAGATGAACCGTCCCAGGATTCGAGGCCGGAGAGGCCACTAGGGCCCATAGGCCACCGTAATGGCGGCGGCCAGGCAAAGAGGAGGCCCTCGTCTTCGTGTCGAGCCTCGGTGGGCCGAGGGATATAAACGATATCCCGAGCATGTTGATGATTCGGGAGGTGGATGAGTTCCCATGAGGTACCATATTCCAAGTGGTATCAATTTTTGGGTACCGGGCGGCACGGAAGTTCCCGGTACCCACCGGTTGCATGGCTGTATTTGCCGCCACCTTCTATACGGTTTGAGATTTCCACCGTCGGCTTTCCTTACGTGGTGGTTTTGCAAGTGGGGCATGCATCCGACCCAGGTGCACCTTATTTCTTGGGCCAGGATCATCGGCCTCCTAGTGACGTTTCACCTGGAAAAATATCCTCGCCCCAAATTTAAGGAGATGAACGAGCTCTTTGTATGGCGGCGACTCCTTCATCTCGGGGCCACCATCCGGGTGGTATTATGTCTGACCGACCGGGTATCCTGGACGGTTTGGTGGAAGGTCTCCTTCTTCTCTCGGAAGGAGTGGAAGGATAAATGGCTTTGGGTGAGCGAGTGGCAAGCTCGCGTGGGAGATGGAGGAAGGGAAACTGTTCTTCATCCCCCATCAAATTTTGTTTTTGGCTATAGTAAGTCTATCTTTTCTTCTTTCTCTGCTTTTGCTTTTTACTGTTTCTTTTTGTAATTGACTTTTGTCTCTTTTTTTTTTCTTTATAGAGAACCGAGCATCAAATGGGCCTCTGTCGGCCACCTTTATTCGAAGGCTGGAAAACATCCAGGCCCGGGGAATCATGGACAGGCGGATTGAGAGGTTGGCCGCAGCTGGTTTGAGGCCTGCTCTGCCCACCGACCCCGAAGCCGAGGGGGCGGCTCGGGATGAGGCGGTCGAGTGGGAGGTGGAGGTCGAGAGAGAGCCTCAGCAGAACCCTCCCGGTATTGAAGAAGTACGGCCCCATTCTCCAGGGGAGCAGCCGGCGAGAACTGAGCGAGTTGCACCGTCTCCTGTGACGGCTAGTCCTGTGGGCAGATCATCTCCTGTGACTCTAGAGCCGCCGAGTGCGGCTGCCGTTCGAGGTAAACATTGTATTTTTCACATTTCCTTTTGAAATGTCCTTTTGTTTTCTTTTGATCTTCTAACGATGGTTGCTTTGTGCAGGGCATGGCTTGGATTTGCGTGCACGCCTTCGCAGCGTGAGGAACACGGCCGCGCGGCGAACTCGGGCGGCTGTCCATCAACCTGTAGATGCGGAGGCGGCTCGGAGAGAAGATATCCGGGCCGGTAAATGTCCTGCTGATGGAGTGCCGGAGGCGAAGCGACCTCCTCTTCAAAGGAGAAGAGGAGGGATTGTGATGGAGAAGCCCGGGCCGATCAAGGGGTTGGTCAAATGGCACGGAGCATCTCCGAGCCGTGCCCCTGGAAGAGAGGTCCGCGAACTTTCTCGGATGACCTTGGCGGGAAGGTCACTTCATCCCTCCAAGTCAGGTGAGAGATGATTATTGCGAGGGGATGATTGGACTACGCCCTCGGTGGTTTGTGGAATTTGTCCAATGCGCCACGCCGACGGAGGAAGCGAGAGCTTTACCGAGGCGGTCGGGTCGGGCGCGATGAGTGTCCGGCTCGAGCCTGGACAAAGGTATCGAGCAATTCGCTCGGAGATCGGCTTTGGAGAACAAATTCATTACGCCATGGGGATGTCGGGCGGATGATTGGGCTTTTATGGCATGCAATCGGAGGAACTCGTGAGTGGAGAAAAAATATGCCGATCTGGAAAGCGCGCACGGGGACCTCGCAGGAGGCCTATGCTACCCTTCAAGGGGGTACAAGAATCGCTCAAGACTCAAGCGGATGAGGATACGGCTTGGGCCAACTCTCGAGAGAGAAATCTGCGAGGGCCGAGGCGAGAGCGAGATCTGACCGCGAGGTGAAGAAGAGCTTAGGGCTAAGGTCGCCGAATCGAATCCCCTTGAGCCGAGGAAATGGAGAGGCGTCTAGCCGATGTCTTGCGCAGGAGGCCGAAGAAACGCCGTCGGCGGAACCGAGGAAGCTTCGCAGACCGGCCGTAGAAGCCTTACAAGGACTCAAGAGTACGCATTTATGTTAACATGTGGCCACGCGACCCGGCTCGGAGAAATTCTCGATTTGGTTAAGGGGCGGGCGTCTTGTTGCTCGGCTTGAGGAAATCGGTCCTCCCCGGAGGCTGATCTCGATGCCCTTCGGCCGAACTTTGCCGAGGCTCCTAATGCTCAGGGCTCTCCTCCTCCGGATGTGGAAGAAGTCGCCTCTAGCGGTGCCGTCGAAATTCCGCCGCTCGCCTTGACGTTTGTCTCTTTTCGTTTACATGCTTTCATATGTACTCATAGATAGGTAATTTGGCTTCGTGCCTCAAGATGTAATGGGCTCCGGCCTCCCTTATGTAAATACTTTTGAAGTAGAAATGAACTATTATTTCCCTCACCTATGTATGTGTTTCAAGCTTTTTGCATATGCTTGGCTCTTTTCCTTTTTGTAAGATTGTTGCCTGTCTTCTTTTTCCTTTTATATTCCCAAGTACGGGACTCGGTTCCCAGTGCTTCTGAATAAGGGACTTTACTTGCTTTAATTGATTCTCGTACTAGGTATATGAACCTGCTCTTTATTTTGTTTTTGGTGCTTGGTGTATAAACCAAGTTTTCATTTTGCGCCTGGTGTGTACATCGAATCTTTGATTTGCGCTTGGTGCGTAACCAAGTCTTTGATCTGTGCTCGATGCGTAACCAAGTCTTGGTATTGTACTCGGTGCATAACCGAGTCTTTATTTTGTGCTCGGTGTGTAATCAAGTCTTTATTTTGTGCTCGGTGCGTAACCAAGTCTTGGTTTTGTGCTCGGTGCGTAACCGAGTCTTTATTTTGTGCTCGGTGCGTAACCAAGTCTTGGTTTTGTGCTCGGTGCATAACCGAGTCTTTATTTTGTGCTCGGTGCGTAACCGAGTCTTGTGGGCGTGTTGCCCTTTTTTTTCATCGTGCAAAGGACGTACCTGAGATGACGTCTCGGCCTTCAGCTTAAGCCGAGGCGATTCTTACTATCCTCGGCACATAGCCGAGGTGAGTAAAAACTTCGTTTCCCTTTAGAGAGCTCACGAAATATCAAATGAAAGGATAATTCCAAGGAATCCTATCTGGATCATATACCGAGATCTTTATTGATAATACCGTTTCGTATGCTACATTCCATGGATGCATAAATTTTTCTCCACTCAAATATTCTAGGTGCACGCCCCACCGGATAAGACGTGGTGACGACCGAAATGGGCCCTCCCGGTTAGCTTCAATGGGCTGGGTTGAACGCCCGTTATCTTTTTCAACACAAGATCGCCGACCGAAATCTTCTTTCCTTTACTTTCGAATTGTAGTACCTTTCACTCCTTTGTTTATACACTGCGTTTTCATCTCAAGATCGCACCTTTTTTCTTCGAGCAGTCTAGCTCGGCTCGGAGCGCGGCCTCATTACGATCTTGAAAAAATTTGCAATTACAAGGTAGGGGCTCCAATCTCAACAGAATCACCGCCTCGGCTCCATAAGCTAAAGAAAAAGGTGTTTCTCCAATGGCCGCTCGATGTGTGGAGTTCGTATGACCATAGTGCACCGGGTAGTTCCTCTGGCCAATTACCTTTAGACTCCTTCAATCTCGCCTTCAAGGTATACTTGAGTATTTTATTAACGGCCTCAACTTGTCCGTTCAATTGGGGATGGTATGGAGTTGAGAAATAGTTTTTGATGCGGAAACCTTCACAAAAATTTTGAAACCTTCGGTTATCGAATTGTTTCCCATTGTCTGTAACAATCGAATGTGGTATTCCGAATCTACAAATAATGGATTTCCATACAAAGCTCACAATCTTTTCCTCCTCTATTTTTGCCAGAGGCTCCGCCTCGGCCCATTTTGTGAAATAATCCACCGCCACAATGGCATATTTGACACCCCCTTTGCCAGTGGGGAGTGGTCCGATGAGGTCCATTCCCCATTTGGCAAGCGGCCATGGGCTAAATACGGAGGTAAGTTGCTCGGGATGATATCGACTGCGGCGCAAACCTTTGGCATCTCTCGCATTTTTGACGAGGTCGGTTGCATCCTTTCTTAGGGATGGCGTAGTACCCTTACCGTATTAATTTATAGGCCAACGTCCGGCCCCCAGCGTGGTTCCCGCATATTCCCTCATGAACCTCTCGAAGTGCATAATCTGCGTCTGTCTCGGAAAGGCAGCGTAGGAGTGGGACGGAGCATCCTCGTTTGTATAGGATGCCATCTACTAGTGTAAACCGAGCCGCTTGGGTTCGTAGTGTTACAACCCGGCTTTGTTTTGAGTTGAACTCCTTTCTCCAAATCTTTGAACGATTGGGGTCATCCAGTGTTCGGTTTTGATTGTATATATTTTCTTTGCACCAAGTGACGGGGCAGACAGTTTTGTGACAGTGACATCCGTGATGGCATCCGTCCCTGGACTGGAATCGAGACGAGCTAAGGCATCTTCTTGCATGTTCTCGGCTCGGGGCACATGTAAGACTTTTGTCTTAAAGTGTGATAGTCTCTTCTTGACCAAATCCAAATATTGTGCAATTTTTGCTCTTTCACTTCGTACTCGCCGTTGATTTGATGAGCGACCAGGTGAGAATCACTTTGTGTACCAATAATTGTCTTAGGCCCATAGAAGGCCCATCTCTAAGCCTGCCGAGAAGTGCCTCGTATTCGGCCGTTGTTCGTTGCGGGAATCGAAATCGTGCGGCCGGAGCACTTTTCATTTGGATCGACTATCACGATTCCGCCCCTGCTCGACCTGCGGTGGAAGAGCCGTCGGCGAACAATTTCCATTCTTGGTCTTCCATAACTTCCAATCGTATGGAAGGTGTGAATTCGCCACAAAGTCGGCTAAAGCCATTGTTTTTATTGCGATGCGTGGTTCGTATATAATATCAAACGGACCGAGTTTGATGGCCCACTTGATCATCCGACCCGGAAGTATCGGGTCGGTGTAGTACTTGTTTGATGGATAGTTTGTCAAGACTATAACATTGTGCTCTAGAAAATATGGACGGAGTTTCCGCGCCGATGACTAGCGAATAAGCCAATTTTTCCATTGGTGGATAAGCGGCTCGGCGTCATGTAACGCTTGGCTGGTGTAGTAGACTGGATGTTGAATAGAACCATCTAACCGATTAACACGAGTTGATAGCGTATTCGGATATCGCCAGTACAAATACAAGTCCTCCCCTGGGTAGGTTTTTGCAATATAGGAATTGAAGAAAGGTCTTTGCTGAGGGATTCGAAGGCAGCCTGTGCTCGCTCACTCCACTCGAAATTTTTACTCTTTTTTATAATTTCAAAGAAAGGTTTGCACTTGTCCGTGGATCGCGAAACAAATCGGTTAAGGGCGGCCAATCGGCCTGTTAGGCTTTGTACCCTTTTTACAGAGTTCGAGGGTTCTAGATTGATGATGGCTTTTATTTTATCTGGTTTGGCTTCGATTCCCCTTTGGCTGACCATATACACCAGAAATTTTCCCGAGCCGACCCCAAACGTACATTTTCTCGGGTTTAACATCATCTTGTACTCTCTCAAAATAGCGAACATTTTATTAAGATCGTTCAGATGATCAGATATGTACAATAATTTTACCAACATGTCATCTACATAGACTTCCATAGTTTGACCTATCATTTTTTCAAACATCTTATTTACTAACCTTTGATAGGTCGCACCAGCATTCTTCAACACGAAGGGCATCATCTTGTAACAGTATATTCCCCGAGCAGAGAAGAACGATGTATTTTCTTCGTCTTCTGGGTGCATTCGTATTTGATTGTAACCCGAGTATGCATCCATGAAGCTCATCAGTTCATGTCCCGCGGTGGCATCCACCATATAATCAATATTTGGCAATGGATAACTGTCCTAAGGGCATGCTTTATTCAAATCGGTAAAATCCACGCACAGGCGCCACTGGCCATTGCTCTTCTTTACCAAAACAGGATTGGCAACCCATCGGGGATAGAGGGCTTCCCGGATGAATTGATTGTCTATCAACTTGTTTACCTCAGCCTCAAGTGCTGCTTGTCTGTCAGGGCCGAGCTTACGTCTTTTCTGGACAACCGGGCGGAACGTTAGATCAATATTGAGGCGGTGGCATGAATATTTAGGGTCAATTCCGGGCATGTCTGCATGAGTCCATGCGAAGACATCAAGATTATTTTCCAAAAACTCAATCAGCTCGGTTCGATATGGTTCTGGGAGATCATGACCAATACGTAGTTGGTGCCCCTCGCTTGGCCTTCCGACATTGATTGTATCAACATGTTCTACTAGTTCTGCCCGTTTTCTTTTCTTGCTTTGCCCCTCCTTGATCTGCAGGGGCAATTCGTCTTCAGTAGCCGGCTCGTTCTCGACTGCCGGCTCGCCTTCTTCCATCATTGGCTCCTTCCCGGGTCGACGACCTGGATTATCCTCCTGAACGATCACCACTTTCCGCTCGGACTCCTACTTGGGCAGGGGATCGTCTTGTGTGGTTCCACTGGTTTGTCCTCGTTCCGCCACATTAATTTCTACCGGTCGGAGTTTAAGAGAGCATTCTCGCGACTCCTTTGATTCCCTTTATGTATAGCTTCGCCATCGGATGTTGGGAATTTTATACAAAAATGATATATTGAAACGGCCGCTTTTATATGATAAAGCAATGGCCTCCCAATGATAGCATTGTACTCGAATCGGCATTGATTATTTTAAATGTTGTCATGACGGTCCGTTTATGCAACCCTTGTCCCATTTGGATGGGCAAATCAACTTCCCCGAGCGGGACTATCCTTCCTCCTCCAAACCCCGAGAATCTTATTGTTGCATGGACGGATATAACTATCGTCCCACGTTCAATCTTCAAATGCTCGGACATAAATGACCGACGAATAGCTTCAGTCGATCAAAATTCTGTGGACCGGAATACCCAAAATCGGTCACGAATGACCAGGGGTCGAATGAGGATGGACCACCTGGTCGGCATCTGCATCCGAGAACACAAAGTGGCCGGTGGGTTGGCCTTCCTTGATTTCCGCCACCCGAACTTGTCTTTCGGCGTTGGTTACCTGTCTAACATCAACTTTTCTTTTTCTCATTGGAGCGTCTATCCTCGATCGTGTTAGTATTGATTCGACGACACTCGACATCATGAGGATCTCCTCCCCGGTTTTCGGGGGGGTGGCGGCAGGAGAGTTGGATTGGTTACGCGCTCCGGATTGACACCTTGAGCCAGTGCTGGTGGGGGCGGTAGTCCATGATTAGATCTCGGCACTCATCGGTATCGTGACCTATTGATTTATGATAGGCACAATATCGACGTGAATCCAATTTTGTCGGCTCGACCTTCAAAGGCCGAGCCGGAGGTAACAAATTTAGACCCTGTACTTCATTCCATATGGCTGATGGAGTGTGGGTCAAAGTACTCCTCAGTGCGGCAACTTCGACTCGTGCTTCCTGGCGAGCGTTAAATTCAGTGGTCGGGTTTTCCGAGATCGGCCGGAATCCCGACCCCGGCCCAACTACTGGTTCTTTCCTTCCATCTTTTCTCACGCCCCCTGGCCGGTGCTCGGGGCGGTTACTTTCCATGGCTTCTTCCGCGCAAATATGGCATTCCGCGCGGACCAGAAATTCTTGATACGAGGTCGCCCCTGATTCATGGATGGAGTAGTTAAACCAAGTCTCGGGGGCCAGTCCAGCCATGGCTGCAATCAAAATGGCGTCATCCGACACCGGTTCCATCTCTCAAACTTGTTTGTTGAACCGAGAAATATAGCTTTTTAGGGGCTCGTCCTTCCCTTGTTTGACGTTCACGAGGGAGTCTTTAGGTGCGGCTCGGACTTTGGACGTTAAGAAATGCATCGTAAAGGCGGAGGCCAGATCCCCCCATGCCCGGATGGATCCCTGCGGTAGGGTCCTAAACCAACGGTGGGCTCGGTCGCCCAGAGTTAGTGGGAAGGCCCTGCAGAGGATGGCATCACTAGGACTGTACAGTTCCATCCATGCTAAGTACTTGTGAACGTGAGTGGTCGGGTCGGTTTCCCCATTGTAGAGACCGACACGGGGATTTTCAACTTTGGCGGTAATGGGGTCGCCAGGATTTAAGGGGAAAATGGCGACATAACAAATTTGGTTGGTTCATTACTTGGGGCGGTCTTGAGACTGTTCGCCTTCCGAACCGCTTCCAATTTGTTCGGACAACGACGCAGCGGTGCATTTCTACATCCGTTCTCGCCATAGGCTAGGGCCTTGATCTGATTGACCTAAAGTGCTCCCGCTCATCCGAAAACTCCGAGCCGGAACTTATCGATCGAGTGGCGAAAAGGAACAACTCCCAGTCATCTGGCGAACTCTGAGTGGGCATGGCGATGTCGTGATGGCTCCGGTAGTGACTCTGCTATATGACTTTGCCCTTCTTCATCTTCTCGCGGTCGCCTTCTGTCACGACGGACACGTTGTTCATTACCTCCGAATCGGCTTCTTGGGCTTCATGAGGAAGCCCGGGGAATTTGAGGATTAATATTAACATTTAGTTGTGGGTTGAGTGGGTTAGTATTTGCAAGGAGTGGAGGAGGTGCTTGAGAGTTTATGGTAGCGAGAATTTGTGATATGAGTTGGTTCATTTGCTGTACAAAAGTTGGGTTGGCAATTAGCTGAGCAAAAGGAAATAAAGTAGTGCTCCCCGCTTCTGTTTGGAGCATATTTTGGCCATTCGTAGTCTGGCCAGTTTGGTTGTTCAAATGTTGCTTTTCGGTCAAACGGGCATTTCTCGACAGTTGACTCATTTTTGTCTATTATGAAAAGGTTAAGCGTTAAACTTTACCTGGTTTTTACTTAACTTGCTTTTTCTTGGAACTCTGACTGGACCAATACGGCCCTCCTTCTAGCGCCAATTTGTTGACGTGCGTTTTGGTCAACAAGCAAAAATATGTAAAAGACTTAACACGTGGAAATATAAGCGTGCGTAACGTGTGTTTATTTATGGCTGGTTCTGCCTTTTATGCATAATGCCGAGCCGAATTATTGGGGTCTGTCTTTCTTACAATCTTGCTCTCCCTTTTCCAGTTTTCCCTCTATCAGATTTTTTATACCCCTTCGAGTAAGTGGGTTTACAATAGTCATCTTTGCACTAACTAGTCATTAATTAGTAAAATAATTAAAGAAAGACACATGTCCCTCTCTAACTGTGCATGTCAGTCAAAACTTACCACTTGTCGACTTCTCTTTATAATTCTCTGACATGTGGCAGTTTCTGATACCAATAAAGCGTTAAGCATGGGCGTGTGATTATTTTTATGAGGCTGTCGCGCATGCGTTTTATGTCAAAATTTGGGCTCGGGGCTCGGCGGCCGTGCTGCGGTTGGGCTCGGTAATAGGCTAGCCTAATTTGTGACGTGTCGGCGCGCACCATTGCTGACGTCACCCGCAGGTCGCGTACTCGGATGTGTGTTGGACTGATGACGTGGATTAATTTCTTCCAGCTCGGCTCGGGTGTCGTCAAATGCATCAATACACTAAACAAAACATGTGAACGATAGATGATAGACCAAGGGTAGTGCTCCTAATGTAGTATCTATAAAACTGAAATCTAGTCCTACTCAAATACAAAGTCATAATGAAAATAAACTTCCAAACCAAGTCAAGGGCCACTTAGGAAGTCCTAATTAAAAAGACGTGTCAGTACATTAAGCTTCCAAAGAGACCCATCAATCTGAAAGTCTTGTTTCTCATCGAAATCACCTTCATGCACATACGTCCAAAGCATTTTATTGATACAAGGACTCCTTATCTTTAACAAATCTTCATCGCCTATAAAAATATTCCCTACACACACGAATAAATCTAACCTGGCCAATAACAAATTAGTTTGACAAATATATATTAATTAATTAAGTCTAAATAATTAGACATAACACTTGCATGCACATTTGCACATTAGACATCTGTCGATTTATGGTGCCCGATCCGCGTCAATCGGTGGCTCCACTCACCGTGACGTCAACATTTGGACGCATCCGCCACGTCGGTGACATGCAAAGTGCATCTTTAAAGCACCCAATACGACTAAGAGGGAGTTTGGGTGAACTTATAAGCTCTGTAAAGATATCGTGTTTTACCATTTAGCACTTTTCCCTATTCCGCTTTTTGTACACGTGGAGATAGATGATAGGCTGAGTTTGTTACTCTGTTTTTTGATTTCTTCTCCACGCAGATAGCAATATATACTGAGGGTGTGTAATGCGTGTGAGTTAAGCTGAATGAATGAGAAATTCTCTCCAATATTACTGTTACATTGAAATGCTCTGTATGAGGATTTACATATTTTTACATGGTGTCTAGAGCTTAGGTCATTTTTTTCTCATAGCGTGATGGAGAGAGCACCATAATCCATGGCAGGTGCTCGCAGCTGGCGAGGTTACTGAGGCTCATGAGGGAGGCGACCCATTTTTTTTACTAAACTCTGATCATCCTGGAGCTACGTTGGTTACTACACCTCTTAATGGCAACAAATACCTTTCATGGAGTCCTTCCATGAAACTGGCCCTTGGTGCCAAAACCAAGTTGGGGTTTATTGATGGTAAGATTGCTGAACCAAAAACTGACTCTCCTACTTATGATAACTAGAAGAAAGTAGATTGCATGATAATTTCCTGGATATTAAACTCAATTTCGAAAGAGATAGTGGATGTGTTCTTATATGCACGGAGTGCTAGGGAGTTATGGAGTGATTTGGAAGAAAGGTTTGGAGAGTGTAATGGCCCTCTGTTGTATCAACTTCAGAAAGATATAGCTAATGTGCGACAGGGTACCATGACTGTTGTGGTTTATTTTACTAAGCTAAAAAGGTTGTGGGATGAATTGGGTACTCTTTCTCCCTTGTCTCCTTGTGACTGTGGATCTAGTAAAATTCTTGTTGATAGGGACATGAAGGAGAAATTGATTCAATTTTTAATGGGCTTAAATGATACATTTGAACATGTTAGAAGTCAGATTTTAATTATGGATCCGATGCCTAGTGTAAACAAGGCCTATTCTATGGTTCTTAGTGTTGAGAAACAGAGGAATATTCAACTTACTTTGAGTGATTATATGGATAACTCAGCCATGTTAAGTAAAGCTAGTACTGAAAATATTGCCATGGTCAATCGAGCTCCTAATACTGGTCCAATGGAAGGGGCAGAACTTGGTCTAATGGGAGAGATAGACGAAGGACTAAGGAGGAGAAATCTAAGTTGGTATGTGACCACTGCCAAGCTACAGGTCATGAGGTTAGTGAGTGCTTTAAACTTCATGGTTATCCAGACTGGTGGGAGAAATTTAAGGAGCAACGGGGGAAATCATTATCAACAAATATGGCTGCTGCTGCTGATGTTTCTTCATCCAACAAGGCACATCGATCACGAGTGAAGAGTTCCAACTTCAGTGATATGATTCAGCAAGAAATTGCGAAGTTCATCAATGGTAAAATGACAACAGGAAGTGGTAATCCTGATTCCAATTTTATCTTTGCCCACTTTGCTGGTTGGCCAGCCGACACATGTGTCATGATCCTCATCTTTTTTCACACATCACACCTGTTTCATCACCTATCACTATATGCCTGCCTGATGGCTCCACCAAAATTGTCACCCACACTGGCACAATTATCTTGCATGAAAATATATTTCTCACTGACGTTCTACTTGTTCCCAGTTTTAAGTATAACTTGCTCTCTATTTCCCAACTTTCCCAGGCTACTAAACTAAAGTGTATTTTCTTTACTACCCATTGTGTTTTTCAGGACCTTGAGACGGAGAGGGTGCTTGTTGTTGGTAAAGCCATGGGGATGTTATATGTATTACAACCTGGGCCGAAAAATTCCACAAAGTCCTCCTCAGCTTCTGGCTTTAATCTTTCAGCTTTGTCTAATGCTACTGCTGATTCTTCTTGTACCAATTCTTTAACATTATGGCACAAAGGGCTTGGCCACTCTTCTCCTAGTTTGTTGAAACATTTAAGTTTTTTGAAATCAATGAATGCTTCTGATATGTCAAATATTATTGATGCATGTGATGTTTGCCACTTCTCTAAGCAACACAGGTTACCTTTTCCCCATAGCACCATTCATACTACCTCTATTTTTGAACTTTTGCATGTAGACATTTGGGGACCAAATAACTCACCTTCCATCACTAATACCCCTTACTTACTCAATATAGTTGATGACTTTAGCAGGGCCACCTGGACCTATCTCATGACTCATAAAAGTCAAACCCTTCAATTTCTTCAAACTTTCCATGCCATGATCTCTACTCAGTTTAAAACAACTATTAATTCTATGCGCACAGATAATGGCACTGAGTTTCTTAGCTCAGCTTGCCAGCAATTCTTCACCTCTAATGGAATCCTTCATCAAAAGTCTTGCACCTACACACCTGTAGGTCCCAAGGGGTGTAAGTGTAAGGTTTAGAAGGGGGAGGTTGAATAAACCTTACCAAATTTTCGATTTAGTCCTTTTAAATATTCAGAGTTGATACTACACAGTTGTGTACTTGATGGACATCCAATTTAGTTAATCAGTAGAGTTAGTCTCTCAACAGACTCAACTGAGCTGTTGATGGAATAACTCAGCTGTTAGGTCTAAATTAACTCAACTGTGGTTTTGTTTTCAGCGGAAGACTTAACACCCTTAAGTTTGGTTAAGCAAGGATTTAATGCTTGGTTTAGTACTTAGAAATTATCAAGTGGATAGCAAATTTATCAGCAGATTTAAACAATTAAGATGCATGAATTAAAGTGCTGAAATGTAAATGACACAATGAAATTTTTATAGCGGTTCGAAGATGGGGTAATTCTTCTACTCCTCTCTTCTCCAACTCTTGGAGGAATCCACTAGGTATTGATCAGTATACAAAGTGGTAACAGTCCAGATACAAGTCTTGATCACACAAATGACTTGATCCTTTGGGACTCGATCAGAGACGCCTTGATCACTCACGGTGGCTTCTCGTGCGACTCGGCTTCTTCACAGGGCAATTGCCTTGCTACTATAGCTCACTTGCTCAAGCTCTTTGGATTTGATCACGAAGCCCTCCAAAAGCTTAAGACTTGGTTCGACCTTGAACCTTCCTACAATCCTTCGTGGAATGTAGACCCCTTGATTTTTCAGTATTTTCCTCTTCAACTGATTGAAGTTATCTTTCCTTCACAGGTGAGTGTTGGATTGATGTTCTTCGTAGTGTAGGCTTGAGGATTGAGAATATTTCAGATTTTCTAATAATTGCTTGAACGTTTTTGGTTCAGGTCCGTCACATTTTCTCAATGTCATTTCTCAGCCTTTTATAGTGATCTTTCAAAAATTTGCCCGTTGAAGAGATAGGCTTATTTTTGAAAGTCACTTGCAAGCGTTGGCTTGTCTTGTTGCAGTCCTTGGAATTGCCATTTCCTCGTATGAATTGTTTTTCTCCTTTTCAGAGTTCTGACACGGTGTAGTGCTTCCCATTTGTTCATTCCTTTTGCACGCTTCTGGGACTGAGCACTCCGAGAAAGGTGGTATGGAGATATTACTTGTTTAAGTAATTCTCTTGATTTCTCTGCAACGGATCTTTTTCAGTTATCTCGACTTGTCTGCATTTCTTTGCTTTCCCCAGGTGACTTAGAGTCGACTTCCAATCATGGATGACTCTTTCTCCGTCACTTCAACTTGAGACTTGGCTTTTCTCGAGTTGACTTGACGATACTCCACTCACCGCATCTCACCTTCTTGATAGAGTTCCCGTCTACTCTTCTTTGCCATACTCGGTTGTCTCGCAATGAGTCTTCCTTCTAGTCTTGATTGTCTTCTTGCATGTTAGGGCGCAAGGCGCAATCGACTTAACTCAGCTTGGCCAACCCTATTTATTACAATGCATTTTACAACAAGAATGGGGTGCCAACTTCCTATTCTAAGTTTTACATGGCATTCATCAAAATCTAAACAATAAATGTCCTAACAATTTCCCCCTTTTTGATGATGCCAAAACTTAAACCATTCAAAAATGCAAATAGCAAAGATACATACAGATAGTGTATTCACATAGAATGTATGCGTAGAATCAATCTTTTTATTGATCATAACATTCTTGTTCTTTTACACAACTGTTTACAAGGTGTATCAGAGCAAACATTTGTCTACACATAAAATAAAGAATTTATAGCTTTATTGCAGAAAACTTACATAGTACGTATTTACATCATAAAATACATGAAGGGGTGGACAGCAACACTTCATCTCATTCGCTGTCTCCTTCTTTCATCTTGTTCAGCATCTTCTGCTCTTCTTCTCTTTTTCTCATCGTCAGCTGCCTTCTTCTTCTTTTCATATGTCTTCCTGGCAGCTTCATCTCTCCTTAATCTTTCTTGTCTTTCCTCCCATAGCTGAGTTTGTCTCTTGTTTTCTTCTTCTATTCTTTTCGCATACTCAAGATTACTTTTAGCCACTTGCAAATTTGCTATTTGGTCAAGACCAGCCTAGTAGATCCCTCTTTTCTTGCACGGATCTACGTATTCAATGTTTTTGGGGCGGAGGCCTGTCCGAAACCTCTTCCTCCACCACACGCTTCTTCCTCTACCTCCGGGCGTGTATTGTCTTTGGGGTCTTCTTCTTTCCACTGAGTGACCAGCAGAGTGACCGCCAGGTAGTCTGCTTTGCTTATCGCTTCTTCACATAACGTGAGACCCTTTTCCCGATAAGTCCCAAGCTTGAGCCATAGACATATTTGCAAAGTATCCTTCGGATGCGGCGTTTTAAATTCATCAATCGATCGTGGCTCGTCCCGACATCCGAGATGGCATAAGTGTCTCTATCTCTTGGAATGCCTCCATGTTGTTTCAAGATGTTCATAACCCGGCATCCATTCTTCCTTCCACTTCCTCCATCCCCGCTTCAATTGTCTTTCTCTTTTCAAATAGATATAGCAGTGTTGGAGTGGCGAGTCACAGGAGTTTGCTTCGATAATGTCACCGCGTGACAAGACCTTGTTGGGGGTTTGTGCAATCATCAAGGTCACATCTTTCGATCCTTCCCCTCAACATTTTCCTTTCTTTTGTTTTGACTCTTCCTCAATGTTTTCTTTCCCTTCACAAACATCCTCTTTTTTCACTTCGGATCTCTTCAGGCTTTTTGGGTATTCCTCTTCCCCCTTTTTGGCATCATCAAAAGAGAGAGGGACACTGAAACATATTGCAAGCGGAAGTCGAGCTGCTTATTGGTAGAGTTCTGTCTCGAGTCCGCTGCAGAGTATGCGGACGTACGAGTCGGATCGAGTAGCGTTGGACTCTGCTGAAATTAGCTTCATCTCAGCCATGAGAAGGCTGAATTTTCTATTCATGTTTTCTTCCAAACGTAGATCACTCTTATTTTGCTCATGCAAAGACTTTATCTCGATAGTGTGAGCTTCATGCATGTGCTCAATGTGTTCTCTCAACTTCGTTTTCCATCGACATTCTCGGCTCTCCATATCGCCACTTGTTGAACAATGTCCTGAAGTATCTAACTTGTTCCACACGCATTGTTTTCTTCTTTGTTGCCACCATTCCCCGATCCGGACTGTTATGCCTCTTAAGTCGCCAGTGAAGATTGGCATCTATGTTGTCGATCAACAAGATGTCCACGAGGCCTGATGCCTCTCCATCCGTTCAATCTCAAGAAAATAATGCCTTGAACACTTCGCGGACTTGGTGATTCTTCCGTTTGCGGTGATGGCCATGCAACGTCAAAGTCATAATCACCGGAACAATGGTACTGATGGAATAACAGGAGCTGGTCTGGAAGCGTGCGAGCTCGTTCTCTAACTCTTCGGGAGGTCGGGTACCTCCGGAGAGAAAGGAAAAGATTCTATAAATGAATCATCACGACCAACCGGTATTTGTTCAATGATGAGAGTACGCAGCGTGAAGTTCCTTTTGAGTCGAACTGCTGCGGCTGGGGAGCTGCGCAGATGGACTCCTCACTCGGGGTCTTTTGTGAAGTGGACCCGACTGCATCGAGCCTCAATTTGTTTCAACAGCCTTCGTTGGTCTCACTTGGTTTCTCCAATTGAGTAGACGGTCCTCGGCCATATCGAGCGTCATCGGACGATGATGAGATTTCCATTGGTGGTTCATCATCAAAATTAAAGGTTTGACGAGTAGTCTTGGGATCGAGACTTGCTCGTGCTTGGAACATCCGCACTGAGTCTTTTGGAGCTATCACGGGGATGACTTCGGCTTCTTTGTCGCCTTCCGATCCCGGAAAGGTTACATCGAGGATTATCCTGGGAATCATGAAGCGCGCTTATCTCCTTTTTCGGATGGGTCGATGATAGCGGGAGGGATGTTCTCTACTTGACTTCTTTACCCCGGGAAGTCTCAACCTCCCGTGGCCTTCATTACCTCATGCGGTCTCATTGCGAGCGAGGCCTTGGACCTCCCGCTCGACGATGTCGGTATGCCTTGGGTCTTCGTGGTGGCATCCATTGAGTCTCAACCCCATGGATTGCGCTTTCATCGCCCGTAGTGTTAACTCCCAGTGTTCCTTCTCGTGCCTCGATCGCATCGCATCGTCATTTAGCCTTCGCGGTTGGCACCTCACCGGACAGAGGCAATCTCAAGCCTGAGCTTCGTTGATGACAACTTTGCATTCGTTTAGTGTTTGTACTTTCTCCACTTCGCCTCCTGGATTCGTTGTTGAGTCATCTGCGGATTCTCCGACCTTGCCGCGGTGGAGGGAGGAGTTCCCCTCGGTGGCGCACCACCGAGTGACTTGGAATGGGGTCGATCGTCTTCAAACTCCCTTTGTTTCTATTAAGTGTTCACCGTTGGGCGGTGGTAAGACACCTTCAATAGGCGTTGGCTCACCGGGGTCCCCACCGTTTGTCCTAGTTTCATCGCCATTTCCTTATTGCCTTCTTCCGAGTGAGCTGGAGAGGTGGTGGCGGCAACAACAATGGCGATTTGCTTTGAACCACTCCCATTGGATCAATTTCACCGTGTTTCGGAGGACTCTCTGGTCCCTCCATTAATCTTTGCTCGTGAAGGATTACGATTCGCGGCAATGCTTGCCGCATTTGCAACTCTTAATGGCGGCCCCGGAGAGTCCGGATCCTCATCATCATCGGATAAGACATCAAGGAGAGGATGTGTGTGTTCTTTGGTGCCGGAGATAGGGCGAGATGTTGGCCTTCTCACGTGCCTCGGCTTCTCTTTGTCTTTCCTTCTCCTTGTCCTTGAAGATCTGCGGGATATCCGTGCGATTGTCTTCATCCGATCTTTGGGATCACGGTGGTTAGGCCAAGGAAGTTTAATAGTTCCTCTTCTTCTTCTATAAACTCGGGCCGTTGGAACTGCTTCTTCTTGTGTGTCCGGGTAAGGTGGAGATAGGATCATCACATCACTATCGGCTCTATCGGCTTCTTCTTGTGTCTCACCGCGCGGACTACACTATTTCTTCAGGTTGCCTCTGTGATCGCCTTTCAATGGAGACTTAGTTGTTTCATCAATTACATCTCGGGGACTCGATTTGCTTGTGCTTTCTAGTATTTGTTCCAGGTGAGTGGTGACTCGGGGTTTATCAAGCTCGGAGCGCTTGATGATTCTTCTTCGTCTTCTAGTTTGTACCAGGGATTTCTTCGAGACAGTTTCATCCCCAGAGTCTTGCGGCGGGGGCGTCTTTGGTGTCTTCTTCTCGAGGAGCCGCCGTCTTGCTTATCGATCTCCTCTTTTGACGATTGGAGAAGGTATTTGAGAGTCCTTCTCGACCACTACTGCTTTGACGGGAGACACAGCGGGCGGTGACTCTGCTGCGGGCGGGAGCGGATTTGACTTTCTTTCTTTGCGGGAGAGCGGCGATCTTTTTTAGCACTTGCGGCGGCTTTCTTCTTTGGTGCGGGGAAAAGTCAGTATCTTGGTCACCGATTCCCCTCACTCGTGTCACCACTCACTTAGCGTAGGCTCTCTTCTCAGCGCGCCAGAGATTTGATCTCGAACATCCTCTTGTTAACATGGAACGCCTTTCCATGTCTAAGAGGACTCCTTTCACCTCCATCATCCGGCCAATCACCGTGCCATATCCTGGGATCCTCCAAATGTGCCATCTTCCTTGAAGGATTTGTTCCCTACATTCGGCATAATCTGCTGTAGACAAACTCGCCCAGCTTTATTTTCCTTTACGATCGCGGCCATTCACGATCAACTTTGCTTTGATAGTTGGTCAAAGTCGCCCAAATTTGATGTCAATACATTTGGCAACTATGTCCAACACTTGTGATAGTCGTCCTTCAAATAGCCTCTTGTTTGCTTTGTGTAAACTATTTTATCAAGATAGTCGGGCTTGGCTATTTCCTTCCAAGCGGCCCGGTTTATCATCCCCGTTAATTTACGATGCTCCTTCCGTTGGTAGTGAGCGGTGTTCACCAAATCCTTGGCGAGAGATGGTGAGTTGCTTTCCATGAACATATGACTTTATCCCTTCATCGTGAATCTCGGCATTCACGTGAATCGCGCGACCTCCTCCACATAGGTCATCGGATATTCCAAAGATCGAAACGATTTCAGCCAGACGTTTCCAATTTCTCAAGAATTTTCTTCACTAGGGTGTCATCGGACCCCCTGTTTCACCATGCCGTCGAAATCCACAAGAGACCCTGTGGATTTGCTTCCCTAACTTGGTAAAATCATAGGTTGGTGCCATTTTTCAGGATTTTATCAAAGAAAACTTAGAGATTGATTTGAAGATAGATAGGGTTTTGAGAGAATTTTTGCCTTTGCTTCCGAGAGAGAAAATTAACGCTTTTGGTAGTGTGAGAGAGAAAACGGACGGAAATGGTTTAAGTATGGTTTATGAAAGTACGGGCGAGTGGTTTTGAAATGTGATCGAAATCAACGGTTTAGATTTTGCACGCCTATTTAGCATTTAATGTCTCGTATTTAATGCGGCAAAGATTTATATCCAATCATAAGCTTGGTGTGCGGCTTTATGTATGTACACATCATCATTATGATGACGTCATTCTTAAAAACATTCTCGCTTTGTAAAAAGCAAACGTTTTTGTCACTTTGCTCATAAGTGACTCGGAACTTCTCCCTTAGCTGATTTAACTCTTCTTCTCACAGTTCTCTTAGTGACTCGGCTAGCGGTGACTTGGTATAGTTGTCTTTCCAATACAAATGATTTACTTAGGATTTGTGAGTTCACTCTTTTTTTCCTTTTTGTGTTCCATTTCTTTTGTTTGAGTCTTCTCAATGTTAACTCACTCAATTAACCCTAACTCATGTTTGAGTTCTTCAAATCTTGACTCACATAATGGTTTTGTGAAGATGTCGGTAATTGTTTATCGGTTGAGATATATTCCAAGATGATGTCCTTCTTTTCAACATGATCTCTTATGAAGTGATATCGACATCGATATGCTTTGTTCTTGAGTGCAACACAAGATTTTGAGTGATTGCAATTGCACTTGTGTTATCACACATGATTGGAATTTCTTTTTCCTCAACTTCCTAGTCTCTTAGTTGATGTCTCATCCATAGGACTTGGGCACAACAACACCCGCAGACTATGTATTCTGCCCGGTGTAGAGGTGGCTATTGAATTTTGCTTCTTCTGCTTGAACCAGAAATCAGCTGTTTCCTAGCATTTGACATGTGCCGAGGTGCTTTTTTTGTCAACTCGCATCCGGCGATAGACAGTCCGAATAGCCAATTAGCTTGAACCCACCTTGCTTTGGATACCATAAGCCAACTTCTTGGCTTCCTTTCAAGTATCTCAATATTCTCTTAGCCGTCTTTGTCATGTGGCTCTCTTTTGGAGCAGATTGAAATCTTGCACATACACCTACAAGAAAGGTGATGTCCGCCGCTTCTTTGTAAAGATAGAGCAATGATCCAATAAGTGCTCAGTATCTTGTTTGATCTACAGTTTGCCATCTTCATCCATGTCCATTTTGACTGATGTATTCATTGGTATTTTCACATAGGACTTCTCCTCCATACCAAATTTCTTCATTAAGTCTCGTGTATTTTGTTTGACTTATGAAGGTTCCATCCTTCATTGTTTCACTTGGAGTCCAAGGAAGAATGTCGCTCTCTCCCATCATGCTCATTTCAAATTTACTTTGCATGAGGTTTGAAAATTTTTCACACGACTCTTTGTTTGTGGATCCAAAAATGATGTCATCCACATATATTTGAACAAGTAGTATACTCTTTTTGTCTTGAATTACGAAAAGTGTTCTATCTACTTTTCCTTTTGTGAATCCATTTTCGATTAGGAATTGTGACAAGGTATCATACCATGCTCTGGTGCTGTTTCAATCCATACAAGGCATTCTTGAGTTTGTATACCTTATCTCCAAGAGTCTTCTGCTCAAATCCTGGAGGTTGTTCAACGTACACTTCTTCTTCCAATACACCATTTAGGAATGCACTTTTTACATCTATCTGATATACAATGAAATTCTTGTGAGCTGCATAGGCAAGAAACATCCTTATAGCTTCGAGTCTTGCTACAGAGCAAATGTTTCATCTAAATCTATTCCTTCTTCTTGGCAATATCCTTTTGCCTTGTTTCTTACCACGTAAACCTTCCTCGTTCATCTTGTTTCAACACCCATTTAGTACCAATAACATTTTGATGTGTGGGTCTTTGAACTAATTCACATACTTTATTTCTTTCAAACTCGATTGACTCTTCTTGCATAGCTTGAATCCAATGTGTGTCGTCCAATGCTTGTAACACATCTTTGGGCTCTATTTGCGAGATAAAGCATGTGAACATGGCTTCTTGTTGAGTTCGGATCTTATTTTGACACCTTCTCTTATATCTACAATGACAAGTTACGTGGATGGTCTCTCGGACATCTTACATCGGGTTGGAGTAAGTTAGCCGGATTGATCGTCTTGCAATTGTGTTGTTGTGGGCTCTCTCGTAATCACCGAGCCGCAAATTTTCAAATTTTTTTGAGATTCACTATCTCATCCTCTTCGAGTTTATAATTCCGGCTTGACTTGATAGCGACTCTTACAGTATGGTTGGATGATTGACTTTTGAAATTTGTCTTCAATGTCTTCTCCATTTACATTTGGCTCATCGAATACCACATGAATGGATTCTTCGCAACCATAGTCCTTTTGTTTAGTACTCAGGCTTTGCTTTCACCGAGTATCCTAAGAAGATACCTTCATCGACTTTAGCATCGAAAGCCTTTAGATTGTCTTTGCCATTGTTGTGGATGAAGCATTTACATCCAAATATTCTCAAATATGCAACATTTGGTTTTCTTCCACCCAAATCTCATAGGGAGTGTTTGTCACCGTCTGCTTTTATCATACATCATCTGTTTTGAGTGTAGCAAGTCGTGTTGATTGCTTGACCCAAAATCTTTTTGGTAACCTGCCGTTGACTAACATGGTCCTTTTTGCTTCTTTGAGGGTTCTGTTCTTCTTTCGCAACTCCATTCTCATTGTGGAGTCCTTGCTGCCGATAGTTCATGACCAATACCATTTTCAATACAATCTCGAGTTATTATTCCATTGACAAACTCGGTTCCTCTCCGTCATCGATCTTATTTTGATAATGGTTTGGCTCTTCTCGTTTTGAATCCTCTTCATCAGCTGTGGTAGTTTTTGTAGAGTTTCTTTCTTCTTACACATGAATATTGTCCATGTATATCTTGAGTAGTCATCTACTACCACCAAGGCGTATTTCTTTCCACTTATGATGGCTGGTTCCACTTTGGGCCAAATAGATCCATATGTAGCGGTGCAATATTCTTGTTGAAGATGGACATGTCTTTTCTTTGAATGAATATTTGATTTGTTTTCCCTTCCGACATGCATCACATATACTCTCCTTCTTGTATACTAAGTCCTGGAAGTCCTTCCACAAGATTACTTCTTGCAAGCTTGTTAATCGTTTTGAAATTTAGGTGACTCGGCTTTTTGTGCCACGACCTAACTTGATTCAAATGTGCTCTTTTTGCTAATAGACAGTGTTGTGTGTAGCGGTTGACCAATCTAATACATACATGTTCTTTTGTCGCATCCTTGCAACACAATTTCATTCGATTCATATCCTTGATTTGGCATACACCCATGTTGAATCCAACATTATAGCCTTTGTCACGAGTTGATCGATGCTCGATAAGTTGAAGTTGAGTCCTTCAACATATGCAACATCTGTGATTTCTAATCCATTCCTCTTGATGGATCCAATGCCTCTTATTTCACCAGGAGCTTCATTTCCCGCAAATATGACTTTTGCTCCTTTAACTTCCTTGAATTTTGACAGATTTTTCTTATTTCTGTCATATGTCCGGAATGTACCACTATCCATGTACCAGGTTCCTTGGCACTCACTTCCTTGAACCCTGCAATCAAGGAAATTAAGTTTTAGGTACCCATACTTGTCTGGGTCCTGAAGGTTAGAATTGTAAGATGATCCAACCAACTTATAGCCAAATGATTTGACTCTAAGGGGTTGCCATCTATCAGTGCCATAATCATAATTAATCCTGGCAAATTGCTTGGGGATTCTAGGTTCATACAACTGTCTCTTTTGTCTGTATGCCCGTGTATAAGTTTTAGCAATCGCCTTCTTTGGGTAATTGTGGTGTCTCTGAGTGTAGTGCTTAGGTGCATATGTGTGCTGATGAAAGCTCTTATACTTTTGGAATGACCTTTGCTGAGTTCTAGGCTTTTGCCATTTGGGCTTATATTTCATAAGTATATGCTGATAGTTTACATTATTCCAATCAGCTTGGCTTGGATATTTTCTACCATTCCCATCATATGTATTTCTTTTATGGATTTTCTGGGGTTTTTGGTAGCTCTGCTTTTTCTTTAAAGAGTATTTTCTGTTTGGAGTTTTTGAGGAACTCGGTGAATCTCTTCTCGCTTGTCCTTTCAGCGCACTCAACTGGCTGTTTTCCTTTTCCTTTATAACCAAGGCCAGAGTTTTGGATTTTTTAGACTCTTCATGGCTTGAAGATCCTTTTTCCAAAATTACTTTTGAGGTTTGACATAGCACGAGAGAATTAAATCCTAAGCTGTCTTTGTCTCCACATTCTCTTTGACTCATAATAAGATCATCCAATGATTTAGATGCCTTAGTGAATGAGGCAATAACATTTTTGAGGTCATTCTCTCTCTTCTCTATGGCAGCAATTTCTGCTATTAACTTAGCATTTTCAGCCTTTTTAAACTTTCATTCTCATCGCCTATTTGACTTAGAGTACTCGGCTCCTTAGTCGACTTTGAGTTTTGGCTCTTGAGTAGGCTGTTTTCCTCATTTAATAGTGTGTGTGAGGATTTAATGTGTTCAAAATCTTTCATCATTTTGCCTAATGAATCATAAAGATCGGTGGGTGATGAAGTGTGTGTGTCACGATCACTATCACTAGAGTCCGAGTTTGATGAGTTAGAGTGTACCTCATCTTCTTGGTCGAGTTGATCTTGTTCATTGGCCATCAAGCGGTCAGGGCTTCTTCTTCGAGTCACTTGAATAGTCGGCTTCATGCTCTCGATTCAGCTATGTCTTTTGACTTGGCTGTTTTAGATCTCTGCGACCAACATTGCCTTTCTCTTTTCTTGTCTTCTTTCTATGAAGACCTTTCTTTCTTCTTCATTCATGTATTTGTTGACTACGGGATATGGGCAAATCAATGGCATAGTGACCTGGTTGTCTGCAGTTCAAAGATAGATATTCAACCTTTTGATCGCCTCTTTCCATTCTTGGATTGTCGACCCTTTGATATTCACTTTTTGATGATCTGTTCTCTTGGTTGGCCTATCTTCCCTTGATTTGGAGGAGCTGAGTGTCTTCGGAAGATTCGCCCTTCCTCTCTTGTAGTTCTTATTGAAGAACTTGTTGAACCTCTTAACCATCGGGGCTATTTCTTCCGGATCAATGACTTCTTTGACCTCGACTCTCTTCCCATCTTTAACAATTAGAGCAAATGCTTTGGGGTACACTTGTCTCTTCCTGGTCATTTCTTCTCACTCAAACTCGTAGGCTTTGAGGGTTGAGAATAATTCATGGTTGGATGTCTTTGATAGGTCCATGGAATGTCTCATGCCATGACCTTCATTTCCCATTCACCGAAGACTTTTTTAGGATTTTCATACACATTTCCTTCTCGTATATTCCTTTCCAAGTGCGTATAGCTCATTGGTGATTTACGTGAACCGAGCATCCATTGATCCAGGTTTTCTCCGAGATCATTTTGAAGTTCTCAAATTTCTGTACAACCACCGATAATTTGTTTTCTTTGATTTGCTCTTCGAGCCTTCACAAATCAATGTTAGCTTGTCCCATTTCTTTAGCCGTTTTGCATGATTTGACTTTATTGAACATGGCTTTGTCCAAGGTTTTGTAAAGGATGTTCTTGGCTACATTGTCCAGGTTGTATCTTTTCCTGTCATCATTTGTCCATTCGAGTTCTTGGTTTTTCAACCATGACTGTCAGGAGCAACATCCTCTTCTCCTTCACCGTAGCTCTTCTTACATTGTGTTCACCTTTAAGATTTGCGAGTGGCCCATCCTCTATCACTATCCACATCTCATCATGTAATGCTGATAGATGAGCCTGCATACGAATTTTCCATTCATCAAATTCTTTAATAGTGAACATAGGAACGCGTGTCAAATTTGCTTCCATGATAATAAATTTTAATGATAAAAGGAGTTTTGAAAGTTTAAGTACTAAAGCAGACTTTGAAAAGTTTGGAGATCTAGTTCAGTAACCAGTGCGGAAGGTTCAATGAACCAACCGCTCTGATACCACTTGTAGGTCCCAAGGGGTGTAAGTGTAAGGTTTAGAAGGGGGGGTTGAATAAACCTTACCAAATTTTCGATTTAGTCCTTTTAATTATCCAGTTGATACTACACAGCTGTGTCCTTGATGGATGACCAATTTAGTTGATCGGTAGAGTTAGTCTCTCAACGGACTCAACTCGAGCCATGTTGATGGAATAATTCAGCTTTAGGTCTAAATTAACTCAACTGTGTGGTTTTGTTTTTCGCGGAAGACTTAACACCCTTAAGTTTGGTTAAGCAAGGATTTAGTGCTTGGTTTAGTACTTAGAAATTATCAAGTGGATAGCAAATTTATCACAGATTTAAACAATTAAGATGCGAGGAATTAAAGTCTTTGAAATGTAAATGACACAATGAAATTTTTATAGAGGTTCAAGATGGGGTAATTCTTCTACTCCTCTCTTCTCCAACTCCTGGAGGAATCCACTAGGTATTGATCGAGTATACAAAGTGGTAATAGTCCGATACAAGTCTTGATCACACAGCCGACTTGATCCTTTGGGACTCGATGCCGAGACGCCTTGATCACTCACCGGCTTCTCGTGCGACTCGACTTCTTCACAGGGCAATCGCTTTGCTACTACAAAATCACTTGCTCAAGCTCTTTGGATTTGATCACAAAGCCCTCCAAAAGCTTAAGACTTGGTTCGACCTTGAACCTTCCTACAATCCTTCGTGGAATGTAGACCCTTTGATTTTTCAAGATTTTCCTCTTCAACCGATTGAAGTTATCTTTCCTTCACAGGTGAGTGTTGGATTGATGTTCTTCGTAATGTAGGCTTGAGGATTGAGAATATTTCGGACTTTCTAATAATTGCTTGAACGTTTTTGGTTCAGGTCCGTCACATTTTCTCAATGTCATTTCTCGGCCTTTTATAGTGATCTTTCAAAAATTTGCCCGTTGAAGAGATAGATAGCTTATTTTTGAAAGTCACTTGCAAGCGTTGGCTTGTCTTGTTGCGATCCTTGGAATTGCCATTTCCTCGTATGAATTGTTTTTCACCTTTTCGAGTTCGACACGGTGTAGTGCTTCCCATTTGTTCATTCCTTTTGCACGCTTCTCGACCGAGCACTCCGAGAAAGGTGGTATGGAGATATTACTTGTTTAAGTAATTCTCTTGATTTCTCTGCAACGGATCTTTTTCGATTATCTCGACTTGACCGCATTTCTTTGCTTTCCCCAGTGACTTAGAGTCGCCTTCCAATCATTGGATGACTCTTCGTCACTTCAACTTGAGACTTGGCTTTTCTCGAGTTGACTTGACCGATACTCCACTCACCGCATCTCACCGCTTCTTCAAGAGTTCCCGTCTCTTTCTTTTGCCATACTCACTGTCTCGCAATGAGTCTTCCTTCTAGTCTTGATTGTCTTCTTGCATGTTAGAGCGCAGCTGACTTAACTCAGCTTGGCCAACCCTATTTATTACAATGCATTTTACAACAAGAATGGGGTGCCAACTTCCTATTCTAAGTTTTACATGGCATTCATCAAAATCTATACAATAAATTTCCTAACAACACCTCAACAAATGGTGTGGTTGAACGTAGACATCGACACTTGCTCAACATTGCTCGTGCCTTAATTATTCAGCCCAAAGCCCCTTCAACTCTATGGCCATACTCCATTCTTACTGCCACTTACATCATAAATAGGCTTCCCAACTCAGTGTTACATTGGAAAACACCTTTTGAACTGTTGTATGGGACATCGCCTGATTATTCCTCTTTACGACCTTTTGGTTTTCTTGCATTTGCTACCAAGAGCTTACATGTGCATTTTCATAGGATACCCCCCTGGCCAAAAAGCTTACAGACTGTTTGATTTGGACTCCCACTATGTTCTTATCTCCAGGGATGTTCTCTTTCTTGAACACATCTATCATTGTGTTCACAAACCTAGTACCTCTCCAACACCTTTACCCATGCTCACTCTTGTCGATCATACCTCTGATTCTCCTAGTTCTTCTCTCACTGATCAAACTCCAGCCATCCAGCCCCTTAGGAGAAGCTCTCGTATCACTTCTAAACTAGCCTCGCACAAGGACTTTGTGGTCTATTCTGCTTCAGAGGATTTACCAGCAGCAACCCCCTCTACCAAATGCTCTCCTACAGGTTCTTCTTATCCTCTTAATACCTTTCCACACCACATATCCCTTTTTTTTAGCCCTACCTATCTGTGTTTTTTGGCCAATGTGGATAATATACAGGAACCTACATCCTTTTCTCAAGCTAGTAAAGATGTGCGATGGGTGGAGGCTATGAACAAGGAGCTTGCAGCCTTAGAAAATAATAACACTTGGGTTTTAACTTCTTTACCTGCTGGGAAACGGGCGATATGGAGTAAGTGGGTATACAAAGTTAAGACTCATCCGGATGGCAGTATTGAACGGTTTAAGGCCCATTTGGTGGCAAAGGGCTATGACCAGGTTCAGGGTATTGATTATAATGACAACTTCTCTCCCGTAGCCAAGCTTGTTATGGTTCGGATCCTTATTTCTCTGGCCTCTCTTTAGGGCTGGGAGTTGCACCAGCTGGATATTAACAATGCCTTTCTCCATGGTACTTGGTTGAATAGGTATACATGTACCCTCCTGAGGGATATTCACAGGCTGCTGATGGGTAGGTTTACCTTTTAAAGAAGAGCTTATATGGTTTGAAACAGGCTTCGAGAGAATGGAACTCGGAATTTTGTGCTAGGTTGCTAGATTTTGGGTTCATCCAGTCCCCTCATGATCATTGCCTTTTTGTTAAGCACACTGACGCTTCTTTCTTGGCCTTGCTTGTTTATGTCGATGATGTCCTCCTTACTGGTTCTAGTGGTGCTGATATTTTGTCTCTAAAATCCTTTTTGGATGACTTATTCACCATCAAAGATTTGGGGTTCGCAAAATATTTTTTGGGTGTGGAGATTGCTCGAAGTACTGATGGCATTTACCTCAACCAACGTAAATACATTCTTGATATTCTCAAGGACACATGTCTCACTCACTGCAAACCAGCTATTACACCTTTGCCTCCAGGTCTCAAACTTAACTCTGAAGTTGGTGATCCTTTTCTTGATGCTCCCAAGTACAGAAGGTTGGTTGGTCGCTTACTATATTTGAATTTCACCTGTCCTGATATTACCTTTGTTGTCCAGCAACTTAGTCTGTATGTTAATAGTCCCTGTACCCCTCATTGGGACGCTGCATTTCATATTCATCGGTACCTTAAAGGTTGCCCTTCTACCGGGCTTTTTTATTCTGCACGTTCTCCTCTTTCCATCACCGCATATAGTGATGCGGATTGGGGAAGCTATCTAGATACTCATCGCTCACTCACTGGTTATTGCATCTTTCTTTGTGATGCTCTTATTTCATGGAAAACCAAGAAGTAGGCCACCATTTCTCGTTCATCCGCTGAGGCGGAGTATCGAGCCCTTAGTGCTGTTGTTTGTGAACTCCAATGGGTCTCTTATATTGTTCGTGACTTGCAGCTGTCTTGTCCATCCTCCCTTCCAGCTTTGGTGTGACAACCAAGCTGCTATACACATCACCAAGAATCCCATGTTTCATGAGCGTACCAAGCATCTCGACATTGATTGTCACTTGGTCCGCAACAAGTTCAAAGAAGGCTTCATTACCCTACATCATGTTTCTTCCCATGATCAGCTGGCCGATCTCTTTACCAAAGCCCTGGGTTCCTCTGCTTTCAGCACTTTTGTCTCCAAGTTGGACCTTCGTGATTTCCTTCGATGCCCAACTTGAGGGGGGTGTAAAGATATCGTGTTTTACCATTTAGCACTTTTCCCTATTCTGATTTTTGTTCTAGATGTACACGTGAAGACAGATGATAGGCTGAGTTTGTTAGTCTTTTTTTTGTTTTCTTCTCCACGCAAATAGCTATATATACTGAGGGTGTGTAATGTGTGTGAGTTAAGCTGAATGAATGAGAAATTCTCTCCAGTATTAATGTTACATTGAAATGCTCTGTATGAGGATTTACATATTTTTACAAGCTCTTCAAATCATCTTATGAGATGTTGAGAGCTTATAAGATGTTTAATTATTTTTTGTTAATTGTTTTAGAGAAAGATCTTATAAGCTATCAAAATAAGATGTCAGAAGCTTATAACTTTGACTATTTTAAAAACCTCCTTTAATTTTGACTATTTTAATTACAAAATTAACATTGTTAACATCTCAAAAGTTATACCATCTTATTTTATCCAAACACTTCAACAACGTATTTTTAAAATATTATCTAACATCTTATAAGCTCTAAAAATAACTTATAAGATGTAGGAGATTATAAGATCTTTTATATAAGCTTAGCCATGCATGGGGGATCGAACGGTACTCCACACCATCCTTGGTGCTCTTTGAGATAGACCAAAGCTAGTTAAAATCGAATTGGTCTATTAAGGTGCTCAATAAGGAGCTCACTTGATAACTCCTTATTCATTCCAATTTCGGGTCGGACATGATTAACACGAGAAGAAAATAGGTCATATCAGGTTGACTCATGTGTCAAGCCGATTGACCAATGTAAACCATATAGTTGTATAGTGGAAATGTTATTTTCATATTTTGTGATACTTTAGTTGGTTATGTGATGTTGGGCAAATTATTTAATGTATTTTTATTTTGACAAATTATTGAATGAATATTTTATTAATTTCTCGTATTTTATTTGTAATTTATGTTATTTTTTTTAATATTTTCGTATCAAGCATGTTTTTCACACTAATTGCATACATTTTAAATTATATAGGTATCTCGTATCATGTCGGTAACCACGTAATTAAACGTGTTGTGTTCGGCTTATGTGTCTTGACACGAGTGGTTAAATGTGTCGTGTTTAGATTCATATAAAATGTGTAATACCCATGTCGTAATCGACCCCAAATATGAAACGCGACCAGATTGTTTCCCCTAACGTCCTCTCTCTTTTATAAGCCTCCATGAAAATGCTTTTTACCTACAAAATATGAAAAGAAATATCTATAAGTAAAACGTTAGGGTCAAGTTCAAGAATGGCCTATTTTGATGTTTCAGTTACAACTATAGCCTTCCATATTAAAAGAGTTCAAATATTCACTGAAGTTCCCATTATACCCTTTATAACAAATAAGGAAACATGATTAAATTCGTTCCAGATATCACAGAATATGAACACTTTCAGTTTCTATTACCTGTTTCATTCGTGGCATTGTTACACCTACTTAGATCCAGTCTCCATTCGGAGGTTTTAAATAGATCATGTAAGGTTTCCAGCCTATAAACTCAACAGGTCATAGAATTAAAAGATGTTCGATTCTATGTTATCAGTTCCAAACTAAGGTTTAGAGGTGAAAATGGAAATAGTCCATTACGACCATATCAGGCCCAACATGCTTTCGTAAAATTAATAAATCCCTTAAAATTCATACCTTCTTTGACCGAAACAGCACCAGGTAAGATGGCTCGCAACACCACCAGTCGGAAAATTACTGCCCCTAGATCGTTTGACAAACAGCTCCTCACTGTTCAAAGTCACCCTCAGGGAAGATGATCTGCAAGTTATCAGACTCCTTCAGCAACTGCGCAGCACAGCCTTGGTTCGTTTCCTACTCCAGGCGTATAAGTAATTCTTCAAAAGGATAGATCAATGGTACACTATGAACGCATGTTGAACAAAAGCCTTTATTTTATTAAGAACTTAAAGAAAAATTTATTACATCAGTAATCTCCTTTTGTGAGGAAAACCTTGTTTAGACTCTTATAAAGGCTATCACACTCTTGTACATAAAATAAAAAAACTAAAATCTAAAACTGAAAACACTCTAGAAATCTGAACCCACAACTATGTTTACAAAGAGAATTTTTATTGTAGAAGACTAAAGGAAATGTTCGATGCCTTTAGCCTCCTTCAAACTCTGGTTTATATAGAGGTATGTGATCCCTCTATTTCTTGGATTCTTCCATCTACTTGCTGAAAGTAGTGGATGCTTTCCTATCTTCACATGGCTTGGGACCTACCTTGTCTGGTATCCAAGGCAATCTGATAAGACTCCAAAGCCTGATGACTTTTCTTCTTCCGTCTTTTAGCTAGATGAAATCTTATGACGTCATTGCTTACGTCATTAACTTGAATTATCAGCATCTTGATGAGTTGGATGCAAATTCCTAGATCTAACCCACATTTTGTCTCTTTGTGTAGTGGGTTATCCCTGAGTCACATGTCTCCTTTAACTTTGTCGGGGAATCTACTTTTTTGGTGGTCCCGATACTTTAGATACTTCTGTGACTTGTCTTCTCCGTCGTTGGGTCTTCTCCGATCGACTTTTGGCCGGAATCCTTTGCCAAACTCCAGTTCTTTCTGGTTTTGACATTCGGGACATACCCGAAGTTCCCAATGGCCAATATGAGCCATATTACAATATTTCCGGTGGGTTTCTTTACTACCCGGCAGCTTGTTATCCCACAAAAGATTTCTTTTCTTTTCGAATAATTCTTCTGCAAATCTTGTGGTTTTTCCTGTCATGGTATTCAACATGAATGATCCGTTCACTGAATTCTGGTAGAACTTGAACGGAAACTTGACTTTGTCTATCTCCGTGAGACAGACCCACAATCCCCATGCCCTTCTTGTAATAATCTGATCTTCAATGAAGGTCATGGCCAATTGTACTTCTTCTGAACTTGCCTCCTTGATATTTACAAGGCTCTTTCATCCGTCGGTCGTCAAGCTTTGATGTAATGGAAGGCTTCATGTCCACCCTTTACGATGGGCTCTGTTGTTGCACTTATGAAACACAACTCCAATGTATCCCCTCGTTTTAGGCTGTCATTATTGGACCAACACTCGTACACTACTTCCTGGATCCATTTCGGCAATTGCTTGATCTCAGGGAAGGCTGGTGAAGTAGTATAGGCCGAGGCTAAAGCCCCAAACTCATACCACCTCTTCACTTCTTGAGGGCTTTGGTAACATCCAAACCCTTGGATATTTTCCAGAAAAATCGATCTTTGTTTTTTCTGGAGATATCCCTTGCCTGGTAATTAGTTTCTCCCAATTCGCCTGGTATTCCTGCCAAGAAGAAGAAACTTTAATCTCGTTAATATCAACCTTAGAGTTGCCCATCATAGGCCTAAGATTGATCTCTCCGCCCTTTACCCCGGACGTCTTTGGGTTGATGTGATAACTCGGGATTTGGCTCCGAGTATCGCTTTTCCTTGGGCCAACATTTCTACCACTTAGACTTGTGCTAGAGTACTTGAATCCTCTGCATTGGTTGGGAAGCCTGCGCTCTAAACGCTTCGTTTGCTTATTAGCGGCCCGGAGGAGTGGCCCTTGCAATGCCGTCCTCAATTGAGAGTGAGACAGACACATGCTCGTATACGATCGGTCACTTTGTCCCGATCATTCCTTTGTAATTTCTCGGCTAAATCGGCATTGATGACCAGGGTATCAAATTCTCGAGTAGCATTTCCAAATTAGTCTCCAAGATGTCTTGAGGTCGTGAGGATGGAATCGACTTCAATTCCCCCATCTCTTGTTAGAAAATCTGCAATAACATTTTCATGAGATTTTATAATGACAATATCATAATCATAATATTGACATTCAAACTTGCTATCTAAGTATCCTAGCTTTTTCTGGTTTTGATTCAATTTTGTTTTTCGTAAAAAAGCTTTTTGACACTTGAATTATCAATTTTTAAGATAAACTTTTTGACTAGTAGAAATAATGGCCATTTTTTGAAAGCCTTTCTGACTGCAAAGAATTCTTTCTCGTTGATATGCCACCGTGTTGCTTCACTGTCTGTAAACAGACCGCTACAATATCAGCATGGCACTTCTCCATTTGGTGTAGATTTTGTAAGAACTGCTGCCCACCAATAATCACTGGCATCTGTGTAAAGAACCAGTTCATATTCATCCCGTGGAATTGCAAGTTTCGGAAGCTTTTTGCAAACTTCTTTAAGCTGCTTAATTCCTTCTTGATGTTCATCTTCCCATTTGAATAATGCATCTTTCTTGAGAAATGGGCTAAACACCTTCTTGTAATGAGCCAGATTGTTTATGAACATTCCAGCAAAATTAACAACTCCAAGAAAACTCTAAAGCTGCTTCTTGTCTTTCAACGTATCTGGAAATCCCTGTATCTTTTCTACAATATGACTTTGTAGGATAATTCCAGATTCATTGATTTCAATTCTAAGGAATTCAATCTGTCTTGTTGCAATCACTGCTGTAGGTCCCAAGGGGTGTGAGTGTAAGGTTTAGAAGGGGGGGTTGAATAAACCTTACCAAATTTTCGATTTAGTCCTTTTAAAAGTTCAGAGTTGATACTACACAGTTGTGTCCTTGGTGGACAGCCAATTTAGTTAATCAGTAGAGTTAGTCACTCAACACTGGACTCACGAGCTGTTCATAGAATAACTCAGCTGTTAAGACTGCATTAGCTCAACTATGGTTTGTTTTCAGCGGAAGACTTAACACGCTTAAGTTTGGTTTAGTATTGATTTAATGCTTGATTTAGTACTTAGAGATTATCAGTTGGATAGCAAATATGTCAGCATAATTAAACAAATAAGATGCACGAATTAAAGTGCTTTGAAATATAAATGACACGATAAATTTTATAGAGTTTGAAGATGGGGTAATTCTTCTACTCCTCTCTTCTCCAACTCCTGGAGGAATCTACTAAGTATTGATCAAGATACGAGTGGTAATGACCCGGATACAAGTCTTGATCACACACAGTGACTTGATCCTTCGACTCGATGCCGAGATGCATTGGTCACGCAGCCTAGCTTCTCGTATGACTCGACTTCTTCACAGGGCAATTTGCCTTGCTACTACAGCCCACTTGCTCAAGCTCTTTGGATTTGATCACGAAGCCCTCCAAAAGCTCAAGACTGGTTTGACCTTGAACCTTTCTACAATCCTCCGTGGAATGTAGACCCCTTTTCTTCAAATGTTTCCTCTTCAACTGGTTGAAGCTATCTTTCCTTCACAGGTGAGTGTTGGATTGATTTTCTTCGTAGTGTAGGCTTGAGGATTAATCTTGAATGATTTGAGAATATTTTAGGTTACAGTTCAAATGTTTTCTTGAAATGTTCGTGGTTCAGGTAACCTTGGTAACCTTCTCTCAGAGTCATTCCTCAGCCTTTTATAGTGATCTTTCAAAAATTTGCCCGTTGAAGAGATAAGCTTATTTTTGAAAGTCACTTGTGGTCGTTGGCTTGTCTTGTTGCAGTCCTTGGAATTGCCACTTCCTCGTATGAATTATTCTTGACTTTTAGAGTTCGACACGGTGTAGTGCTTCCCATTGGTTTATTCCTCTTGCACGCTTCTGGGACTGGGCACTTCGAGAAAGGTAGCATGGAGATATTACTTGTTTAAGTAATTCTCTTGATTTTTGTGCAACGGATCTCTTTCGGTTATCTCGACTTGACTGCATTTTCTTGCTTTCCCCAGATGACTTAGAGTCGACTTCCAATCATGGATGACTCTCCTGTCACTTTCGACTTGAGACTTGGTTATATTTAGTGACTTGATCGATACTCCACTCACCGCATCTTAGCCGTTTCCTTCAAAGTCCCCTGTCTTCTCTTCTTTGCCATACTCAGTTGTCTTGCAGCGGAGTCTTCCTTCTGGTCTTCAGTTGTCTTCTTGCATGTTTGAGCATAGCTGACTTAACTCAGTTTGACCAGCCCTATTTATTACAATGCAGTTTACAACAAAAATGGGGTGTCGACTTCCTATTCTAAGTTTTACATGGCATTCATCAAAATGTAAAGAATAAATTTCCCAACAATTTCCCTCTTTTTGATGATGCCAAAACTTAAAACATTCAAAATGTAAATAGCAAAGATACATACAGATAGTGCATTCACATAGAATGTATGCGTAGAATCAATCCTTTTATTGCTCATAACATTCTTGTTCTTTTACACAACTGTTTACAAGGTGTATCAGAGCACACATTTATCTACACAAAACTAGAGAATTTACAAGTGTATATGACAGAAGACTTACATAAAGTGTATTTACATGGTAAAATACATGAAGGGGTGGACAAAGAACACTTCATCTCCTTCACGCCTCCTTCTTTCATCTTCTTCTTGATTCTGTCATCTTCCTCGGTCTTCTTCTCTTTTTCCCATCTTCACCGCCTTCTTCTTCTTTTCATATGCCTTCCTGGCGACTTCATCTCTTCTTAATCTCTCTTGTCTCTCCTCCCATAGCTGAGTTTGTCTTTTATTTTCTTCTTCTATTCTTTTTCGCATACTCAAGATTGCTTTTAGCCACTTGTAGATTGGCTACTTGGTCAAGACCACCAAAGAGATCCCTCCTTTCTTGCCTGGATCTATGTACTCAATGTTTTTGGGCGGCCTAGTGCAAACCTCTTCCTCCACCATTGCTTCTTCCTCTTCCTCCGGGCGTGTATTGTCTCTTGGGGTCTTCTTTTTTTGAGTGAGTGACCAGAGAGTGATCGCGGCTGCCGCTGTCGCCTTCTTCTTCACATAACGTGAGACCCTTTTCCCAAGATACAAGTCCCAAGCTTGAGCCATAGACATGTTTGCGAAGTATCCTTCGGATGCGGCGTTTTAAATTCATCAATCGATCGTGGCTCGGTCCCGACATCCGAGATGGCATACGTGTCTCTCGTCTCTTTGGAATGCCTCCATGTTGTTTCAAGATGTCTATAACTCGGGCATTCAACCTTCCTTCCACTTCTTCCATCCATGCTTCAACTGTTTTTCTCTTTTCACCATAGATGCGAGTGTTGGAGTGGCAGAGTCACTTTGGGAGTTTGTCTTGATAATAGCAGTGTGACAAGACCTTGTTGGGGGTTTGTGCAATTATCAAGGTCACATCTTTCGATCCTTACCCCTCAAATGACTTTCCCTTCTTTTTGTTTTAACACTTCCTCAAATTGTCCTTCCTTCACAAATGCTTCCTTCCTTCTCAACATTAGATCTCTTTAGCGCTTTAAGGTATTCCTCTTCCCCCTTTTTGGCATCATCAAAGGAGAGAGGAACCCCTAGAAACATATCTTGGCAAGCGGAAGTCGAGCTCGCGATAGCCGAGTTCGCGCTCGAGTCCGCTGCGGAGTATGCGGCGCCAAATTCGAGCGTGTAGCGTTGGACTCTCTTGAAATTAGCTTCATCTCGGCCATGAAAAGGCTGAATTTTCTATCCATGTTTTCTTCCATACGCTGGAGATCACTCTTATTTTGCTCACGCAGCACTTTATCTCGGCGATGTGTGAGCTTCATGCATGTGCTCAAAGGAATCATCATGGCCAACGGGGATTTGTTCAAAGATGAGAGGGCGCGTGAAGTTCCTTGTGGAGTCGAACCTGCTGCGGCTTGGGAGCCTACGTAGTGGACTGCATTGCGGTGGGGTTTGTTGTGAAGTTGACCCGACTTTGCCGAGCCTCGGCTATCTCAACGGCCGTCGGTCTCAAATTTGGTTTCTCCAATTGAGTGAACTGGTCCTCTGCGCTTATCGAGCGTCATCGGACGATGATGAGACTTCCATTGGTGGCTCATCATCAAAGTTAAAAGTTTGACGAGTAGTCTTGAGGTCGAGACTTGCTCGTGGTTGGAACATCCTCACCGAGTCTTTTGGATCGATCCAGGGGGATGACTCGACTTCATCGTCTTCTTCCGATCCCCGAAAGGTTACATCGGGATTATCCTGGGAGTCGTGAAGTGCGATCTCCTTTTCGGATGGATCAATGATATCGGGAGGGATGTTCTCTACTTCTTGGCTTCTTTACCCCGAAGTCTCAACCTCCCGTTGGCCTTCATTACCTCATGCATCTCAATCGCAATGAGGCACTTGACCTCCCTTTCGACAATGTCACTGTCTTAGGGTCTTCTATGGTGGCATCCATTGGAGTCTCAACCCCATGGATTGCACTTTCATCGCCCCAGTGTTAACTCACGGGGTTGTTCCTTCATGTGCCTCGATTGCATCGGCGGCGTTAGCCATTAGCCTTCGTAGAGCGGTTGGCACCTCGGACAGGCAATCTCAATCGAGCTTCGTTGATGACAACTTGTTGTGTGCACAATGTTTGTTCCTTCTCCACTTCGCCTCCTAGATTCGTTGTGGAGTCATCTGCAAACATCCTCCGTCCTTCGTAGTGGAGGGAGTTTCGCCCTCGGTGCACCACCGAGTGACTTGGAATGGGGTCACTCGTCTCCGGACTCCCCGGCTATTTCTACTGAGTGTTCACCCGTTGGGGTAGGTGGTAAGACACCTTCATTAGGGGTTGGCTCGATCGGGGTCCCCACTAACCAAGTTTCATCGCCAATTCCCTTAATCCCTTCTTCCGAGTGAGTGGGAAGTGGTGGCAAGAACAATCGTGGCAATATCTTGCACCCTCCCATTGGATCGATTTCAGTGTGTTTTGGAGGACTCTCCTGGTCCCTCCATCATTCTCTTCTCATGAAGAATTGCGGATTCATGCATTGCTTGCGCATTTGAAACTTTTTTGTGGCGGCGGCGGATCCGATCCTCATCGATGTCGATAAGACGTCAAGGAGATGATGTGTGTGTTACGTGGTGCGGTGATAGGCGGATCTTTGGCCTTCTCACGTGCTTCAACTTCCTCTCGCATGTCTCTCCTTCTCTTTGTCTTTGAAGATCCGCAAGATATCTGTGCGCTTTTCTTCATCCAATGCTTGGACCACGGTGGTCACTCCAAGAAAGTTCATCGAGTTCCTCTTCTTCGATAAACTCAGCCGTTGGAATTGTTCCCTGGATCAACTCAATTTCCACTTCCTCCACTCTCGCAGACGATTTTGGGTCCGGATAAAGTGGGGATAGGATCATCACATCATCATCTCTTTCGACTTTCTTGTGTCCCGGTGTGCGAACAACAAATTTGTGTCTTGATTTGCCTCTGCTGACGCCTTGGCAGAGGACTTAGCATTGTTTCATCAATAATCTCTGGGGACTCTACTTCTTCAGTTTCGGTATTTGTTCCAAATGAGTGGTGACTCGGCCCGGTTTCTCAAGCTTGGAGCGCTTGATGATTCTTCGTCGTCTCTTAGTTCGTACTGAGGGACCTCTGCGTTCGTGAGAGAGTTTCTTCTCGAGTCTTGGCGGCGGGGCGTGTTGGTGTTTTCTTACGAGGAGAAGGCCGTCTTGGCTTTTCGTTCTCCTCTTTTTGACGACCGGAGAAAGGTATTTGCGGTTCCTTCTCGGCAGCTAGCTTCTTTGGGCGAGACACGGCTGCAGGGGCGGGCGATTCGCTGCGAGGCGGGAGCGAGTTTGTTTTTCTTTCTGCAGAGCAGCAGCATCTTCTTTAGCAAACAGCAGGCAGCTATCTTCTTTGGTGGAGAGGAAAACAGATCTTGGGTCACCGATTCCCCTCACTTGTATCGACTCTTTTGGCGTAGGATCTCTTACGTGCATCGTAGAGGTTTGATCTCGAACATCCTCTTGTTTACATGGAACGCCTTTCCATGTCGAAGAGGGACTCCTTTCACTTCCATCACCGCCAATCACCAGGCCATATCCTGGATCCTCCAAATACACCATTCTCCTTGAAGGATTTGTTCCTACATTCTCGCAGTCTCATCTGCAACAAACTCAGCCCGTTTATTTTCCTTTCTTCAATGATCGCAATGACCATTACGATCAACTTTGCTTTTGATAGTTGGTCAAAGCCCAAATTTGATGTCTATGCATTTGGCAACTATGTCCAACAACTTGTGGTAGTCCTCCTTCAAAGGCACCGCTTGTTTGTTGTGTAGACTATTTTATCAAAGATAGTGGATTTGGCTACTTCCTCCAGGCGAAAGAAAGTGTCTACATCACTCCGTTGATTTCGATGCTCCTTCCATCGGTTGTGAGCGGTGTTCACCAAATCCTTGGCGGTGATGATGAACTTCTTTCCGTGAATAGATGATTTTATCCCTTCATCGTGAATCTCAGCGTTCACGTAGAACTGTGCGACCTTCTCCACATAGGTCATTGAGAACTCCATCGTTAGAAATGGTTTTAGCCCAGATTTTTCGAGCTTTTCAGCGATTTTCTTTATGAGGGCGTCATCGGACCCCTGTTTGACCATGCCCTCGAAATCCACAGTCGACCCTGTGTGGATTTGCTTTCCTAGCTTGACAAAATCAAAGGGTGATGCCATTTTTCAGGATTTCACCGAAAAGAAACTTAGAAATTGATTTGAATATTGATAGGGTTTTGAGAGAGTTTTGCCTTGCTTCTGAGATAGAAATGAAACGTTTTGGTAATATGTGAGAGAAAACAGACGAAAATGGTTTAAGTATGGTTTCTGAAAGAACGTGCGGGTGGTTTTTGAAATATGATCAAAATCAATGACTTAGATTTTGCATGCCGATTTAGCATTTAATGTCTCGTATTTAATGCGGCAGCATTTATATCCAATCATAAGCTTGGTATGCGACTTTTTGTTGTGCACGCGTCATCATTATCTTTGACGTCATTCTTAAAAACATTCCCGCTTAGTAAAAATGATCTGCGTTTTTGTCACTTTGCTCATAAATGACTCAGTGACTCACTTGTAGGTCCCAAGGGGTGTGAGTGTAAGGTTTAGAAGGGGGTTGAATAAACCTTACCAAATTTTCGATTTAGTCCTTTTAAAAGTTCGAGTTGATACTACACAGTTGTGTCCTTGGTGGACAAAAACCAATTTAGTTAATCAAGAGAGTTAGTCACTCAAATGGACTCGATCGAGTGTTGATAGAATAACTCGGTTGTTAAGATCAATTAGCTCAATCCGTAGTTTGTTTTTCAAGGAAGACTTAACACCCTTAAGTTTGGTTTAGTATTGATTTAATGCTTGATTTAGTACTTAGAGATTATCGGTTGGATAGCAAATATGTCAAAGATAATTAAACAAATAAGATGCAAGAATTAAAGTCTTTGAAATATAAATGACACGATAAATTTTATAGAGTTTCAAGATGGGGTAATTCTTCTACTCCTCTCTTCTCCAACTCCCGAGGAATCCACTAAGTATTGATCGGATACGAGTGGTAACAAATGATCCAGGATACAAATCTTGATCACACACGGTGACTTGATCCTTCGGGACTCGATGCGAGATGCCTTGGTCACGCAGTGGCTTCTCGTGCGACTCAACTTCTTCACGCAGGCATTTGCGCTTTGCTACTACAACCCACTTGCTCAAGCTCTTTGGATTTGATCACGAAGCCCTCCAAAAGCTCAAGACGGTTCGACCTTGAACCTTTGTACAATCCTCCGTGGAATGTAGACCCCTTTTCTTCAAAGGTTTCCTCTTCAACTTGTGATTGAAGCTATCTTTCCTTCACAGTGAGTGTTGAATTGATTTTCTTCGTAGTGTAGGCTTGAGGATTAAACTTGAATGATTTGAGAATATTTTAGGTTCTGATTCAACTGTTTTCTTGAAATGTTCGTGGTTCGAATAACCTTGGTAACCTTCTCTCGCAGTCATTCCTCGGCTTTTATAGTGATCTTTCAAAAATTTGCCCGTTGAAGAGATAAGCTTATTTTTGAAAGTCACTTGTGGTCGTTGGCTTGTCTTGTTCTTTGTCCTTGGAATTGCCACTTCCTCGTATGAATTATTCTTGACTTTTCGAGTTCGACACGGTGTAGTGCTTCCCATTGGTTTATTCCTCTTGCACGCTTCGGGGTGAGCACTTCGAGAAAGGTAGCATGGAGATATTACTTGTTTAAGTAATTCTCTTGATTTACGTGCAACGGATCTCTTTCATTATCTCGACTTGACGCATTTTCTTGCTTTCCCCATGACTTAGAGTCGCTTCCAATCATTGGATGACTCTCCGTCACTTTCGACTTGAGACTTGGCTATATTTAGGCGACTTGACCGATACTCCACTCACCGCATCTTAGTTGTTCCTTGATCCGAGTCCATGTCTTCTCTTCTTTGCCATACTCAAATGTCTTGCAATGAGTCTTCCTTCTCGTCTTGATTGTCTTCTTGCATGTTTGAGCATAGTGACTTAACTCGGCTTGACCCCCTATTTATTACAATGCGCTTTACAACAAAAATGGGGTGCCAACTTCCTATTCTAAGTTTTACATGGCATTCATCAAAATCTAAACAATAAATTTCCCAACAACTGCCTTCTTCTCCGAAAGCACTAATCCTTTCTTGTGACAAACATCTGAAAATATTTCCAAATGTTTGAGATGCTCCTTCATGTTCTTTGATGCTATCAGAATGTCATCGATATACCCGAACATGAAACTGAAATAATCTTTGAAGAGATTATTCATCTTCCTTTGATATATCTGGGGTGCGTTAGCCAATCCCATAGGCATCACGTTCCAAATATAATGTCCTTGTGGTGTGGAGAAAGTTGTGAACTTCTTGCTTTCTTCATCCATCTTAATCTGGTAAAATCCAGATTTGCAATCAAACTTTGAGAATATCTTGGCACCTTCGATCCAGTTAACCAGATGTTCTCTACTTGGGATATAGTATCCGTCGAACTCCAAAATGTTACTAATCCCCTTGCAATTAATAACAAGTCTTGGCTTTCCTCTTTTGATTTCTCCATGGTTTCTGACTAAGAACCCTGGACTCATGTATGGAGAAACTCCTGGTGAAATCAACTTAAGGTCAAGATGTTCCTTAAGTATCTTCTGCATATCCTCACGATCTTCCTGGTTCATAAGGATTGGTTTGAATCTCACGAACTCGTACTCCTTTCCTGGCTTAACCTTTAAGGATGCTTTGATCTCGTTCTTGTCCCACCATACCGAAGGATCTTCATTATAATTCCTTTGGATCTTCTTCTTTATATCCTCAAGTGATATTTGTTTCTCTAGGGTCACGTCACTCTGTGGATTCTCTATTAGACTCATTCATAATTCTGCAATGGCTTCTGGAGTAACTCGTTCTTCTCCTTGTACTCTGAATGAATACAAGTTATTATCCCATATCTTCTTATCCTTTCGGCTTTCGAATTGTCTGTAGGATAATAATGCTTCAACAAATTTCCTTTGATCCACCATTTTTGGATTGCGAAGTTTGGTTTCATCACCACGCTTGATGCAAAAATTAATAGGCTTTTTTCTGTAAAATACTTCCCGCAATGTTTGGACAATGATCTTATGATCACATAATGTTGTGAAAATAAGTCTTCTTGTCTCGTTTTCATGTGTAAATCTCTTGAATGTTTGTAGGAAATTGTTTCCTAGCAATACATCTGCTCCTGTATCATGGAAATAGATTGGTGGCGTCTTCACTTTGTACCATGGGGTACCGCCTGCACCTCTGGTCAAGATTTCTGCTTGTTTAATTCCTCTGTTAAGAATTAGAATTCTTTTAGAGAAATATCTTCCTGCAATAGCTGGTAAATCTTCTCCAATTTCTTTAGGAAAAACATCCGAATTTACAGTACATATTCCGGTGCCTGAATCAATATAGGTGACGAAATACTCAGCCTTGTACTCAACATATAACATTCTGATAGAAATGTATATGGAGAATGGACTAGTGGACATCTGATTATGTATCTTTTATCTGCCACTGTGAACTCCATTACATCAAGTAATCTTTCCCAAGGTTTATGATCCTCAAGAAATTCAATTCCCAGTATTAATTGTTCTGGGATTTTTCCTGCAACTCCTAAGATAGTCAGCTCAATTTCTCCTATCTTCAGTCTTCCTTGATATCTTCCAACTATTGGTTGTTGAAGATAATATAGAACATCACAAGGAAAAATATTATCCTTTTGAGTGATGTCAAATATTACTTAAACTTCTCGCCATCCTTCTGGACATTTCAGCTCTCCTGCTGTTTTGAAAACATATGGGATACGTTGAACTGTACTTGGTCTCCTATCTTCCCAACGGCCCCTACTCGTCATTCTATCCTGTTGGAAAGACATCCTCCTTGGCTCAACTCTGAGACTTCGACTTTTGTTGAAGACAGGTTGATCTTGTATTTTCATATCGATCTCCTTGATAGTTGCAAACTCAATAATCTCTGGTAAAACCACCCTGGCAAAGTCCTCAAAGATTCTTGGGACTTTAATAAATCCCTTTCTAAAGAATACCTCTGAATGATGTGTAATCGAGAGAGCATAGGATATCTTGTATGTGATCGAGTAGGGTATGTTCCCTTCTTTCATCAAATCATCTCTTTTGAAATCTTGATGAAGGGTTAGGACTCTATTGAAATCTCGATCTCCCAGATTGTATGCAATTCTAGGATAGACATTAAATGCCAATTTCCTAGCATACAAATTTCCGGTAACCGCTCCAAGGCATGAATCCTTGAGGTTTGAGATTCGCTTGTCAAAGATAGCCAGATTGAGTGGCGAATCTATCCCTTCTTTGAATGTTGCTTTAATAATGACTCTTATGGCTCCGATATGAATCCATGAGAGTGTATTTGCAACTTCTCTTTTAACTCTGCTTTTGATCTCCTGGATTTCTCTAATAGGGACCAACTGCATCTCGATCAGGTTCCCAGTAAACTCCATCGAAATGGCAAATTCTCCGGTTGTTACCTTGTGGATTATTTGGTGTTTTCTATTATGAAACCCAATCTTATCCAAAGCCTTTTCCATCGCTCCGATTGTAAATCCGTCATAGATTTGAAGCTTTGGATCTTCCTTCATAATTCTCATAAGAGTCTTATGAGACATCGTAGTGTGAGAGAGGAATCCTGACATATCCTCCCTAACCGTCTGTTGAAGAATTTCTTCTTCACTCACGATTCTCGAATCGATTCACTTCCATCGTCAGAATAGATCTCTTCTTCATAGATGCTTTCATCTGAGGGAATATCCTAAAACTGATACACCTATATTAAATCCTGATAATAGACAGCTTCTTCGATTTCTAGGATAGCTTCGAACTGTCTAACTCCTCGTTTTTTATTGTCTGGGCAATCCATTGAGATATGCCCTCTTGCTCCACATGTCCAGCAATTACAATCTTTGAAACTTTCATTAGCTTTGGTATGAGCTCGCCTGAAAGTTCTTCTCCCTAGGGTTCTACTGGTACTTGCTTGATTAGAACCTGTTGATGAGGCTCTACTCCTACTTGGTGCTGGTCTTTGCCCTGATTTGTAACTTGAGCCTTTTGTTTTGACCAGAACCTTCTAGGTCTCCATGAAGACCTGCTTCTTTTGTTGCTGCTTCCTCGGCGGTATGGATGGCTTCTATCCTTCTTCTGCTTGTGCCGCCTTGGTTGACCTTCCATAACTGTTGGGATATCATCGTCTACACAACATAGAGGAACTTTGTTAATTCCTCGTAATCTCTTGTAATTCCTAATGATGGTGATTGTTGGTAGCACCATTCGTATAACTTGCCTTTAAGAAAGACATTCTTCTGGCCACAATATATAATTCTGCTCCATCCTTGTATTCCCTGATAAGCATTTCTCTCCAGGGACTTAGAAGTTTTGCAAAGAATAGTTGTGAAGCTTCTCTGTCACCAATCTTGGACTTCCACCTGTACTCGGTGAACAACTTGATATATTCGTCAATATGACAAATAACATGTATTCAAGGCTATAGAGGGCTTATTTATATCTTTTTCTTTTTTCATCCTCTAATCCCTCAAAATAACCTGTGTCGATAAATTGGATTTTGAATAATTTTGCCATATCATCGACAATTCCTTTTAGTGATTCTCCTTATGTAACCGTGCTTTTCGTACTTGCATCGGTCATATCCCAGGCAATCTTTATAAATCCCTCAAGACTCATTTCAAGAAGTAAGATGAATGAATCTTTCGTAAGAACGAAGGTTCCTACTGCAATTCTCATAGCTGATGCACATTCATCAATGAGAACTTATCAATTTTTAAAATCTGGTATATCCAGATTTAACATCAACCCATATGGATGTATTGGGTCGAGATGCGATCTTCCATAAGGCGTCTGATAAACATTTGGCCTTCTAGAAGGTTGTCGAGTTCCTGCAAGAGGTTGTCGGCCTCCTGTTCCCGAAAGTGGTTCATCCCATGTGGTGAAATCTCCAACGTGATGCATCATCTCATCCTGGGTTCCATGATTTGAGCCCGCGCTTTCTTCTACGTTGGGATAAATTAGTGGTGGTGGAGGTGGAATTGGTCTACCTGCTGGATCATAGGTAACCAAAGTCGATCCATCTCCCGCGTTCATCTTCAAATCTACAATCCTTAATCCTGCGAAGGATTCTGCAAGGTCATGAAGATCTTTAAGATTCATCTTTTCCATATCCATCACCTCTGTTTTGTGATGGACTTCCCTTTGATGATAGCGATGAGATTCTCATCATCTGTCATTTCCTGTACTACTTCGGTTGGTTTCTCCTTTTGATGTAAATAGGGTATCGTTCCGAAATTAATACGCTTCCTTGCTCCGGATGAACTCGGTCTGTCCTCCAGGTTCTTGACTCATTTATGAATATCATGAATGATTTCTAGAGTCTCCTTCTGATATTTCACCATCGTCTCCATCTGGTTCTGGATCTATTGAACTTGTACTGGTAGATAAATGTGGCGGTTGCCATAATTCTGCACCGTCTTCTGGACTTCTCTAATATCCTTTGAGATCTAAGATGTATCCAAAAGTATCTCACTCCATTCTGGTACTCCATCGAGAATCATTATTCGATGGGCATTTTCATGGATCGTTTCTTGGCGATTCATTAGATCGACATATATGGTCCGTTCATCAATTTAAACTCATATGATATGCGGCTTTCGCATTTCGCATTACCTTAAGATTTCCCTGTCGGCTCTTGCGCGTTCTTGTTCATCATATTGGTGTTGCCAATATGCTATCTTGTCCTGGTGTTCTTGTGCATACATCGTCAAGATTTGACGATATGTCCTGTATGGAGTACATCTCGGACAATTATGGATCCACATATTCGAGTAATTTCTCATCACCAATTGTTAATTATACAAATATAATAAATTTAACTAAAAGTTTTTAATAAACCTGTAGATACCATTTTTACGGCCCTTAAAACCTTTAAAAACCATTAGTTTGCCTTCAATCTTGCATAAGGGGTATTTTGGGGTTTTACCAAATAAAAAGGCTATTTTTGAACATCTTGAATAAGTAAGGCCATTGTTGTACATATGCTTTAAAATTAGGCCATTTTCAATCCTTTCCCAAAAAGTTATATATATCTATATTAGGTATCTAGATAAACATCTAGAGTTCTTTATAATCAATATGATCACAACAAATAAAGAATTAGATTTGACTAGTTAAAGACTATTAGATAAATTTTTTTATCGTAATTTTGATGATTTCATATAATTGAGTTTTATACCAAAACAATGTCCCCAAATATTGTCCAAATACTTCAAAATATTTGAAATACTTTTTACTAAATTTTTTAAGTACTTCTGGAATTTTATTTTTGACACAATTCGGACAACTTCTCTGTGTTGAGGTTGGCCGGTCACCCTATAGCGCAACCCGTACCTGAATGTTGTATTTTGGAATGGAACAGAGAAGTACATGGGGGAGGGCGAATGGTCACCTAGGAGGGCGTCTAGTGTGGTCGACCGGTGCCTGAGGTTGCAAGTTTTATTTTCCTTGTCCCTATTTCGAAGGGGACCGGTCCAACCCTAGAGGGACAGGTCGAAACCCCTAGGCGACCGGTCTCCCTATGTATTGGACCGGTCTAACCACCAGGGCAACCCATGTTTAACTATTCTCAACGTCTTTTTCTTATTAGAGGGCGACCGGTCTTCCTAAGATTTTATCAGCAGAAACTATTCATTGTAGTAAACAACTTTTCATGAAATTGTGGTTTTAATTCTAACAAGTATTTTCTTGGATTATTTGGCAATTCTTCTAAAATTTAAAAAAATGAGAAAAATCTAGTTGCATTTATTTCCAAAAGAAAAAAAGTAAATACCTAAAATAATGGGACACATACATGTCAATGCCTCAATGGAGTTGAATACAAATACAAATACCATCCTATTTTGTAGATTAGTTTACTACCACCTATCCATATACACATGAAAACGGGATAAGATCATTTGTTCCACTCCATGAAAAGTGAAAACCCTTTAAAATCCTCAAATGAAAAGTGAAAATTAGTCTTGTAACTTTTGAAGTTGCAATTTTAGTCTTGTGATAATTTTACCCCTTAGCAAAAATAACAATTTTAATTATGTAATTTTTAAGTTTTGACAACTTTAGTCTTTTATTTTTTTAGTTGAGGTAGTTTCGATCCTATTATTAAAAATAATCATTTTGGCATATTTTTACGTGTTTTTGTATTTTTATAATTAAGAAATAATACATATTGAACTCGTATTTCAAATTTTAATATGGATTCATAAATTTAAAATGCTTCTTTTATTAGGCAGGATAAATAAATTCTACTCAATTAAATAAAATATAGGTTGTGATACCATTTTAAACTTGATCTTAGATATATTGATTATATTGGCTACCAAGGGCATTTCGGGAATAATTGATTTTGAAATAGCCCTTAGGACCAAATTTGCATCAACTTAAAATTTATAGGACCATAATTACACAAATCTAAAACTTATGGGACCAAAATTGCAAAAAAGGCAAAACATACATGACTAAAATCGCAATTTCAAAAGTTACAGAATTAATATTGCAATACCCTATAGATACAGGACTAATTTTCCATTTCCCCCAAAAATTATTAATATAAAAAAATAAACACCCATGTTTCATTGACTTTGCTTGGTTTGTCATTCTTGAATTGTGGGTTCTCTTAGCCTCTGAATAATAGAATTATTGATGTAGATAAGGTGAGTAACTTTCACAGAACAGAGCGAGTGAATGATGTTATAGCCTAGACTATGAAATGACACTTTCAGAGTGGGATCAACTTGCAAATAAAATTAAGCATTATAATTAGTGAGAATATTATCTTCTAAAAGTTCTTATTTGTGAATTGCAGCTGCATCTTGTTAGTTTCTTGTGACCTTTTTCTCCATTTCTTGACAACTTGCGTAGTAGGCATAGTTTTCATTTTCTCGGGCTTCAAATCTGTTGTGCACAATATCATGAACAATACACTACGATCCAACTTTAGAGTAGATTATTAGCCTGGGAGTGTCAGAAGTTATCTTTCACTCATTCGAAGTACTACACGAAAAAACAAAAGTGTACTGCTTTCTCACATCCATTTATCACTTAGATATGTTCGAATGAAAGACATTGATGGTGATATTGAATGAAATGTTAGGTATACATTTAACTTGTCCTTCATTTATAGTTAATTATACTTGTGTATCATTTTACAGTTCATTAATGATTGTGTTTGACTTGTAATATTATAATGAATGATAATTATGCAAATAATTTGTTATATTTTAAAACAGGTGCACATTATTTCAGGACCACTCACTACATGTGTCGGCTCGTCTGGTGGAGCATAGCTCCACAGGATCCTCGCAGGTCGGTTATGCTATTGTCTATGTAATGAACATCTTCTGCAAGTTACTTTGGTGAATATGCTATAGTAGGTTTTATCTAAGATTTGTTGACATGTGATACTGTGTAATGATCTCTTTGTTAAAGAAAACTCACTTTAGATTTTTAGATTATATTTTAGGTTTATTTGATATTGACTTGATATATTGCCTTCTTGTATTTGATTATTGTCAATCTTCAAGTTACACATAGTTCATGGTATTTGATAGACTTTTGCAAAATTAACATAAGAATGTCAGGGGAGTGTTTCCAACTATCTCCTTGATTCACAGGTCTTTCACTGAGTGCAGTTTTTAGTTGGATGTTATTCATATGCATGAACATGTATTCATTTGTCAAAATTATCTTGCTATATGTTGAGATATGTCACTTGTGAGTTGTCCCACATTGATTAAGAAAGGGAAGAGAGTCCAATTTATAAGCCAAGTGAGCTACTCCTCCTATCACCAATTGGTTTTAGGATGGAACCTCACTTGGTGGGCTTGAACTTTATTCCCCATATTGGGTACGCTTCATGTGTGGAACCGTACCAAGTCCCCCCGAATTTAACACTATAAGTTACAGTGAGTTCCTCTTTGACCCTGCTAAATGGCCACGAGCGCAAATGGATGAGGACTTCTTAAAGCTTTCAAAGATGTTCAATGCATTGAGATCTGTTGTTCGAGTGCCCAACATAGATCCCAAATATAAGATTGCAATCCTTGCTTCGAAGCAGGTATGCCATTCAACAAATATGTGATACCTAGCTTAACCAGCACGACTGTTGAAAACATAGTTGTTTTAATATTAAATGAGTTTTTTTTTTTTTAAATATATACATCAGGACCATTGCCTAGTTGATTTGATGCACGGGTGGCAGAACAGAGGACTTCCAGTTGAAATCACAGATGTGATAAGGTAAAATTGGAGGATTAATGCGATTAATTTGATTTTTATCTAGTTTATTCTTTACAGTGCTAAAACTGCATGTCCAACAGTAATCATGATAGAGGTCCAAATACGCATGTAATGCGATTTCTTGAAAGGCATGGAATTCCATATCATTGTTTGGAGATAAGTAAAGAAGGCAAAGGCTAGTGCTCCACCATCGTCATCTTACAGTGTTCCAGCTTAACTTTCAACTCCAGCTCCAGTAAATGAATTTGTTCCTCCTACCCATGATGATGATGTACACTTAGATGATTAGGACTATTACATTTGGACTATAACTCAGTGTTTTGTAATAAAAGTATATTTATATTTTTTTTTGTTTGTTGATAATATCGCATTTGTGTTTTATAATGTGTTTGATATATAGGAATACATGATATATATTGCTAGATATGTTTATTATAGATTTCAAAAAAAAAAAACATAAATCCAGGAAATTGGGGAATATAAGTTTTTTTGGAGTATTTGCAACGACTTTTCGTTGCAAATAAGCAAAAAAAGATACAAGTTTTTTGAGACGACATAGTGGTCCCAAAATAGTGGGAGTATTTGCAACGACTTTGTCATTGGAAATAACCACAAACCTGCTACACACCACTAGGGTTTTGCCACAACATAGTCGTCCCAACAAAGAAGAAGTATTTGCAACGATATTGAAGTCGTTGCAAAACAATGTTTTTTAGTCGAAGTATTTGGCTCGATTTTTTTGCCACGACGAGGCGTCCCAAAAGAGTTATTAGCAACGACTTCCAAGTTTTTGCAATGACTTTTTGTCGTTGCAAAAACCTCTGTTTTTGGTAGTGTAAAATGTCTTGACACAATGTGCGAGTCAAGAAGATCAACTATTGGCTTAAAGCTTACACACCTGGGCACCTTATATTGACTTATGGAAGCGCCTTTGAGAATGCATAGTGCATTAGCTCTTCAAACGCCCATTTTTCACAACTTGGATTTCCAATGGTCCAATTGACTTGTCCACCACTCGATCGGTGGTATATCGAGTTGAGTGACTCCTCCATGGCTAGACAACATTCATCCAGCACCTTGTGACTAGGCGAGTTGGTGGTGTCCTTTTTTAGTAACTCCCAATATATCACTTAATGACCCGGGATTATTTTCGTGTCTGCATAGCTTGTATACTCAACCACACTTGTGTTGAATTGAAAGCAATTGGGAAGCATTCTCAGATCGCTTGTTGCTTGTAGCTCTGGCTCTGTGGTCTTGTCAATGTCGATACTGAGTAACACAGTTTTCCGCCTAACAAATTGGAATTTTGGGGTTGAGTTATGGAACCCAGTGACTCGGAGGATGTCACCAACTCGATATCGATATAAACCAGCAAAATTAGTGATCACTATTTCATATTCCTTGCCAATTTGGACGTCCACAAGGTCAACGAGTTCTGAGCGACTAAGCTCACGTGAGTTGTGGGTTCCTGTGGTAAGAACTCGAAATAGGCCATGTTTGGCATGATGGTGTAAGAAACATCATATGGATTACACATTGGATTGAGATTTATCCCGAAAAAGCACTCTGACGATGCGTAAGTCATGGATATTTGCAATCCTCATCTATAGTAATCGAGAGTTGGGATATATTGAGCCATTGCGCCAGTAGCAATTACATCAAGATATTTTGTGTTAGGCCAAATTCTAGTGATAATACCTTCCCAATTGTCCACTGAACATTCCTAGGCAATAGAGTCCGCTAAGTGTGGGTTGGGTCGCACAATTCGGGTCACACTTTCACGGACTGGCTGGTCGGTCACTTTCGGGTTGAGTGACCCGGTTCGTATGTCGTGTGTCAGTTGTTGCCAATAAAGTTGGAGGAACCTAATGACCCGGAAAAGTCCAGAGGCGAACGTCGTACCAACCCGGAGGACTTGTTCGCGCGGCTAAATTGCAAAAAAAGAACACTAATTATACCCCACTGGCAAAAAGAGGACACCAAGTTTGCGGGCTTTCAATTTAGGACAATAACTTTTAATTTTTTGCTATTTGGGGACAATTGAGCCCGAAATGCCCAAATTCGGGCTAATTGGATATGTATTGAAAATAATTATTAATGTGGCGAGAAATAGTCTAAAAATTATTTTATAATTTACTAATTAGAAAATAAATTTGGAAAATACAAAAATAAGATTGTAAATGTTGTTTAATAAATCTAAAAACAATTAAATGAAGTATAAAAATGTGAAATAGTATTTAAATGATTATTTCCTATATCTAAAGATTATTGAGTAAATCTTTAAAACTATATAAAAAAAGAACTATAAAGATAAAATCTAAACATTATTTAGTAAACCTAAGATGTATTTTTAAATATAAATATAATTTAAAGTAATTTCTAATTACAAACTAAAATTTGAAAATACTAAAGTAATAAAAATTATATATTTAAAATGTAATTAAAATAAATTTTTAGATTTAGTTATAATTTTAGATTTGTTTAGGTATTTTTGAAATTTTAGTTTGTAAATTTAAATTACTTTAAATAATGTTTAGATTTGTTTAGATTTTTAAATTAGATTTAGTTATAATTTTAGATTTGTTTAGGTATTATTGAACAAATTGTTCAAGTTGATGATCAACCGTCTACATCAAATGATCAACCGTCCACTTCAAATGGTCCATAAGAAGATAGAGGTGATATCTCGGATCTTCCCGTTGCATTGAAATTTAAGGGAGATCACCCAAAAGATCTTATTATTGGTGATCCCCTTGACAAAGTAATGACCCGGAGAAAATTTGCCGAGAAAGCTCTTATTTGTCAAAAGGAGCCTAAAAATGCTAATGAGGCTATTGAGGATGAGGATTAGTTCCTAGAAATGCAAGAGGAGTTGAATCAATTTGAAAGAAATGATGTATGGGAATTGGTACCTTGTCCTCCTTCTCAAACCATAATTGGTACAAAATGGGTATTCCGGAACAAACTTGATGATCAAGGCAACATTGTTCGAAATAAGGCAAGGTTAGTAGCTCAAGGGTATTGTCAAGAAAAAGGTATTGACTATGATGAAACCTTTGCACCCGTAGCACGTTTAGAAGCTATTCGAATTTTACTTGCCTATTCTTGCTTTAAAAATTTCAAACTTTACCAAATGGATGTTAAATCCGCTTTCTTAAATGGTATTATTCAAGAAGAAGTCTATGTAAAACAACCTCCGGGGTTTGAAAATTTTTCTAGGCCTAATGATGTTTATAAACTTAAAAAGGCCTTGTATGGTTTAAAACAAGCACCCCGTGCATGGTATGATAGACTTAGCTCTTTTCTTTTGCAAAATGGTTTTATAAGAGGTAAAGTTGATACAAGTCTCTTTGTTTTTGAAAAAGGACTAGATTGTTTACTTGTGCAAATATATGTTGATGATATTATCTTTGGTGCTACTAATGATTCTTTGTGCAAGAATTTTCTAAGTTGATGCAAGGAGAATTCGAGATGAGTATGATGGGGGAGCTTAACTTCTTTCTTGGACTTCAAATTAAGCAATGTCAAGAAGGTATTTATATTTCGCAATCAAAATATACAAAAGAACTTTTGAAAAAGTTCGGTATTGAAGAAGGAAGAACCGTTTCCATCCCCATGGCAACAAATGTCAAAATTGACAAAGATGAAAAAGGCAAATCTGTTGATGAATCAAAGTATAGAGGTATGATTGGTAGTTTACTTTATTTAACCGCTAGTAGACCAGACATTCTTCATGTCGTATGCCTATGCGCTCGTTTTCAAAGCAATCCCAAAGAATCTAATATGAGTGCCGTTAAAAGGATTTTTCGATATTTGAAAGGCACTATTCAATATGGTTTATTTTATCCAAAGAATGAAATTTTTTTTCTTAAGGGTTATAGTAATTCGGATTATGCGGGAAATATTGATGATCGGAAAAGTACTTCCGGATCATGTCAATTTTTAGGCGATTGCCTAGTTTCTTGGTTTTCAAAGAAGCAAAACTGTGTTTCTCTTTCAACGGCCGAAGCCGAATATATTTCCGCCGCATTTTGTTGTACTCAACTTCTTTGGATGAAACAAACCTTAGCGGATTACAAATGCTCTTTTGAAAACGTACCTATCTTTTGTGATAATATATCCGCAATAAATATTGCTCAAAACTCGGTTCATCATAACCGTACTAAACATATTGAGATTCGACATCATTTTCTAAGGGATTGTGTTTCAAAATGTAAAATTGAGATATCGTTTGTACCATCTCAAGATCAATTAGCGGATATTTTTACAAAACCGCTATCTTCCAAGACTTTTGCGTCTATACGAGCTCGGTTAGGCATAATGCATATTGAATGAGGCTTATGTTTGCATTTTGCATGTTTTTAAAACTTAGGGGCGAAAAATCGGATTTTCGGTTGAAAATTCGGATTTCCTAAAAAATGTCAAGGCAGTGGGCTAAACAGGTTGAGGGCAACCGGTCGCCCTCAACCTCGACCGGTCGCCCTCAACCTCGACTGGTCGCCCTAAGATTTATTTTGGATTAAAACGATTCTGTCTTCAGCATTCGCCATTTTACCTTATTTTTGCCATTCTTCGTCCCCTTTGCCAAATTCACACTATTTTCACTCAAAATTAATTTTCATGCATACTAATCACATCTTGGACCTTATATAGCATGTTTATCATCATCATAGCTCATTTTCTCCGATCAAGTGGTAAGAATTTTCTTTACTTTGCTCAATTGGGTTGGACCCTTGAGTTTATGGCTTTCTTGTATAATTCTTGATATATTTTGCATATGATCTTGTTGAGCTTTGCTATTATGTTGCTTTGTATGATGTTTGATGTAATTTGGTGATGAAAATTTTTGGCTTGAATCATTTACAAGGGCTATATACAACCTCTTTTAAATTTCCGCCCACAAAGTATTCGATGAAATGTCACAATGAATATTTCAACTTATACATGATACTCTTGCTTCCAAAAGTCTTCAATACTAATTGAGATCATGTTTTGGCAAATAAAACGAGCGTATGAACTCTTCATGATACATTTCTCCCATTTTTCTTGGATTTTAAGCATAAATTGCTCAATGGTTGATAAACCGTCCCTTTGGCGCACTTTGATTTAATTGTATGATGTTTTTATCATCCTAACATTCTTTTTGATGATTCCAAAGGGGGAGAAACAGGAAATTGGCTCGTTAGCCAAAAGAAGCTATTAAAAGCTCGCAATAAAAGCTATAAGTGATGGCTTTCTAAAAGCCAAGGATACCTAGTCCATGGCTTGTATTATGGACTCAAGCAAAAGATTATAAGTATTGTGACAGGGGGAGCTTCTTAGCTCATGATGTCTTTATGCATCTTATATAAGCTTGTTATAGCTTGTGCTTCTAACTTATAATAATCTTTTGTTGATATGCTCATAGATAGGGGGAGCTTTGTATGAAATGCTTTTAACGGATAGTTTACTTGTAAAACCGGAAAATTTATTTGTTTTTCAAATCGTCCTCGAGAAAATTCATTTTGTTTTGTAAACATCAAAAAGGGGGAGTTTGTTAGATAAATGTTTTTATCATGATTTTGATGATTTTGTTCAAATGAGTTTTTAAACCAAAACAATGTCCCTAAATGTTGTCTAAATACTTCCGATCGATTTAAAATGTTTTTACTATTTTTGGAGTATTTCTTGGAGTTTATTTTCGATAAAAAATTGGACAACACATTTGTTTCAGGCTCGACCAGTCGCCGCCCTATAGGCAACCTTTGTACTGAGTTGAGTTTTGAAATAGAAAATGGGACGTAAGAAAAAATGGAGAGAGCGGCCGGTCGACCAGGTGGGCGACGGTGAGGCGGCGACCGGCCACCCTGGGCGGCCGTTGGGAGCGACCCTCTTGGTTCAGTCTTCTCTGTTTCGTAATTCCGTCACCTCCAACCGATCACAGCTAAGGGCGACCGGTCGCACCCCCTTGCGATCGGTCCCCCTGTGTAAAAATTCACAGAATTCAATTTCAATCTTATCTCTGCGCGACCGGTCGAACCCCATGTTTATCAGCAAACTATCCGTTGCGTTTTCAGACAACTTTTCCATATTTTGTGGGATTGATTTCTAACAGCTATATTGATCATTTTAAATGGTTTCTTTTGCAGCAAATCACTCCCCAAGGAGGAGCCAATGTCTGGAAATGAAAGCCAAGTCCTCTCCTATAAATAGAGACTTCATTCAAGCAACAAGATACAAAACTCTACACAAGCAAAGAGCAATTGAGAAAACACTTTCATAAATCTTGTTGTATTAGCCTAAGCACTTTCACTTGCACTTATTTGAGGTCTAGGCTTTCAATTCTTGATTACACTTGTACTCATATTGTATCAATCATTATTGAGTTGTAATCTTGATTTTGGTCATCATTCAACACAAGACATCCTTGTGAGTATTCTTGTGGTAAAAATACACTTGGATGATCTAGGTGATAGGTGTTTGAAGGTTGTGGTAATCTTCAAAGGTGTTGTAAGAGGATTGTGGTAATCCTCAAGGTGGTGAAAGAGGGTTGTGGTAATCCTCAAGGTGTTGTATTAATTTTTGGTAAATTAATAAAGTCTTTTTTTTCTTTTTGAAATCCATCTCGGATATACTGGGGTGGTAGTAGATTAGGCCCTAGGTGGGTTGAACTACTATAAATCGACGTGTGCTATTTACTTTCCGCACTTAGCATTTCATCTTTGCTTGAGTTTTTCGAAAAAGAGGGCAAAATCTGAAAAATCGGGATAATCTATTCACCCCCCTCTAGATTATTGTAGCCACTTGGACTAACATGTTCCTGTCTGTAGCCACTTGGAAACGAAAACATGTAACGTATTTTTGGTGACCGGGCTTCTAGATGCAGATGGATGAATCTTGATCAATTAGTCAAGGCAAGAAATATGGGAATAATAAAACTACCTCCTGCAGATGAAGTGGAAGGAGAACATCTATACGATCAACAAAAACTTCTTTCCAATGTCATTGCGGGAAAATACATAAGTGGTCTTTATATCACACTCTTGTTTGCATGTCTTCTATTTATTGATTTGTGGCTTTTATTTTTAGGTATTTGAGTACACACTATGTGGTTGGATTTTATTTCTTTCTCTTTAAGATTGTACTTAGTTAATTTTCCCTCTGTTATTATCCGGCCGGATGATTTGCTCTCAAAGGGTTTTACGAGTCTCCCGCATGAGATATGATCTTTGCAGGAAAAACGAAAATGGGATGATGTATTAGTTAGTCAAGACATTCATGACCTCGGGAAGCGAGAAAAACAGGGAAGAAAAGAGTGTCGATATAAGGAAACTCAAAGTTTGTGTTGGCTGTTTTGAATCGCTTTGCAGCCTTCTTCTAGACATCATCAATGAGAAAAGACACCCTAGAAGAATTTTCATATCATGAGGTCATATTTACGCTTAGAATTCTTTGATTATGCTTGTTCAATTTCGCTTTAACTTTTGTTTATTGATATATTCGTTGCTTTTTTAGGATTTTCTCAAGACGAATGCATCGATGTAAGGCCCTGTGTTTACAAATCAATAGCCATATCACAATCCACGAACATTTCTTTTTTTTTTTTTGCTAAAACCTAACAGATGGTGGAGGTACACACATTCAGGTGGAATTTCCTTCTTCTACTAGTACTCCTGGGGGCATTCATGGTGATTGGTGATGGAATTCTTCCATATCTAGTTATTTCGTTTATTTATTTATTCTTTTTTTTCATATGGTCTTGTATTCTTGCTTATGGTTCTTATTATGAGATTGACATGTATTTTCTGATACATATGTGGTTGTGCCTTGTTGATGTATTCATGTTGGTTTATTAAGCATGCAACACTATGGAATATACACATATATATATGAAAGAATATACATGAATGGTATTGTTTGATATTGGGATTAATGTTATTTTGTTTGAATTTCCTTGTAGGTTGATTTAAAAGAACAACCAGGCATGTATTAGGAAATTTGTATATGGTATCTGGAAGCATCTAAGTGGTTCATCTTTATGGTGCTCAAATATCTTTGTACTGCTCAATATTAGGAAATTTTTAATGACGGGATACTTTCCTCACTAAATATATTAGGACAATAATGACGGGGTGTATTTACTGTCATTAAATATCTTTACCTAGGAGGGTAGTAATGACGGCCCATGACGGGAAATTTCCCGTCATTAAAAGTATTTAATGATGGGTTTTGGACATATAGCGATGAAATATCCCGTCATTATAAATTATTTTTCTTGTAGTGTTGTATTTTGTTTACTTTTGTACATGTGCATTTTCTTTGACGAAGGTTCATTCAAAAACTATACGTAAATTGATGAATTGCGTAAAATTAGCATAGTACTCCACAAAATAAAAAAAAAAATGGAATTTGGAGTACGTACAAGATCCCTGGAAAGGAGGGGTGATGGGAATCAAATAACATACTCTTGACCTGGGGCCTGGGCTTGAGAGTCTATAACTATTAGACTACTATTTGATTCCGGAACAAATTTTCAAATTATTAATGCGGCTTGTAACATTAATGTGAAGACAACAAACATAAAAAGATGTTTTCAGCATAGCAAGATCTGATGAGATAAAGGTGTGGCTGTTACTAAACAATTGGTTGGAGTAGATAAGAATTCGTTGGTACGTATACTTATTAATGCGGATAGAATTCTATGTTCTATAAGGTAATTCATCTCATATTCCACCGTACATACGATTGATACATGGATAAAAATTATCATGATTATTAATTTTGAACCATAAATAAAGTTTAAATTATGGTTTTTTAATTTGATGTGTTTTATACATGTTTCAATCATCCGCACGGTGGAGTAGGAGATCCTTTTTGGAGCATAAGATCCATCCATAATTAATGATAAAAATCACGGATGAGATCTTCTACTACAAAATGATGTTTCATCTCATATTTCACCGCATGGATGATTGTCAAGTGTATCAAAATTAACATATAAATTTTCATTTATAAGTTTTTATTTTCATAAGACAAGTGATATCTGTTAACCACTTCTGTAAAAATCCATATGCCCATCGTGTTTTACAGCATATTTTCCAAAACAATTGCTAGTAGCCTTTAATCATTACATACTTAATTTTTACAAAATGTAAATGAAATTGAGTTAATTTAAGTACAAAGAGAAAATATATAATTTTAGATACATAATTTGTAAAAGATTTAATTTGAGAAAATTGAAGTTGTGATGACAAAATTATATATTTCCGACCTGTTTGACTATGGCCCGTGTATCCCAAAGACCATTTAGCTCGAAGCTCGTTACGATTGACCCGAAACTACAAGGGTCGGCCTGCTTAATAAATCTACATGTATATAAGGATTGGATCAAATATGGCAGAGGTCTCTGTGTAAGACGATGTGGACCAATCCTAACCATTTATTTGTCAAAACCAATGGATGAGATTATTTCGAATTTTTAATTATTTAATTATTTATTTCCCTTCATTAAGGGTATTTTAGAACTTTCATTATTCGGTAGTTTGTTTTTTAGAAACATGACTGTTCACTTCCGTGATTTGATATCTGATATGAAAACACTCGCTATTAAGATTATTTTACATATGCATCATATGGATTCTAACGTACGCAACAAAATGAACATAATTATGCAGTAAGTTTCCACAATATAAGCAATATGTATTCTAAATATACAATTTATCATCATTCAATAACTAACTATGCGTTGTATTAATTGCAGTTACATATGCATCAAACAATAAATAATATACATCAAATAATAACTAACTATGAATTGTCTCATAATTATATATGCATCAACAAACAACTAACTACGTGTTGCCTCATAACTATATATGCATCAAACAATAATTAATTTAACATTATCTCATTACTTTATATGCACAAAATATGTGACTATGAAGTAAATTTATAACCAGGTATGCATTAAGCAACAACTAACTATGCAGTGTTCTAATGCAGTATATTTATTATAAAAATGCATTATCGCTTGGAGACGACAAAGTCGAGTTGATGGTGTGAATGTTACATTTTATTTTGATGATTTTACAGTGTTATCCGTTTTTGTAATTAAATTAAATATTTTACATGTATGAACTGAAGCGTCTTTGCGTCCTTATCGCTTGGAGACGACAAAGTCGAGTTAGTCGCCATTGATGCAAAAAATTGTGTATGTGATTGAGAGAGAGAGAGAGAGAGAGAGAGAGAGAGAGAGAGAGAGAGAGAGAGAGAGAGAGAGAGCATTGATGCAAAAAATTGTGTATGTGATTGAGAGAGAGAGAGAGAGAGAGAGAGAGTTTTGTTTGGGAAGAGTGTTGCGAGGATTAATGGAGGAAGGGGGATTGACACTATTTATACAATGACGAAATACCTTTTTCATAAGAGATACTTTATTTTAACAAAAAATGATATTTTTTGAGTCTATTATGATACTTTTTTTTTCCATAAGAAGTGATACTTTATATTATTGAAGAAATATCAATTCAACTCTGAAAATTATACAGGTTTTATGTAACAAAATTGATATTTTTTACTTGCAAAATATTTATAGTTATAAGTAAAAAGTATTAATTACATGTTGAATTTAAAATTATCTTTCTCATTTTTCTTCATTTTCTTCATTTTTTTTTTTCTTTCATGAGTGCAATGAGAGATGAGAAACATGATGAGAGAGGGGGGAGGGCGTGATTATATAGAGAGATGGAGTGGGACATGTGAGTTTTGGGTAATAAGGCACCGATGGTATCACAAGAGACTTGCCCTTTTCATAATATGTTTGTTACTATTTATAGCAAACAATGCAAAATATTCTCCTTAGTAATATTAGACTTGTAACTGTTATTATTATTACTCGGGGTAAAAACTATTGTTGCTACAAGTATAAGATTTGTGATAATCTCGATATTCTTACTTGTTAAATAGGCTTGGGTATAACTCATCCCTAAAAGCTAGTTCAAGGTACTACAACATAAATGACATTAAATAACATAAATATTGTAGCACATTTTCATAAGACACATTATGTACACGTGTTCGTAACGCTTTTTATATTACTATATATATATATATATATATATATATATATATATATATATATAACGTACACTTTTGTAACACTTTATCAATATGTAACGCTTATATGTAACAATTTTAAATAACACTTTTTAAGTATCACTTTTCTTGTTATTTCTTTTGTAACACAAATAGGTATCACTTTAATTAAACAAAGACTCTAAGTAACACTATATTTTATTAATTGTAATATTTTTTTGGCTATATTTTGGTAAGAAAAATTATATCACTTTCATTAAATAATACCAACGATTTATTTAATTAATCGATATCACCAAATAGGTGAAGACAAATGTACTCTTTTTTTTATTGATTTTTTGTTTTCTTTTTGTAAAGTATTTTTATTTTTTTTATTTTTTTACGGAGGCAATTAATTTCGTCTTAATACCGACAAAAAATCCCTATAAATATTTTATTGTTATTTTTTTCATTTTTTAATATTTTAAATTTCTACGGAAACCAATTTCTTCGGTAACTTTTTGTTTTTTGCTTTTCTAGAAAATATTTTCGAATGAAAATTGATATTGTCGGTAGTTACTTACAATTTTTTTTTCTCTTGATAAACTACTTTTTCGTTATTTATTTATTAATTTTTTTACTTGTTAGTAAATTAATTTCATGTTTTTTAGATGTTTTTATTTTTATCAATGGGAAATTAAGTTGGTAATTTTATTTTATATATTTTTTTTTATTTTTATTTTGTTATGTCCTTTAATATATAATATAATTTTTAATATATATACTATATAATATAAAGTATAATATATAAAGTGTACAGTATAATTTTTAATATATATTATAAATCATAATCTTTAATACATAAAGTATATAATATATAAATATAATATAATATATGTATATAAATAAAATAATGCAAAAGTTGTAATAAGAATCAACTTAGCTTAGTGGTAAATTGCCACCTCCAAACATAACATATCTTGGGTTCGAAGTCCTTATGTGCAAAAAAAGACAAAGTGCTGCAAAAATTGATACATAATATTCTTATGTAACACTCCAAAAGTATTTTTTTCAAAGTGCTACTAAAATGTGTTACATAAGAATAATATGTAACACTTTAGAAGTGTTTCTTCAAAGTGGTACAAATAAAGAACTTAATGTAACACTTATAAAAAGTGTCAATAAAAGCTATTAAAAGTGATACCTTAGACTATATATAGTTAGCACGGGCAACTGCATCACCATAAAAAGTGTTACCTAGTGTCTATAATAACATTTAATGGATATCAGACAACATTTTTTGGGTGTTACCTTATGTCATTCATGTTGTAGTGAGGGGAGAGGGTATCCAATCCACATTTATACATAATGACATCCCATCAAATTGGCAATATGGGACACAAACACAAACTCTAAAATCACTAATAACCACTTTTATTTATTTATTATTATTATTTTTAAAAATTTATGAAATCGCCATAAAAATAAATTTCGAAATCCAAAAAGTTCAAGGAATTACTTTAAGATCCAAAAAATCATTACATCTTCATCTAATTTTTTTTCCAAAAGAAAAAAACATCAATTTTTTCCCCATGTTTAATACAGTGTTTTCAATAGTTAAAGAACTAATAGTCTAATAGAATGGAATGTAGCCGTTTCTTCGTTAGTTAATAAATTAGTTAGCTCTAATCTACACTAAGTTACTTCTCTAATATGCTGAAGGCGGGTTTTATTAATGGCCTCCATTCACCTCCATACATTTGCTACTCACATTTATAAAGCTTTAGCATTTCAGAAAAAGTGATTTTAGTAGCTGTACGTCTTAATTTATTCTTATATCCGACTTTGAGGCCGCCAACCAGTTGCTTGATCAGGCTTGCATATTAACTTCATATTTGTGGCTAATTTTTGCACCAAAATTTCAAATTGCGGGAGTTGGTTTGTATTTCCATTTATTTTTCTATTTTTATATGTCTTCAGATATGAATAGAGCTGTCAAAGATACCGACACTGGGCCGGGCCAAGTGGAAAAATCGGGCCAGACCGGGATGGGCCAATTAATAGTGGTCGGGTTAATATTTTTGGAGCCTAGCCCGGCCCAACCCATGAATATACATAAAATATCGGACAACTGGGGGCCAAGCCGGTGTTTCAAGTCGAATGGGTCAAATAAGTCTGGTTCATTTCGGGCCTCTAAAAATTAAGTCGGATCATGCATTTTTACCGGACCAGGCTCATTTTGACAGCTTTAGAGATAAGTAGATTTGTATTTCAAATATAAGCCGATCTAATTCGGAGTTATTCATCATTCTCTCGAAAAATAAATAGAAAAATATAAAAAGAAAGAAAAAATATAAAAAAAGAAAAAAGTCCTGATCGCAAGCCGATCAGGTAGTAAAAGGAAAACAATGCTAAACTTCGGAAAAAAAAAGGAAACAACAAAAATAACTTAAAATTGCAATCTAAATGAAGGGCGTTTATTTATGGAGGATTTTCGAATGACATTGTCAATTGTTTTTTTTAGCACGTGTTTGAATATTGTCTTGATGGTCCAATGTATCCTGTGGAATGTTGGCCCAGGATCCTCGAGCCACAATTGTCATGACCTTCGTAGCTTCTGAGAAATCACATGAGTGAAAGACAATCGGAGTAGTGGAGGAGTCACCTACCTTGGTCTTTAAAACTTCTAATTTATCTGCATCAACTTATCTTCTTCATCCACCATTGCCTTGAACCCCTAAGTATCATTAGAGCTAATCTGTTTCCATTGCGCATTGTAAATCGGCCTGTCCCTTTTCATCCAAATTAATTGTAATCACCGCATCCTTGGTAATCAAGACAGAACATTGTTGTGGTGGATGATAAAGAGTCGTGGTTCTATCTAGATTGTCGTTTGTCTCATCTGAAAATTGTGTGGGTGCTCCAAATTCGTGTTATCACATGGCAAATCAGCTGAATCATCACCCAAAACATCAAACGAATTCTTAGTATGAATACCTGAAGAAGAAGGTCCACCCTCCGTAGAACGGCCTGACCTTCTCTTAACTGACACCCAAGTTTCAGATTCGGCCTCTTTACCCTTAGCCGGAACCCGACCCTAAACGACTGAATGTCCACAAAGTGGACTCTTTTCTGTGCGCACAATGTCATCCTTAGCAGGTACTTCCTTTGGTTTAACCTGGCGACAGTTGTTGACGTGGTGTCCAACTATGGGACAATTGACACAAAACTTTGGCAAATTTTCATAGTTCAGTGAAACAATTGAATAATGTCCCACCCGTTCAACTATAATAAATTCTTGTAAGGGTTTATTTAAATTAATTTCGACCAAAATGCGAACAAAGTGTCCAACTTCGCCAGACAACGAATGTCCATCAATGTGAATAAGAGTACCGATCGCACTAGCAATATTTTTTATCAAAGATGTATACCAATACTCAATGTTTAATTCATAAATTCGAACCCAAACCTGAGCCACAAGCGTATTAATACGATAAGGATTAAAATCTGGTGTCCAATTGGTTATACGGATTGTACCCGGATTAAAATTCCATGAGGCTTTCGAAAAAATACGATTACGATCATCTAAATTAGTAAACTGTAATCGGAAATACCCTTTCCCAAGAGGGACCAAACGCCAACCACTATGGACTTTCCAAACATCGGACAATTTTATCTTGAGAGCCTCCAATGAGTACCGTGTAGAACCCTTGGGTTGTAAGAGACGCCCTATCAAAGAATTGCATAACTCCACAGTACGTTGAAGATATATATCCGCATCCATCGTAACTGAGAAAAAATCTCCCTTATTAATCGGGGACGCCCTTCCCGGCTTAAAGGTTTCGAAAAGTAGTCTTTTTTAATGAATCTTGATTGGGATGGGGCGATCTTGATCGAATCTTGAATGGTTCTTGATCTGTTTGGGACGATCCTGAGCCCATCTTCAATGGTTCTTGACGTTCTTGAATCAGACTTGAATCAATCTTGAGATTATTGCATCTGTTATGCGCATGATAAACATCTTCTTGAGAATATGGATAATGCGCAGCCATGACGAAGAACTTAGGCGTACCATGAACTTGAGAAGATGGAATCAAGACGGAATTTGCAGAAACCCTAAGGTTCAAAGGCTAAACCATATCGTGATGATTTTTGCAGCAATTTGATCCACAAGGATATTGCCAAGCCGTAGGAGATGACGGAGTGAGTGTCAGATTGCAATGGAGAAAACCAGAAAAATCTTGTTGTGCGCGAGAAAAATTCGAGCTATGAACTGAAATTATCGAATCACGATGAAGAGGCACAAAATATGACGAAAGCTCTGGAAAAAGGATGTTTACCATTGGAAAATGAAGGAGGTGATTGGATAAACGATCATGGTTGTCGGACGGCGGTGAAGGAAGGGGAGGAAAGAGAAGAGAGCATATTTTCTCTATAAACCCTAACCCCGTTCATCACGTTTCCTTAAGATAAATATGTTGAACGATGAAAATTAAATTTTTTATGTTTTATAAATCAAATCTTGTTTGGAAGTGATGACAATCACTCAATCAACCAAAAATCACAGTCCATGTGATATGATATTTCATGATTTACTGTATCTGTTTTGTTTTTAGATTTTTTTTTCGCTTCCCATTCCCCTCTTCCCTTGGTAATTTATGGGTTTTACCCATTGGGTTCAACTCTCAAGATCTTGTATCTTGCTTGTTTGAATTGATTAATGAAAACAATAATTTCCTTCTTGTTAAAATAAAGAAAAAAAGAAATCGCTCCTCTTAGGGATAAATAATTATTGCATCTGAATTATAATATTTTTCTGATTTTTCCACAATCTTTTGTGCAATTTACCACCTCAACTATACATGTTTTTCACTTTACATATGTGTCATCTAGAAATTTCCATTGACATTCTCGCCCAGCATCTGTCACACCCCAAACGCGACGCGACGATGATCAATCACTTAAACAGAAATAATTCAAAAGTCCAAACCAATGATACAAAACTCCAAGTGAAATAGAGTCAAATGCAGCGGAATAAAATACACACAAGTACGAGTTATATCTCAAGGTCCGACAATATCCGAATACAATCCATCAAAATATCCGAATTTAAACTTGCAGTCCAAACAGAAATAAAATGAAGAAGTCCAATCAACAATAAAAGTAAAAGGAATGTCTCTCCACATCAATGGTAGGGATTCAATCTATGGTAGGTTCGACGTCTTCAACGTACTCTTCATCTAAAGGTTAGAAAACAGGAGGGGGTGAGACATAAATCTCAGTGGATGGGGTGATTGTGTGCAAGTGTAGCGATATGTATATAGTTAATGCGAGAAATTTAGTTGTATGAAAACGCGTGAGAGATGATGCATGATTTCACACACAATCCACAATCGCGTCATAAATATATTAAGTAATATACTTATACGATTAAGAAAACATTCGCGGGTCAAGCGAGGCGTTATGGTCCAAGCTTATATAGAGGATTGCGTGCGGTTTGTAATGCCAATCCTATGCAAGACAAGTAGCGGTTGCGTACGGATTTGTAGCACCAACCTATGCAATACAAGTAGCGGTTGTGTACGGATTTGTAGCGCCAACCAATGCAATACAAGTAGCGGTTGCGTACGGATTTGTAGCGCCAACCAAACGAGTCCGATTAACTCCGAATCGTGTGGATCGGACAACGATTCCTTCGTTCTTCCTTGTAATTCCCGAGCAAGATGGTCCAAGACCGTCACCTTATCGCTCCATGTGCAAAGACAAAATCCACAAAGTGGAGCTAGCAAGGCTCGAATTTGTCAAAATCATGATTATCCCATCGTCCTAATCCCGCAACTGAGGGATGGAGTTTGTCCAAGGGGCCGAAAGAGTGGAATAGCAGCCGAGCTGCCCGATTTCATCCCCGACGTATCCATTCCGACTGTGAGCTTGACACACCAAGTTGACTCAAGCAGAAAAGTAAACACAAGTTCAGGTAGTCAACCAGGCAGTCGAGTATTATTGATTCAGGGAAGCAGTACAGGAAAATTTTTTAAAAATTGCGAGTGGCAATTATGGTGTTGGTGGAGTTATTTGGATGAAGATGATTATCGGGAGTATAATAAATCTTTGATATCTTGAAAGATTAGGTGGAACATAAGTCTCGTTATAGATTCAAATCGCAAGACGGGAAAGTCGCCCCGCGATCGGGTATTAATCCAGTAAAGGCGGTCCGATAAGTCAAGGGGTTTTTGATAAAATAAAATATTTTAATTAAGAATTGAAGTCAGAGGGTCCAGGGCTGTTTTAGTAAAGGAATAATAATTTGAGTTAGGTCCTTGATAAAAGAAAATTTACAATTTAGCCCCGTTTTGTAAAAACCAATACTTTTGGGGTTAAAAATTGAATAAATAAATATCCCGACCTTGAAAAATTATAAGGTCAGTTCCTAAATTCTCCAAATTTTTCAGAGATTCAGTGTTTTGAAGTTTTGAGGTCGAGTTTTTATAAAATTCTCATATTGGCCCCAAATTTGTTAAAATTGCCATTTCGGGCTCTAAGTTTAAAATAATTGGTACTCACAAACCGGAAGGGCTTTTAATGTGATTCCAGTTGGAAAATATCACTATGATTAGTGGGATATTGGGACAAAAACAGTTTTAAAAAAATAATTTTAGGTCCCTTAACCTTTGAAAATTTCATTTTTGTCCCATTTTGAAATAATTGCCTTTAAGGATTTTAGGGGTCCAATTTTTATGAAATTTAAACCTTGGGTCCAAAATATAATTAATTTATAGTTAAATTAGTATTTCCAGGTGTATGGGCTGCATAAGTCCTGGAAATTTTATTTGGGTCCTCAAGTTTAATCTTTTACACTTTAGTCCCTCAATTTTAGTAAAATTACTTTCCAAGCTCTAAACTCTTGGATTTTTGGAATACACTTAAAATATGTTATTTGTAGTCCCTTAAGAGTTAAAATTTCAAATTTTAAAATTAGGGTCTGGTACAGTTTTGAAAATTGCAAAATAGCCCTTAAACTTCTAAAATTTTACAATCTAGTCCTTAGGCTTTTAAAGGTTGATTTTATTTATCTAAAAACTCTTAAAACTTTATTAAAATGTCCAAACATTATTTTTGAACCTGAGTACAGTCCCAAAACTCGAACATTACAGAGGGGTCCCTTAAGTTTTATTTTCTTGCAATTAAGTCCACCAACTTTCTATTTTTGCATTTTAAGTCCAAAAATTGAAATTTAATCAATTATGCTCGACTTTTCCAGGTTATAAGTCATACAAAACATAGATTTCAAGAGTCATACACATACATAACCATCTCATACAAGAATTCATCAAATATAACAATAAAGTGTACATGTATGCCCTAATTTTCGATAAATCGCATTTTTTAGCAACACTTGAGAAATTTTCAACTTGATACAAGAAAATAGCATGCAATACATAATATATATATCTCAAGTGCTCAATAACAAAATACTACATGCATTTTAATTAAAACACCTAAAAGTTGAAAGAATTTTTTCACCCACCTTAAAAATGAACTTGTTGGTGAAAGATGAAATAATTCACTTTTGAAGTAGAAGTGACTTAGGTCAGCCCCCTAGTTCAAGGAATACCAAACAAAATGTAGGAGTTAGGAGATGAGGTTAAAAATTTAAGGAAAGAAGAAAGAGGTGAAGAATATTGGTAAAACTACACTTACCTTGTGTAGTAGATGAAACGAGACTAGTAGAGGTCTCAAAATGGGTCTCTTTGCTCACTTTTAAAACAAATCTTAAGGTCAGCCCCTAAAAGTCCAAAAATGAAAATGGAGTATCAAAATTTTGGAAAATAGAAGAGAAGAAGAAAATGTACTAAAAATTCCATTTCTTACCTTCTAGTCCAAATTCCTTCACAATTTCTTAAGGTCTAGTCAAGATGGTTCCAAGTTTCTATTATCTTCAAGTTGTCTTCTAAGTGTACCTCAAACCAAAAATCAAACTTAGGTTAAGAAGTGAAGAGGATGAGCTAGAAATATCAAAATGGATTGAAGAAGAAAATTCCTTACATTGTAGTAGTGATAGTTTCGAAAATAAAAAAGTAAGAAGAGTTCTTGTGTTTTTGTTAAGTGTTTGAAGAAAGAAGAAAGTGTTTGAGGATATGAAGAAATTATTCTTGAAGATATGAAGAAAGTGTGTTTGAAGATATGAAGAAGTGTTTGAAGATATGAGGGAGGTGTGTTTGAAGATATTAAGAAATGTTTGAAGATATGAAGATTGTTTAAAGATATGAAGAATGTGTGTTTTGAAGATATGAAGATTGTTTGAAGATTTGAAGAATGTGTGTTTTGAAGATATGAAGATTGTTTGAAGTTATGAAGAAATTTGTAGAGATAAGTAGGAGAATGTTTAGAGAGAAGGGAGAGGATTTTTTGCTTGGGAGATTAATGATAGTTAATAGGAATAATTAGGGGTTTAGGGTAAAAAAAAATAACTAGCTTTCTTTATTAGGGACATGAAGGCAAAAGCCATGTTTTAGAGGGAAATTTAAAATTCATTTGTTTGACTAAGGAGTTAGTGGGATTTGTAGGAAAATTTTTAGTTGTAGACTTGGAAGACATAAAATAAAATAGAAATGAAATTATCAAAATTTTATTTATTTTTTTTTCCAATAATAATTTAGTTGGGAGATACAAAATGATAAAATAGTGATAGAAGAAAAATTGAGTTATTTTTCCCATTTAAAGTGGTAATTTCGAAAATTAGGGAAAAAAGAAAAAAAATATTTGGTTTCTTTTCTTTATAAAATTGAGGGAAAAAAATAAAATGTATAAATATCCATTATCAAATATTTAGAAATTTAAAATAAAGATGTGAAATAAGAAATGTGTAATCGAAAAATAAATTGGAAGTTGGTTGGGATGAATTATAGAATAAGATGAAATATTTGGATAAGGATCGAAATGTACTCCTAAATTTTCGAGGGTCTAATATTTCTAAAGTCGTAGTCAATCGATCAAGCATTAATACTAGAGGAGAATATAAAATTGCTAAGCTCCAAAAATACGAAATGCGTAATTGACGTTGAAATAAATAAATAAAAGTAGAGCCGCGTTTCATTAATAATAGATTTGTGATACATAGCCGAATAAATAATCACTACATAACACTGTATCTCACGTTGTTAAAATTCGGGGCCTCACAGCATCAAAGGGCAAAACTGTCCACTTTTTTGAAGTTATGAATGTTTTGCACTCTTCATCCCTAAATTGGTAAATTTCTCAAGTAAATTATTATTTTTTTTTTCAAAAAATCAGTTTCATTCCTTCATCACAAGAGAATATATATATATATATATATGGATTGGAGTAAATGAGACCGCATAATTAGAGTGAGACAGTGTGGACTAATACTGTCGACAAATCTATAATTTTAGATGGTTGAGATTTACCCAATATTAATTGCCTTTTTTATTTTTTTAAATCAATAAAGGGCACGTTGGTCATTTTCTTATTAGTAGTTTTCACCCCCAATTGGTATCTACCCCAAATTCGTTCATCTTCCCCATAAAATCGCCCTTTTTCTCGAGCTCCTTTGAAAACAGCCATGGAGGGATCGAACGGAATCCCGTTGGAACTTTATCAGACGGCAAAGGCTCGAGTACCAGGCCGATACGACTGACTCGAGCTCCTGAGTCGCCTGGCGGTGAAGATCGAAAGTCGATTCGCATTTTTGTCGCGTGATTAACGAGGCCATGGACCTGCTGCACTACGTTGTTCTGAATTTTGTGGAACCGATTCATCGATCGCCACATGTACATGAAACCCCGCCGATTAAAAATTGGGACGAGAAGAGAAAAGAGTGGCTGAAACAACACTTAATTTTATGCAACTTTAGAGTTTTCTCTTTTTCTTCCTTTTGGGAATTTTGCTATGATTCGAAGTTGGAGAAGGAAAATGAGATTGAAATTTCTTGTTATTAAAGAGGCTATTGACTTCTGTTTCTGATTGATAGAGTGGTGTAGTTGTTGTTGTAGATGGAGGATTGGTGAAGAAGACTATGATGATATGGATGGATTCTTTGTATTTATATGTTTTTCGATGTATACTTAGATGTGTATTGCTGTATAAGTAGTTAATTTTTTATGTATGTATTTATGTTGTTGTATACTTATTTTTTTTGCAGTATACTTATATGTGTTTTCCTATACACTTATATGTGTTTTGTTGTACACTTATATTTTTGTTTGACAATTGTAATATGCAGTACAAATATGTTAAATATACAACATAATAGTATTAAATATATATTAAATATATGTTAAATATACAGTACAATAATGAGCGTGATTTTCTCTCTCTCTCTAAAACTGATTTACTTAATCCACGGTCCCCACAAGTTAACGAGCATGATTCTCTCTCTATATAATTGATTCCTTGATTCACGGTCCCCACATAATTTTGTTTGACCATTTTAATAGGCGGTAAAATTATGTTAAACATAAAGTAAAATATTGAAACGCAAACCCTAATAGGTGTTAGATAAATGTTTTTATCATGATTTTGATGATTATGTTCGATTTTGTTCAAATAAGTTTTTAAACCAAAACTATGTCCCTAAATGTTGTCTAAATACTTCCTAATAACTTAAAATGTTTTTACTATTTTTCGAGTATTTCTTGGAGTTTATTTTCAATAAAAATTGGACAACACATTTGTTTCAAGCTCGACCGGCCGCCCCATAGGCAACCCGTACACTCGAGTGAAATGAGAAACAAAATGGGGCGTAAGAAAAATAGGGCAGGGCGGCCGACCACTGTGGGCGATCGGTGCGGTCAACAGTCGACCGGTGGGCGACTGCACACTGAGTTGATTTTCGCCCGGACTTCTCTGCTTAAGTAAATTCTTCAAGGGCAACCGGCACTAAGGGCGACGACCGTCCGCACTCCCCTCGACCGGTCCCCCGTGTAAAAATTCGCAGAATTCAATTTCAATCTTATCTCTCGCGCGACCGGCCGAACCCCTTGTTTATCAAAGAAACTATCCGTTATTTTTGGACAACTTTTCCCTATTTTGTAGATTGATTTCTAACAGCTATATTGATCATTTTAAATGGTTTCTTTTGCAGCAAATCACTCCCCAAGGAGGAGCCAATGTCCTGAAATGAAAGCCAAGTCCTCTCCTATAAATAGAGGCTTCATTCAAGCAACAAGATACAACACTCAATACAAGCAAAAAGAGCAAACAAAGCAAACACTTATATATCTTGTTATATTAGCCTAAGCACTTTCACTTGCACAAATTTGAGGTCTAGGATTTCAATTCTGATTACACTTGTACTCATATTGTTTCCATCTTTATTGAGTTGTAATCTTGATTTTGGTCATCATTCAACACAAGACATCCTTGTGAGTATTCTTGTGGTAAGAATACACTTGGATGATCTAGGTGATAGGTGTTTGAAGGTTGTGGTAATCTTCAAAGGTGTTGTAAGAGGGTTGTGGTAATCCTCAAGGTGGTGAAAGAGGGTTGTGGTAATCCTCAAGGTGGTGAAAGAGAGTTGTGGTAATCCTCAAGGTGTTGTATTAATTTTTGCAAATTAATAAAATCTTTTTTTCGCCCTAGGTGGGTTGAACCTCTTTAAATCAACGAGTGTTGTTTATTTTCCGCATTTACATTCTTGTTATTTACTCGTTGTTTCGAAAAAGAGGTTGATTTGCGAAAAATCGGCATAATCTATTCACCCCCCCTCTAGATTATCGTAGCCACTGACTAACAAGTGGTATCGTGAGCCAAACTCTTTGCTAGCTCGTTCCGAGAAAAAAGAGGAAAGATCCATGGCTACAAATGATGCTCTTCTCACCACCGCGCCTCCACCAATAAGCCACCACTATTCGACGCCAACAACTACGCATTTCGGAAAGACCGTATGGAGTGCTTCCTACAAGGGTGCGAGTTCGACATTTGGAATGTGGTCATTGAAGGAGTTGATCAACCAACAAATAAATCGAAGAATGGCACCTTGGCTCCTAAACCTTTCAAGGAGTTTGATGAAAACGACAAAAAGGCTTTCTCTAAACGGTAAGGCCTTAAATATTTTGCATTGTTCTCTTTACCGCCACCGAGTACAATCGCATAAGAGGCATAAGGTCGGCACATGAGGTTTGGGAAAAATTGGAGACAATCTATGAAGGGACTAAGAAAATCAAGCAAGCAAGAAATACCATTCTTGTTAAGGACTTCAAAACTTTAACATGTATGATGGCGAAAGCATCTCCAAGATGATGGAAAGGCTTGACAATATTGTCAATCCTCTTGTGGCCCTCGCAAAGTCATCTCCGAAGAAGATAAGGTGACCAAGGTACTAAATGCACTTCCCGGCTCATGGTCCGAAAAAGTAACGGCAATCACGGAGGCACAAAATCTTGAGACACTCAAGTTTGATGAGCTTATTAGAAATCTACTCATCTATGAAGTCTATCTCAAGGAGAGAGAAAATTTCCAAACCATCCACAAATCAATCGGGTATGCAAATTATTCCTAAAGGTCTTGCTTCTTCTTCTAATAATGCATACTATGATAATGATGATGATGATGAGGAGACGGCCGCACTTGTTCGGAAATTTGCAAAATTTGTGAATAAAAATAAAGCAAGAAAACCAAGAGATAATGCTTGCTTTAAATGCGGAAAACCCGGCACTTCATTGCCGATTGTCAAGCTCGATGAAGAGGAGCAAAGAAAAGGAAGCCTTTCACAAAAAAGAAGGCTCTAAATGCGGAAGTCAAAACATGGGATGAACTACTTGAAACAACTGATGAGGAAGGAGAAACCGAACACGGTCTCATGGCTATAGACGATGAAATCAATGAGGTACACTCAAATTCTTATACTTCCTCCATAGTTGATGACTTGCAATGTGATTTTGATGAATTGCAAATTGAGTTTCAAAATTTAATCGTTAAATACAAAAATTTGAAAAAGGAGCATAAGGAGATTAAGATTGAAAAGGAAAAATTATTTACCTCTTATGAATCTCTAGACAAAGCTCATGCTCTTACTCTTACTAGAATTTATTCTCTTGAAACCGAAAAGGAATTGCTCACAAAAGATATTGAATGTTTGAAAAATGATGTGCATCGTTTCAACATAAGTACGGATAAAGTCACAAAAATTTTAGATGCACAAAGAGGTGAGCATTCCAAATCGGGACTTGGTTATAAGCCATTTCAAAGTGTTTTTAAGAAAAATAACCAAGGTCCCACATTTGTACGTGCTAATAATTATAATACTCCTACTTGTTTTTATTGTGGCAAAGTTGGACATTATGCTAATAATTGCAAATTGAGAAATAGCTCAAGACATGTTTGGAGACCCAAAGGTCTCAAGACTAACCCCCATGGACCCCAAAATTATAGGGTACCTAAAAGAAATTCTTTTGTAGGTAATAGGGCTATAACCACAATGGAAGATTCAAAATGGCTCGTGGACAAATGGATGTTCACGCCATATGACCGGGAGGAGAGAACTTTTAACAACATCAAGCTCCAAGAAGAGGTATGGTCATGTTCGGCAATGGCAAAGGAAAAATTCTTGGAAATGGAGAAATTGGTAACTCTTCTTTTCTCTCTTAGTAATGTTATTTTAGTTGAAGAGCTTAAGTTTAATTTGATAAGTGTTAGCCAACTTTGTGACTCAAATTATGATGTTTCCTTTAATAAAGAAAATGCCTTATACTTAAAAATGGTGAAATTATTTGTGAAGCAAATAGAAAAGGCAATCTTTACAAAATTTGTACAAGTGATTTGGTTAGTCAAAATGTTTCTTGTTTAGTTGCCAATAATGATTTAACTAGTTTATGGCATAGGTGACTTGGACATGTTGGATACAAAAATTTGAAAAATATTTACAAAAATCAACATGTGAAAGGACTACCCAAATTGAATTTTGAAAATCTTGGCTTATGTGACACTTGTCAAAAGAACAAATTAGTTAAGAGTAGTTTTAAGCCCAAAAATGAAATTTCCACAACCAAACCCCTACAAATGCTTCACCTTGATTTGTACGGGGACATTGGTACGGCTAGCCTAAGTGGAAAACATTACACTTTTTTGTTATAGTCGATGATTTTTCGAGATATACTTGGGCTCTTTTTCTTACCAATAAAAGCGATGTCGTTAATGAGTTTGTTAAGTTGTGTAGACTTATTGAGAATAAAAGGAAGACACCATCAAGTCTATTCAAGGCGATCGAGGTGGAGAATTTGACGGTGAATTTAGAGTATTTTGTGAAACCAAAGGATATGCTCATAATTTTTCTACTCCAAGGACACCTCAACAAAATGGAGTAGCCGAACGGAAAAATCGGACATTACAAGAAATGAGTCGATCCATACTCAATGAATTTTCACTTCCAAAATATTTTTGGGCCGGCGTAAGTACCGCTTGCTATGTCATTAATCGAGTTTATATTCGACCTAAAATGAATAAAACTCCATATGAGCTTTGGAAAGGTAGAACTCCAAATATTAGTTATTTCAAGATATTTGGTTGTAAATGCTTTATTTTGAATACCAAGGATCAATTGGACAAACTTGATCCTAAGGCCGATGAAGGGATATTTATGGGATATTCAACAAAAAGCAAAGCATATCGGGTTTACAATAAAATTAGTGGAGTTGTCGAAGAATCCATCCATGTTAAATTCAATGAAGCTTCGGGAGTTGAAAGAATTCATAATGATGAAAGTGATGAAGAGGATATTATTGAACAAATTGTTCAAATTGATGATCAACCGCTCTACATCAAATAATCAACCGTCCACTTCAAATGGTCCTCAAGAAGATAGAGGTGATATCTCGGATCTTCCCGTTGCATTGAAATTTAAGGAGATCACCCAAAAGATCTTATTATTGGTGATCTCTTGACAAAGTGATGACTCGGAGAAAATTTGCCGAAAAAGCTCTTATTTCTCAAAAGGAGCCTAAAAATGCTAAAGATGCTATTGAGGATGAGGATTGGTTCCTAGAGATGCAAGAGGAGTTGAATCAATTTGAAAGAAATGATGTATGGGAATTGGTACCTTGTCCTCCTTCTCAAACCATTATTGGTACAAAATGGGTATTCCTGAACAAACTTGATGATCAAGGAAATATTGTTCGAAATAAGGCAAGGTTAGTAGCTCAAGGGTATTGTCAAGAAGAAGGTATTGACTATGATGAAACTTTTGCACCAGTAGCACGTTTAGAAGCTATTCGTATTTTACTTTGCCTATTCTTGTTTTAAAAATTTCAAACTTTACCAAATGGATGTAAAATCCGCTTAAATGGTATTATTCAAGAAGAAGTCTATGTAAAACAACCTCCGGGTTTGAAAATTTTTCTAGGCCTAATGATGTGTATAAACTTAAAAGGCCTTGAATGGTTTAAAACAAGCACCCTGCATGGTATGATAGACTTAGCTCTTTTCTTTTACAAAATGGTTTTATAAGAGGTAAAGTTGATACAACTCTTTTGTTTTTGAAAAGGGGCAAGATTGTTTACTTGTGCAAATATATGTTGATGATATTATCTTTGGTGCTACTAATGATTCTCTCAGGCAAGAAATTTTCTAAGTTAATGCAAGGAGAATTCGAGATGAGTATGATGGGGAGCTTAACTTTTCTTGACTTCAAATTAAGCAATTTCAAGAAGGTATTTATATTTCAATCAAAGTATACAAAAGAACTTTTGAAAAAGTTCGCATTGAAGAAGGAAGAACCGCCTCTACTCCTATGGCAACAAATGTCAAAATTGACAAAGATGAGAAAGGCACGTCCGTGGATGAATCAAAGTATCGAGGTATGATTGGTAGTTTACATTATTTAACCGCTTAGTAGACCGGACAATCTTCATGCCGTATGCCTATGTGCTCGTTTTCAAAGCAATCCCAAAGAATCTCACATGAGTGCCGTTAAAAGGATTTTTCGATATTTGAAAGGCACCATTCAATATGGTTTATTCTATCCAAAGAATGAAATATTTTCTCTTAAAGGTTATAGTGATTCGGATTATGATATATTGATGATCGGAAAAGTACTTCCGGATCATGTCAATTTTTAGGCGATTGCCTAGTTTCTTGGTTTTCAAAGAAGCAAAATCAGAAACACTTTCAACGGCCGGCCGAATACATTTCCGCCGCATTTTGTTGTACTCAACTTCTTTGGATGAAACAAACCTTAGCGGATTACAAATGCTCTTTTGAAAATGTACCTATCTTTTGTGATAATATATCCGCTATAAATATTGCTCAAAACCCGGTTCATCATAACCGTACTAAACATATTGAGATTCGACATCATTTTCTAAGGGATTGTGTTTCCAAACGTAAAATTGAGATATCTTTGTACCATCTCAAGATCAATTAGCGGATATTTTCACAAAACCGCTATCTTCCGAGATTTTTGCTTCGATACGAGCTCGGTTAGGCATAATGCATATTGAATAAGGTTTACATTTGCATTGTGCACATTTTTAAAACTTAGGGGCGAAAAATTGGATTTTTGGTTGAAAATTCGATTTTGGTAAACCGACAAGACAGGTGAGTCAAGGAGTTGAGGGCAACCTGGTCGCCCTCAACCTCGACCGTCGCCCTAAGCTATATTTTGGCTTTTAAACGTTCTGTCTTCATCATTCTTCACTTTAACATTTTTTTGGCCATTTTTCGTCCCCTTTGCCAAATTCACTCTAATTTCATTCAAAAATGGATTTCATTCATATTTTACACAACATGGACATTATATAGCATGATCATCATCATTATGGCTCATTCTTTCCGATCAAATGGTAAGAATTTCTCTTCTTTTTGCTCAATTGGGTTGAACCTTTGAGTTTTCGAGTTGCTTGAAAATTTTTGATGTAATTTTCATATGATCATGATGAGATTGGTTGTTATGTTGTTATGTATGATGATCGACTTGAATTGATGTTGAAAATTTTCGCTTGAACCATTTACAAAGGTTATATACAACCTCTTTTATTTTTAACGCACACAAGGTGTTTGATGAAATGTCGCAATGAACATTTCAACTTATACATGATTCTCTTGCTTTCAAAAGTTTTCTATACTTATTGAGATCATGATTTGACAAACAAAACGAGCGTATGAACTCTTCATATTACATTTCTCCCATTTTCCTTGGATTATTATGCTTTAATTGCTCAACGGTTAATAAACCGCCCCTTTGGCGCACTTTGATAGTATTGATGGTGTTTTCACCATTCTAACATTCTTTTTTATGATTCCAAAGGGGAGAAACAGGATATTGGCTCGTTAGCTCAAGAAAAGCTAATAAAAGCTCGCAATAAGTATTGTGGATTCAAATACCTAGTCCATGGCTTGAATTTTGGACTCCTGGATGAAATTGATTATAAGTTTTTGACGGGGAGCTCCTTAGCTCATGATGCATTCTATATAAGCTTGTTATAGCTTGTGCTTCTTACTTATAATAATCGTTTGTTGATATGCTCATAAATAGGGGAGCTTTGTATGAAATACTTCTAACGGATAGTTTACTCGAAACCGGAAAATTTTATTCGCTTTCAAATCGTCCTCAAGAAAATTGTTTTGGTTTGTAATCATCAAAAAGGGGGAGTTTGTTAGATAAATGTTTTTATCATGATTTTGATGATTATGTTCGATTTTGTTCAAATAAGTTTTTAAACCAAAACTATGTCCCTAAATGTTATCTAAATACTTCCGATCAACTTAAAATGTTTTTACTATTTTTCTGAGTATTTCTTAGTTTATTTTCAATAAAAATTGACAACACATTTGTTTCAAGCTTTCGACCTGGCCGCCCCTATAGGCAACCCGCACTGAGTCGAGCCGAGAAACAGAAAATGGGGCGTAAGAAAAATAGGTAAGGTGACGGCCGTCGACTGGTGGGCGACAATGTGCCGACCGTCGCCGACCGGCGACCAGACTGGGAGTTAGATTTTCGCCCAGACTTCTCTTTTTAGTAAATTCTTCAATGGCAACCTATTATAAGACTAAGGCGACCATGGCCGCACTCCTTCGACCGTCCCCCTATGTAAAAATTCGCAGAATTTAATTTCAATCTTATCTCTGCATGACCGGTCGAACTCCTTGTTTATCAAAAACTATCCGCGTTTTGCTGCATGCTTTTCCTTATTTTGTGGGATTGATTTCTAACAGCTATATTGATCATTTTAAATGGTTTCTTTTGCGCCTAATCACTCCCCAAGGAGGAGCCAATGTCCTGAAATGAAAGCCAAGTCCTCTCCTATAAATAGAGGCTTCATTCAAGCAACAAGATACAACACTCAATACAAGCAAAAAGAGCAAACAAAGCAAGCACTTCTATATCTTGTTATATTAGCCTAAGCACTTTCACTTGCACAAATTTGAGGTCTAGGCTTTCAATTCTTGATTACACTTGTACTCATATTGTTTCCATCTTTATTGAGTTGTAATCTTGATTTTGGTCATCATTCAACACAAGACATCCTTGTGAGTATTCTTGTGGTAAGAATACACTGGGTGATCTAGGTGATAGGTGTTTGAAGGTTGTGGTAATCTTCAAAGGTGTTGTAAGAGGGTTGTGGTAATCCTCAAGGTGGTGAAAGAGGTTGTGGTAATCCTCAAGGTGTTGTATTAATTTTTGCAAATTAATAAAATCTTTTTTTCTTTTTTGAAATCCATCCTGGAGATACTTGGGGTGGTAGAGGATTAGGCCCAGGTGGGTTGAACCTCTTTAAATCAACGAGTGTTGTTTATTTTTCAGCTTACATTCTTGTTATTTACTCGTTGTTTCGAAAAGAGGGTGATTTGCGAAAAATCGCATAATCTATTCACCCCCTCTAGATTATCGTAGCCACTTGACTAACAATGGGTTGAGGCGATCTCTCTCAACTCTCTTTCATTCAATCTTAATTCATTCGATTATGGAGATCGATTCGCCTTTATTCCCCGAAATTCATAGATCTAATCATGCTCAATATATCGCTTCCTCAAGAGAATTATCGCTCATCTTTTTCTAAAGAGATTTTTAATGAAAACTCTAATCCTACGCTCTAAGATCGATCGCTTTCCTTCTTCGATGGCCCCTTCCGGATCGATAATCATTGCGTCCTATAACCACACGGTTTCTTCAAAGTTTGGCATGCGACATCACCTCATCGTAGGTCCCAAGGGGGTGTAAGTGTAAGTTTAGAAGGGGGTTGAATAAACCTTACCAAATTTTCGATTTAGTCCTTTTAAATCTACAGAGTTCACACCAATTGTGTCCTCATGGACAATCGAATAAGTCACCAAGAGAGTTAATCTCTCAATGCACTAAATTTTGAATTTGACTCAACTCATGCCGTTAATAGAGTAACTCAGTTGTTGGCTATAATTTGACTCAACTGTGGGTTTTGTTTTCAATGAAGACTTAACACCCTTAAGTTTGATTAAGCAAGTTTTTACAACTTGATTTAGTACTTATAAATTATCAAATGGATAGCAAATTTATCAGCAGATATAAGCAGTTAAAAGTGCAGAATTTAAATGTCAAATGTAAATGACACAATAAAATTTTTATAGAGGTTCAAGACGGGGTAATTCTTCTACTCCTCTCTTCTCCAACTCCTGGAGGAATCCACTAGGTAATGATCGCCACAAAGTGGTAACAGTCAGATACAAGTCTTGATCATAACAGCCGACTTGATCCTTTGGGACTCAGTCCTGAGACGCCTTGATCACTCACCGGGCTTCTCGCATTTTACTCAGCCTTCTTCACATTGCAGCAAACTACTACAAACTCACTTGCTCAAGCACTTTGGATTTGATCACGAAGCCCTCCAAAGCTTAAGACTTGGTTCACCTTTTTGAACCTTTCTACAATCCTTCCCGGAATGTAGACCCCTTTTTGTTTTCAGATTTTCCTCTTCAACTGATTGAAGTTCTTCCTTCCTTCAAGGTGTGTTGGATTGATGTACTTCAAATGTAGGCTTGAGGATTGAGAATGTTTCAGCTTTTGATAAGCTTGTATATCTCACGTGTGTGTCATTCATCCTCCTTCTCAAACAAACTCCTCAGCCTTTTATAGTGATCTTTCAAAAATTTGCCCGAAGAGATAGCTCATTTTTGAAAGTCACTTTGCAACAAGCGCTTCTTGAATTGCCATTTCCTCGTATGAATTGTTTTATCACCTTTTCGTAGTTCTCGACACGGTGTAGTGCTTCCCATTGTTCATTACTTTTGCACGCTTCCGGGACTGAGCACTCCAAGAAAGGTGGTATGGAGATATTACTTGTTTAAGTAAATCTCTTGATTTAAATGCAACGTTCTTTTTACGCTTATCTCGACTTGACCGCATTTCCTTGCTTTCCCCAGGTGACTTAGAGTCACCCAATCATTGATGACTCTTCCAACTCGACTGAGACTTGGCTTCTTTAGTTGACTTGACTGATGTTCCACTCACCGCATCTCACTGCTTTCTTGATCGAGTTCCTGTCTGCTCTCTTTCTTGTCAGACTTTCAAATGCTCTCACAGAAGTTTTCCTTCAAGTCTTCAAATCTTCTTCAGCATGTTAGGGCGAGGCCGACTTAACTCACCGCTAGCCTAATTGTTACAATACATTTTACAAAGAATCGGGGTGCTAACTTTCTATTCTAAGTTTTACATGGCATTCATCAAAATCTAAACAATAAAATTCCTAACAATTTCCCCCTTTGATGATGCCAAACCTTAAATTATTCAAAGATGCAAACAACAATGATACATACAGATAGTGTATTGACATAGAATGTATGCTACAATCAATTCTTTTTATTGATCATATCATTCTTGTTCCTCAACACAATCAAGTAAAGTGTATCGTGAGCATATAATTGTCTTCACAAAAATTAAAGAATTTATATCTTTATTACGTACACTTACATTGTATGTATTTACATAATAAAGTACAATGGGGGTGGACAACAACACTTCATCTTCTTCGTGCCTCTTTTTTTGTCTTGATCAACATCTTCTTCTCTTCTTCTCTTCTTCTCGTCATCACCGCCTTCTTTTTCTTCTCATATGCTTTTCTTTGCAAACCTTCATCTATTCTTATTCTTTCCCTCTCTCTCCCGCCATAGTAGCTGAGTTTGTCTCTTGTTTTCTTCTATTCTTTTTGCATACTCGGCGCTTAGTTTTAGCCACTCGCAAATTTGCCACTTGGTCAAGTTTCCACCAGAGATCCCTCATTTCTTCCCGATCTACGATTCAATGTTCTTGGCGAGCTGCTAGGTCCAAGCTTCTTCCTCCATCACGCTTCTTCCTCTACCTGGGCGTATATCAGATCGAGTCTTCTTTTTCCAGTGAGTGCCTCACGGAGTGACCAAGAGAGCGATCGCCTGTCTCACGTCTCCGTCGCCTTCTTCGTGATAATGTGAGACCCTTTTCCCAAGACAGTCCCAAGCTTGAGCTATGGACATATTTGCAAAGTATCCCCGACATTCGAGCGTTTTGAATTCATCGACCGAACGTGGCTCGTCCCGACATCCGAGATGGCATAGGTTTCTCTCCCAACCGGAATGCCTCCATGTTCTTTCAAGATGTTCATCACCCCGGCATCCATTCTTTCTTCCACTTCTTTCATCCCCGCTTCAATTGATTTTCTTCTTCTCGGCCATAGATACAACAGAGTGTTGGAGTGGCAGAGTCACCGAGTTTTGCTTATAATGTCACCGTGATGTGACCTTGTTGGTTTGTGCAATCATTAATGTCACATCTCGTTGATCCTTCCTCCTCAACATGTTTTCCTTTCTCGAGTCACCGGAGTTTGCCGCTTATAATGTCACCGTGATGACCTTGTTGGGCTTTGTGCAATCATCAATGTCACATCCGCGATCCTTCCCTCAACATGTTTTCCTTTCTTCTTCTTTCAGACTTTCACCGATTTTCCGACTCACCGCCTCCTTTCTTTTTCGCCGCCAGATTTTGCCGCTTTAAATTATTCCTCTTCCCCCTTTTGGCATCATCAAAGGATAGATGAACCCTGTGGAACATGTCTTGCGCAAGCATGAAGTCGAAGTCTTCGATGGTTGAGTTCTCGCTTCAAGTTCCGGCACAGATGCAATAAACGGAATTGACCCGGGATCTAGTAGCGTTGGATTCTCACAAATCAGCTTCATCTCACCATGAGAAGGGCGCGAATTTTCTTGTCATGTGTTCTTCAAAACGTCAGAGATCATGTGTATGTTGTTCACGCAGCACTTGATCTCGACAAAGGTGAGCTTCATGCATATGCTCAATGTGCTCTCTCAAACTGTGTTTTGCATCGCATTTTCAGCTCTCCACACCAGCTTTATTGAACAATTGTCCGAAGTATCTCACCCGTTCCACACGCATTGTTTTCTTTGTTGCCACCATTCCTTTATCCGAATCAAGTTATGCCTCTTAAATCACCGTAGTGGCATCTCTCATTGTCCAATCGCATGTCCAAAGAGGGCTGATGCCTCTCCATCCTTTCAATCTCGGAAAGAGTGCCTTGAACACTTTCTCGAGCTTGGTGATTCTTTCATGGTAAAATGATGGCCATACAAAGATCGAAGTCATAATTCACCACCGAACAATGGTGTCTGTTGGAAGAACAGAGGCTGGGTTTGTAATAGCGTGCTTGTTCGCTTTCGATTCTTCGTGGAGTTCGTATCTCCAAGGAGAAAGGGAAAGATTCTACAAAAGAATCATCACCGCCAACTTCTGGATATGTTCGATGATGAGCGGTGCGCGTGAAGTTCTTTGGAATCGATCCTCGGCCGCAGCCTTGAGGAGCCCGAGCAAAGTCCGTTGTTCACCGGGTTCTGTGCGGAGTAGATCTACTGGCCGAGCCTCACTGTCTTAATGTTCGTGGTCTCGCCGATTTCTCCATTTCAGATCGTCCCTCGGCCTTTCGGGCGAGCGTCTGGACGATGATGAGATTTCCATAGGTGGCTCATCATCAAAATTAAAGGTTTGACGAGTAGTCTTGGGATCGACTTGCTCGCAGCTTGGAACATCCGCACCGAGTCTTTTGGATTTATCATGGGGACGACTTCCTTTTTTCTTCGCTTCTAATCCTAAAAGACATCGTGGTTGTCCGGGAATCATGAAGTCACAACATCTCCTTCTCGACGATGGGTCGATGATACCGTGAGGGATGTTCTCTACTTCACCGCTTACTCGGAAGTCTCAACCTCCGTGGCCTTCATTTCCTCCAAATCTCTCTACTGTTGTGAGGTCTTAGTCCTCCCTTTCGACAAAGTCACTGTCTTAGGGGTCTTCATGATGGCATCCATTGGAGTCTCAACCACATGGATTGCACTTTCATCGCCCCAGTGTTAACTCCCGTGGCCGTTTTCCAGTTTCGATCGCATCGCGGCGTCATTAGTCTTCGTGAGCAGCTTGGCACCTCACCGAGACGGGTCTCAATCGCCTCGAGCTTCGTTGATGGCAACTTGTCATTCTTCTTGTGATTGTAATTTCTCTTCTTCGCCTCCTTGCTTCTTTGTCGAGTCATCTACAAAGATCCTCCGACCTTGCCGCAGCCGGGAGGAGTTTCCCCCTCAACTAGCGCACCACCGAGCGACTGGAGGGGTCACTCATCTCCATACTCCCGCTATTTCAATTGATGGTTCACCATTGGGGCAGTGGTAGCACACCTTCAATAGGGGTTGGCTCGACCGAGTCCCCACTAGCCTGGCCATCGCCATCTCCCTTATCGCTTGCTTTTCCGAGTGAGCTGGGGAAGTGGTAGCAAAGAACAACAGCCGGCTATTTTATTTGAACCACTCCCATTGGATCAATTTCCTGGGAGACTCTCCTGGTCCCTCCATTAATCTTTGCTCGTGAAGGATTCTTGATTCGCAGAATGCTTGCTCGATTTGCAACTCTTCTCGCGGCAGATTCTCCTCGGTTCCTCGTCACTATCGTGAGAAGACATCAAGGAGAGGATGTGTGTGTTCGGGGTGCCGAGATAGGCGTATGTCTTGCCTTCTCTCGTGCTTCGCTTCTTCACTTTGCTTTTCTCTCTCCTTGTCCTTGTATATCCGCAGAATGTCCATGCAGCTTGTCTTCATCCGTGAGTCGAGCACAAGTAAGAGTTAATCCAAGGAAATTTAGCAGCCTTCTTCTTCTTCTATGAACTCGTGCCTTTGAACTGCTTCCTCGACTTGCTCAACTCCCCATTTTCTCCACTCACGCAGCACGATTTTGGATGTCTAGGTAAGGTGGAGATGTGGATCATTACATCACTATCCACTTGGGTCGGTTCTTTCAGGCTTCACCGTGAGCTACACTGTGTCTTGGGTTGCCTCACGATCGCCTTGGCAAAGAGACTTGGCTATTTCATCAACTACATCCGAGACTCTACTTCTCAAAGGAGTCTCCTAAGATTTGTCTCTTAGCCGAAAAATCGACTCACCTGGTTTCTCCTGCTCGACTACTTTGACAAGTCTTCTTCGCCTCTGGTTTGTACCAAGGAATTTAGTTCGGGCGGTGTCCTCGAGTCTTGGCCGGGCTCTTGTGGTTTGTTTGTTTTGCGAGGGAGCCGCCGTCTGCTTGCTGTCGGGCCTCCTCCTTTGACGACGGAGAAGGTATTTGGGAGTCCTTCGACCGGCCGCAGTGGGCAGGAGACACGGCCGGGCCACAGGCAGCGACTCTTCTTTGGGCAGGAGCATGTTTGGTTTTTTCTTTGGGGCAACAAGCTTGGCGTCTTCTTAGCAGGGGCAGCCTTTCTTCTTGGCCGAGAGGGAAAAATGTGTTTGGTCACCACCCACATGATTCCCCTCATCGTGTGCTCGCTCTCTTGGCGTAGGAAAGCACCAGAGAGATTAGCTCAAACATCCTTTTGTTAACATGGAAAGCCTTCCCATGTCTAAGAGGGACTCCTTTCACCTCCATAATAGCCAATCACTGGCCATATCTCAGGGATCCTCCAAATGACCCATCTTCTTTGAAGGACTTGTTCCCATGTTCGGCAGAGCTTTGTCAAGAGATAAACTCACCAGCTTTATCTTCTTTTTTCTTCGATGATTGCAGCCATCACAATCCTTTGCTTTTGACAATTGGTCAAAATCACCAAATTTGATGTCGATACATTTGGCAACTATGTCCAACAATTTGTGATAATCCTCCTTCAGCGATCCTCTTGTTTTTGTGTATATAATTTTATCAAAAAAGTCGACTTCGCTATCTCTTTCCATCGTCGCCTGTTGACATCGCTTCCTTAATCTCGATTGCTCCTTCACGTTGGTAGTGAGCAATATTCACCAAATCCTTGGCAGTGATAGTCACCGCTTCCCGAATGAAGCAGATGACTTGATTCCTCATCGTGAATCTCAAAGATTCACGAGAATTGCGCGACCTCCTCCACGTAGGTCATCGGATATTCTAGTGTTAGAAACGCTTTTTTAGCCCGACGTTTCCAACTTCTCGACTTTATTTACCAGGGTGTCGCGGACCCTCGCTTCACCATTCAATAAATCCACCGTCGAACCGTGTGGATTTGCTTTCCCAACTTGGTAAAGTCATAAGTTGGTGCCATTTCTAATTATTTCAAGGAAAAACTCGAGAAAATGATTTGGAGATTGATAGGTTTTGAGAGTATTTTGCCTTTGCTTTTGAGAGAATGAGATGAACAGTTTTAGAAGTGTGAGAGAGAAAATCTGGATGAAAATGGTTTAAATATGGTTTAAGAAAGGACGGCAGACGGTTTTTGTTGTGATCGAAATCAACGCTTGATTTCGCACGATATTGAGTAGTTAATGTCTCGTATTTAATGCGGCAAGATTTATATCCAATCATAGCTTGTGTGCAAACTTTATGTCTCAGACACATCATCATTATAGCGACGTGTTTCTTAAAACATTCCCGCTTAAGTCAAACGATCGTTTTTGTCACTTTGCTCATAAGTTATTCAACATCTCTTAGGCGATTTAACTCGCTCACATTTCTTTAGTGACTCGGCACCGGTGACTTGGTATAGCCGACTTTCCGATACAACCGATTTACAGAGCCAGTTTGTTTGTTTTCATTCTTTTTCACTCCTTTCTTCCATTTCTTTTCTTTGATTCTTCTCGTGTCTCACTAGTTCAATTAGCCCTAACTCATGTTTGAGTTCTTCAAATCTTGAATCACATAACGGTTTTTGTGAAGATGTCACTAGTTGTTTATCGCTTGAGATATATTCCAGGATGATGTCCTTTCTTTCAACATGGTCTCTTATGAAGTGATATCTCACATCAATATGTTTTGTTCTTGAGTGCAACATGATTTTGAGTGATTGCAATTGCACTTGTGTTATCACACATGATTGAATTTCTTTTTCTTCAACTTCATAACCTCTCACCGCCTCATCCATAGACTTGGGCACAACAATACCGCTTCAACTATGTATTCTCGCCTCACCAGAGGTGGCTATTGAATTTTGCTTCTAAAACCAGGAAACCATCTGTTCCTAAAGATTTGACATGTGCCTGCAAGTACTTCCTGCTCCACTCGCATCCAAGAGTCGAGAATCAATAGCCACCAGCTTGAATCCACCTTCCTTGGATACCATAAAGCCTACTTCTTGGCTTCCTTTTAAGTATCTCAATATTCTCTTAGTCGTCATTATACGCTCTCTTTTGAGCATTGAAATCTCAGCACATACACCTACAAATAAAGGTGATGTCTGCCTCGCTAGCCGTGAGATAGAGCAATGATCCAATAAGTGCTCGTATCTTGTTTGATCTACAGTGCTTGCCATCTCGCATCCATGTCCATTTTGATGTGTTCATTGGTATTTTTACGTAAGACTTCTCCTCCATACCAAATTTCTTCATTAAATCTCTGGTGTATTTTGTTTGACTTATGAAGGTTCCATCTTTCACCTGCTTCACTTGAAGTCCAAGGAATGTCAGCTTCCCATCATGCTCATTTCAAATTTACTTTGCATGAGGTTTGAAAATTTTTCACACATGACTCTTTGTTAGTGGATCCAAAAATGATGTCATCCACATATATTTGAACAAGCAAAGATACTCTTCTTTGTCTTGAATTAAAAGTGTTCTATCTACTTTTCCTTTTGTGAATCCATTTACGCTAGGAATTGTGACAGAGTATCATACCATGCTCTGGTGTCAGCTTCAATCCATACATGGCTTTCTTGAGTTTGTATACCTTGTCTCCAAGAGTCTTCTCGCTCAAATCCTGGAGGTTGTTCAACATACACTTCTTCTTCCAATAAGCCATTTAGAAATGCACTTTTTACATCCATTTGATATACAATGAAATTCTTGTGAGCCGCATAGGCAAGAAACATCCTTATAGCTTCCAATCTTGCTACAGAGCAAAATGTTTCATCAAAATCTATTCCTTCTTCTGGCGTGATCCTTTCGCTACCAATCTTGCTTTGTTTCTTACCCGTAACCTTCCTCGTTCATCTTAATTCTCCAACACCCATTTGGTTCCAATAACATTTTGATGTATGGTTCTTTCAGACTAATTCCCATACTTTATTTCTTCAAACCCATTCACTTTCTTGCAGATAAATGAATCCAACGTGGTAGTCATCCAATGCTTGTGACACATCTTTGGGCTCAATTTGTGAGATGAAGCATGTGAACATGGCTTCTTGTCAGTTCTAGATCTTGTCTTGACACCTTCTCTTATATCTCCAATGACAAGTTCGTGGATGGTCTCTCACCATCTTACATCGTCGAGTGAAATTAGCCGGTTCACTTCGACTTGCGGTACTGTTTAAGCCGGGTCAGCTCTCTTCGTAATCACTTAGCCGCAAATTTTCTCCAGCGGTTTTGAGATTCAACCATCTCATCTTCTTCTCAATTGATAATTCCAGCTTCAAAGATAAGTGACTCTTCAGACATGGTTGATGTTTTGACTATCACCGACTCTTCAATGTCTTCTCCATTTATATTCGCTCATCAAATACCACAATTTAACGAT